>CM034147.1:969387579-969752471 GCA_019776745.2 Taxus chinensis
AACTAACGGGGGTTTTTCATTTTCTTCCATATAATGCTTCAAAAGGTGCCATCTTTAGAGAAGCATGATATGTATTATTGTATGTAAACTCAACTAATGGAAGGTACTCTTCCCACTTATATTGTTGATCCATACAATACATTCATAACATATCCTCTAAAACTTGATTAACTCTTTCAGTTCGTCCATCCATTTCTGGATGATACGTAAAACTGAAATTCAGCTTAGTACCTAGAGCTACATTAAGGGTTTGCCAAAACCTTGAAGTCATTCTAGGATCTCTATCAGATATTATTAATTCAAGTACTCCATGTAATTTGAAAATCTCATGTACACACCTCTTTGCCAAAATAAGAGAATCATCCTTAAGATTACCAACAATAAAATGAGCTACTTTAGTTAGTTTATCCACGACAACCAAAATAACATCATGTTTATTTTTTGACATAGGAAACCTTGTACAAAATCCATGCTTATTACTTGCCATTTATACTGTGGTATTCTGTGAGGATACAATAAACCGGCTGGATGCATATGTTCAGCTTTAACATGTTGGCATTCCAAACAATGAGTCACAAAATCAATAACGTCCTTTTTCATACCTTTCCAGAAATATTGTTGTTTTATATTAGCAAGCATATTTGTAATACCAGGGTGTCCAGAGAAAGGTGAATTTTTAAATTCTTCTAAAAATTTCTTTCTTAAATCATTTAGCGAAGGTATGTATACTCTATTTTCAAGTCGTAAGATTCCTTCATTATCAAAGTGAAAACCCTTATATCTCACATCATTTGGATCTGCAGCAAGTGCTATTTTTACTTACTGAAAGTAAGAATCATATTCCATAACACTTTTTACTTCATCCTTAAACTAATTTCTTAATGTTATAAGAGTAGAAATATGCTTCCTATGACTTAGAGCATTAGCTACTCTATTTTCCTTGCCTTTTATGTAATTTATGTCAAAATAATATTGAGACAAAAACTCTAACCATCTTCGATGTCTTGCATTTAGATTTAGCTGAGTGAAAATATACTTCAGCCCAAGATGATCAATTTTTAATTCAAAAGGTTTACCAAGAAGATAATGCCTCCAAACTTGTAGTGCATGAACAATGGCAGTAAGCTCTAAATCATGTGGAGCATAATTAAACTCATGTAACTTTAGTTTTCTACTTTCATAAGCTATGACATGATCATTTTGTAACAAAATACCTCCAATACCTTTCCCAGATGCATTTGTTACAACAAAAAAGTATCCATTAGGGTCTGGTACAACTAAAATAGGTGCTGATGTTAACAGATCCTTCAAAGTTTTGAATGTAGATTCACATTTCTCCTTCCAAACAAACTTCTTATCCTTTTTCTGCAATGAAGTTATTGGTGCAGAAACTTTGGAAAAATATTTTACAAATTTTCTATAGTAACCAGCAAGACCCATGAAGCTTCTAACTTCATGTACGTTCTTTAGTGCAGGCCACTCAGTTATAGCTACAATTTTAGAAGGATCTACAACAATTCCATTCTTACTTATAACATGACCCAAATAGTGCACTTCTGTGTCATAGAAACTCATAATGTCCATACCTTGTTCTAAAAGTTGTTTTATGAATGTCCTCATCCTTAATCCGTAATTGATAATATCTAGATCAAAGATGTATCTTAGAATATATCGATGCTCCACGCATATGATCAAATAGATCATCAATTCTAGGGGGTGGATATTTGTTCTTGATTGTTGCTTTGTTTAACATTCTGTAATCAATGCACAATTTAAGTGTTACATCCTTCTTTTTCACAAAGCTTACTAATGCTCCCCAAGGTGAAACACTTGGTCTAATCAAACCCTTAGAGAAATTTTCTTGCAACTATGCTTTAAGCTCTACAGATTCAATAGTAGTCATTCAGTAAGGTTCCTTAGAAATACGCTCAGTTCTAGGCTTGATTTCAATTGTGAAATCAAATTTTATTTTGGGTGGAAGACCTGATAACTCTTCCAAAAACACATCAATGTAGTTTCGTATCAGTGGATATCATTGTATGAAATCACTTTTTTCCTCAACAGATTCAGAAACTTTTACTACATATAAAGTGCATCCTTTATTTTTGGCCTTTTTAAGTTGCATAGCTGATAGTTTCTTAACTGAAATATCAGGTTTCACACCCTAAACTCTATTGTTTTTTACATATCATCTAAACAACTAATATGTTTTTCAAGATAGTCCACTTTTTCTTTATGCTCAGCTAACCAATTAACACCTATTATTACAGGATAAGACCCTAAAGAAGCAACATAAAGATCAACTTCAGTGGACAAACTAGGTAAGTCAAGGACTGCCCCAAAAAGACACATACTAACTATATGAACAACATTGTTTCCATAATGTATAGTCCATGTTTTATCCATTTTTCCATCTTTTATTTTTAGTTTCGATTTTAATTTACTAGAAATAAAACATTTTGTAGCTCCTATATCAAAAAGAATAGTTACAGGTATGCCGAATAACTCACCTAGAACTTCTATGGGCATGACTTGTTTTTCAGGCTATTTGTCAGCTACTACAACATGTATCTTGTGTTGTTGATTACAATCATCCTTTTTCAAAGGACATTGGTTTACATAATGATCCTTTCCACAGTTATAACAGCCTCCTACAGGTCCCTTTTTAGGCTCAGATTTATTTCCATCCTTAAAATTATCATTCTGACCTCTATAGGACTCCTGTCCGTTATTATTATTATTCTTGACAAAGTTGTTTCATGGATTTCTAGCAGATTTTTTTGTTGTTGTTTTCTTATTATTATCAGCTGAAACTTACTTTTTATACCAAACTTCTTCCATTGTCCTTTCTTAGGTGCAAGAGATGATGAAGAGGAGTTGGGAACTTTCTTCCTCACTTCCTCCTTATGAGCAGAAATTACATTTAATTTTTGTTCCTGCCATATGGTTTTTTCAACAACCCCTTCCATAATGGTTGGGCTATGAACATACACCTCTCCTCCTATAGTGGGGTTCAACCCCATGATGAATTTTCATATCCTGAACTTATTGTTAGTTTTATACTAGGGTATATACTTAAGGAATTTAGTAAACCACTCCCAATACTCAATTACAGTTAGCTTTCCTTGTGCTAAGTTTTGAAATTCAGTCATTTTCTGATCATAATAAAGTTGTGGCAGCCAACGTTTCCTAAAGTAACCTTTAAATTGATCCCAAGTGATATTAGTTTCATAAATATTCAACTCATCCTTATGGATGTCCCACCATGAAGATGCTTCATGGGAAAGATGATATGCTCCCTAGATTGCCTTTGTTTCTCCTGAGAAGTTCCTTATTGCAAAGTACTTCTCCATTTCACTGAGCCAATTCTCAACTCCATCTCCTAATGTGGTTCCATCAAATTTAGGTGGGCTTATCCTTTTTATATCATTAGTGAGTTCAGCTGCCAGCCTAACCTTTTTGTTTTCTAGCTGATCAGGCATGCTCACATTGTTATTATTAGCACCCAAATTGGTGTTGTCCTCAAGAGGTGGCTAATTATTATTACTAGCATCTTCTTCCTCCTCATTTCCCATTACTTGTTCAAGTACAACCAAAAAATATCTTGTGTCCAACAGGGCAGTAAGGATCTCATTGAGTTTTTGGGCAGTTGTTGCTCCTTCCTCAAGTGGAGGGTTATTTACAACACTTCCTCTTATTCTAACCATTTTCTGTTAACAAGAAAATTTAAGTATTATCAGATTATGGACACAATAGGTTCAAGAGCTACAACCTTCATCTCTAATACCAAGAAATAACATCCCCATTTTAAGACTTTAGAAACAAGGGAATTTTTTTTAACACAATGTTCTCTGTTCTAAATAAAACATAATTTAGAACACACATTCCATGCCAATCAATCTCATAACAGATAACCATATGCAACTGTAAATGACTCAATGAATTACCAATCACTCATTGTATGACTCGGTCTCTAACCGATCTCTCATGCTTGCCTCTAAGTATTGAATACTTTTACATATATTACGTATACTTGGTTTTCTTACCCTAATTTGGGTATTGATTGACCTGTTTAAAGAACCTATCTAAATGTTTGTTACCAATATTCATCTGAAATCACGTTCCTTAAACTAGGTGACATCAGACAACGTAACCAGAAGTTTGTGATACTTTGGCCAAATGTTTCCAACATATTGTTCACGTTACTATTCCTCGACAACATACTCATGAAATCAGAATACGTCCTTCACCTCACTCTTCTGTTATCTAGAATGGTCTTCACTGACTCTTGTCAGTCCACTTTCCCGAGGTTTGACCCTAATCTAGGTTAGTGACATAATTTTTTATAGGGAGACGCTCCATATGACCTAGGGTAAATGGGCATACTCATCTGACCTAATTCGACTGAATGTGCCAAGGTACCCTGAGTCATAGTAAGCTACTTCCTATTCCAATTCTTCCCGATAACTTGGCCTAGAGAGAAACTAAGTTCCAGTCCAGATGTATGTAGATTTATATGAATTAACATAGAAGGGTGTTGCAACATGTCAACTGTAACATTGTATCCTTGTGAAGACCTTAGTCTTCACGCAGGTACAGTTTTACAGTTGGCATGTGCCAACATCCGACATAACTACTTCATCACGATGTACATACCCCTAGGAGGCCATTAACACTTAATTAATTTTGGATTAAGATTCAAATTACGGCAACCTTTCCAACCGTAAATCCAACAGCCCTTAAGTTCTTCATCTATATTTTATTTAATTAATATTTAAGAACTTCATTAACTCATGATTTTTTTTATGTTCGGTAACTATGACATGCCGAACAATTATCCAAAAATGGAACAACATCCATCCCTAGGTTAAATTGATACAAATCAACTGTTCAAATAAGGTGCAATAACCACTCAGGTTCAACTAGAGAAGACTTCATAGAAAATTAATTCTGAGTGGTTAACGATCATAAACACCATTATTTCACTTTACATTCTTTTGAGAGAGGAAGAATCTTCCTCTCTACATGGTTATGTGTTAGGTTTTATCATACCCTTTATATATTTTGCATTTTCTTTAGTATTATTGTATATTCAATACACATCCCATTATCATTATATATATTATTTAGATAAAGAATGTAATCTTATGCAACTTAACAAGTTGCTTTCAATTAAGAGAGATATTGAACTATTTCTCTTCATCTAACTTATCAAATGACAATAGAAATAAGAACATGAATAGATATGTCAAATATCAAAAAGATAGTATTCCAACTACCTTCATAAAATGTACAAGAGTAATTACACAAAAATTTGAAGTGAACCTCCAACCTTTTCAATTCATCTTGATAAAATACACAATTTACAAGACTATGCATCTCAAAAAAACTGCATGTCAATCAGTACAAGATCATTACAGAATACAACTTTTCCTTTTCAATACATCTCAAGAATAAATCAAAGTTCTCTTTAAAAGAACCAAACTTTAAATCAGCCAATACATCGTAAAATTTATTTCCTTCTTTTATCACTTATGAAGTCCATCTGTAAAATTGCTAGCACAGGTTAGTTCATTGAATTGAGCATGATAAGCACTAATCATTAAAATGAAGTGCATTCCATGAATTGTTCCATTAAAAAAACTATGCTTTAATGAAACAATTAATGTAATCATCCAAATAAATCATAAGTAATAACAATCATAAAATAAGTACAAATAACAATATGAATTTACTTAAAGAAAAGATTATAATATAATCAGCAAACTACTGCCTTATCACAGATAAGTATTGTCCTAAAAAATTACTCATCATATCAAATAACAACTCCTAACATTATATTATTTCATAATTATTTCTGAATTTGAAATATAAATTTTAACTTTAATAGTTAAAAAAAGAGTTACTTTCATAATCAAGACCTTCTTGTCATCTTTACCAAGTTTCCAGAAAACATGTGAAGACAAGTTCATTTCAGCATCGTTACGCTTTTAAGATGAGTCAACCATCAACTTAAATAAATAAGAGATTCACAATTTCATATGTGACATCCTATTTCTGGGTCTAATAACTGTAACCTAGGTTCTCATATTAGGCCTCATATTAACAATGGAAAATTACTTCCCAGCAACAATGTTTCATTTCAATTAACTGAAACAATTATTATTTCCTTAAATATAATTTAAGTAGAGAAGTAATTAGTAACAACTACTAGTTAATTACTTAATAAATTAATACATTTGATTCAATTATACCTATGATAGGTTTTTTATAAAGAAAGGAGAATGAGCTAAAAAGTAAACGGTTTACAATTTCTTTATCATTCAGTTAAACTGAATTCTCATATGCATCTTCAGAAAAGGAGAGTCAACTTCCTACCCTACAATTTCTAGAAATGAAAAAGGAGAAACTTACCTTTGAAAATGGAAGAGGAAGGAGTTATGCATTGGAAAGGATTTCTATTACTCATTCAAAATAAATAAGGAAAGAAGAAGAATTAGTAAAAACCCTTCACAATCCCACTATTCTTTCAAGAAATAGAAAATAGGTTCAGAAGATACAATACTGAATACTTAAATAACTGATTCAATCAATAAATATAACAAAGAGTTTCATCTTTCAAGAACAACAACTGTTAACAGAATTCTTAATCCATTCAATACATACACGTTTAAACAAGTATAAGTTAACAGTTATCAATTCACTTCAACCTAACTATTTTATTCTTCATCCTTGAAGATTTTAGTCAGATCTAAAACCATACGTAAAAAAATTCATAATGGTACCTCGAAATATTAACATGACTCAGCCATTGAAAACAATCAGTCAAGGAAATGGATAATTTTTCCTTTCTACAAGTCAGGCTCAACGGCACACTGGCATGAATCAGTAAGACACTCAATTCCACTGAAATAACAGGAATCAATAAAGCTCATAAATCAGAACAGTTTGGTTGGTTCCATATACAAAAGAAATAGTCCAGTAGTTGATTATACATTCAATGATTCCCATGAACGTACTACAATCAGCTCATAACATGAGAGTTAACAAACTACAAATAAGTTTCCAATTCTGACGAGTAAGTTTTCATCACCTCACCCAAGCCCAAAAAGGACAAAAAATTGAACTTAAGAATGTCAAACAGACCTAAGAAGACAATCACCACAACGACTTGGAGAAGACCGACTACCAAAGTATCACAATATTAAAAGGAACATCAACCAAGACAACCATCTTGTTGGTGCCATTTTTGAGCCTGTAAGCTTTTACCCTAATTTTCCTTCATTCTATGTGTGCTCTAAAGCATGTTTTTTTCTCAAAAACTAGTGGCCTGCAACTTTTCCCTCCAGATTGAATGCCTTGAAAAGCTCATAAACTTGTTATTTTGTCCCAATTTGAATGAAATCAACATGTGTGCCCTGTTTTGTGCCCTATTTTTTTAAAAATCCAGTGGACCTCTACTGTTTTTCCATTTTTCCCAATTGTGGATGCCTGAAAATGATCGATTTATGCTTGTTTTCCTTTGAAAATCTATCCCCGTTGTCGTAAATTGGTTTTAAATTACTTTCCATTTGTCTTTTGATCGAAAATTTCCTTCACCCATGAAGAAAAAATAAATTTTGGGCATCCCTGGAACATTTTCTGTGTTTTTTTACGGTCATATGGGTGTCATTTGCCCGTCAAATTCATCTTCAGCATTCTAGGGCATTGCTGTCAACTTTTGCGTCTTTTGACGGTCATACGGGTGTCCTTTTCCTGTTCAAATTTTAGCTCACAACATCTTCTCATACGTGGTCATGTTGTGGTTGGACAAGGATTCAATGGGTCATGCTCGAAAAACTTAACATTTTTGTGTTTTTGGAAAAAAATACAAGTTACTCCCTGCTAGCTCCGCAAGCCCCCAGAGGAGGTACACGTGTCGCAAGTAGAGTGAAGGCGGAGACGGGCCGATCTTTTTGTGCCTTAAGGAATTTTGGAAAAAAAGAGTTAAGGTAGAAAGAAAATGCCTAGGGCCTGCGTAATGAAATAGAATGGAACACGTGGCAACTTCAGAGCGTAGGCCCTCAGTGAATCAGAGGTGCACATGTGTCATGTTTTCATCAAAAGCGGGATGGAAGGCTGGTGGAGGAATTAGAAAAATTTTTTCTTTTTTGCGAAAGGGGGAAAAAGTTATGAAAAAGGCCGTGCGGGTCTGTTGGGCCATTCAAGAGAGGACACGTGGCAGGATCGGGGGGCAGAAAGGAGTACAGACCGCCAGAGGAAAAAGGGAAATATTGCCTTTCTGGCAAAGTGAGTTAAAGCAGTAATTTGAAGCGTGGCTTCGCGTAATGAATTTAGAGGGAGACACATGTCAAAAGTAATGCAAGAGGGGAGTGCTGGGTTGTTGGTGAGTTTTGAAAGTTTTGAAATTTTTGAGGATTTGAGTAAATTTTAAAAGGAGGAACGCAAGCCCGCAGCGAGTCAACGATCGTCACGTGTCAAGGACAGAAGTGGAGATGCGGGTCCACAGAGGAAATTGTGAAAAAATTCTTTTTTTCCAAAAAAGGTGGAAATGTGTAAAATTGAGCGGTGACCCCGGATCCAATCATATTATGCCATGTGTCAGTGCCAAATCTCAATGGGTAGAGCGGCGGAGGAAATTGTGAAAATTTTCCTTTTTTCCAAAAAAGGTGGAAATGTGTAGAATCGAGCTGCGTTTCCAATGGGGCCCCACTTTGGGACATGTGTCAGGCCCATTTTCCAAGGGCGAAGGGGTAGTAGAAAAATATCAATTTTTTACATTTTTTCAAAAATGTTAAAATATCAAAAAGTGATCCCAAGCCCATTTCTAATCACATTATGATGCACGTGGAGGGGCTCAAATTGAAGGGAGAAAGGCAAATTCAACGGTAACTGTGTGTTTTTTAGTTTGGTCACCATTTTTTGCTCCAAAAAGTGTGGAAATGAGATTTTTTGCATCAATTTTGACCAAATTTTTGGTGAATTCATGTCGTTTTTTGCCTTCAAGGATCAATGGAATCAATCTGAAAATTCAATTAAAGATTTGAGGTACTTTTGAAATGAAATTTTGTTCGGTGTCTCGAGCAAAAACATGAAATATCAGATCCAAAAGTTGCAGAGTCAAATTTTGGAGGGATAAGGATGAAATAATGAAATGAAGGGGGTTTGCATGCTTTGAAGATGAAAAACATGCCTCCACAATGGATAATGATGTGAATTTTTCAATGATTTTCCTTTTTTGAGGCACCTGGTAACTTTTTGAACTTTTTTTTGTTAGATGTCCCTTTCTACAAGTCATGAGTGAATTTGCAACAAACTAAGATGTCATAGGATATTATTTTCTTGGGAAATAAGGATAAAATGTAATAGAGAGAGATATAATTTATGTTTTGAGACATGCAAAAGGCCGAGGAATTTGAAAATCACGAGAAAATTTTGAGAGAAGCTCATCTTCTAATAAACCTTCTAGAAAAACCTGGTTAATGTCTTCTGTGTTAGATCTCCATTCATGTTGAGTTGGTTATAAGTGTATAGGCCATAACACAGCTCTGAGATTTTTCCTGATACTCTCCCCTATTGTTGAATCTAACAATCTTTTGAATTAATATGTGTTATTTTGGGTAATATGATGTTTGTTTTCATGTTTAAATGTATGCAAACAGTTTTCCTTGTTCTTGTTGCAATATTGCATTGAAATCTTTAGGAATCACACAGATCTCATCCTTATTGATAGTTTAGTGGCATTTGACAATTTCATTTGTCAGAATAGACCTTTCATCTTGACATTGAAAATAAGTAGTTTAAAAATCACTTCACCTATCATTTTTTGACAAAGATTACTTGTAAGCCTTTGGGGGTACCTTAGGCATGATTTGATAAGAGATTTTGATGTTTAATTGGGTCCTTTAACTCAATATTTTGTGTTGAGGTCTCAAATATTGTGTGAAGAGTGTAAAACTGGGCCTCCATTCATGTATCTATTCTGGTTAAAAGAATATCCTGATTGTTTTGAAGCATTTTATCTGATAGTTGTTCAAATGTTGTAGAGGTTGTCAAAGATTTGGCATAGTCAAGTTTGTCTTGTCAATATCCCACCAAAAAATCATTCTAAACAACTAATCCTACCACTATACTACCCCTTTTTTCACTTGTATACCCATAGAAGATCAAAATCCATTTGCTAAAGTATGCATAACAGATCAGGATTTCAAAATTTCTTCAGTAACCCTTGCCTTGCATTGAAATTATCTCCATAATCTGGAAGTGAAAAATTGTGAAAGTCAGATTTGGAGTGTTGATCATATTTTCCCAAGGCCCCTTCATACTCATTTGCATAAATTGATGGATATCTTCATCTCCTTCACCATTTGAGGGTTACAAAATAGTTTCTCTTACCTTGGTTGAAAGACACGAACCTAAAACAGTTAGGAAAAGATCAAGTCCTATTTGAGTGCTATCCATCTCTCCACAAATCTGAGTGCTAGTTAGATCACATCCCTGGCTACAAAACGACATACATCATGATCTATCTATCTTAAAGCTTCATGCCATATCTCTGATGCTGCTTATACTGAAAAGGAGAACAAAACTTGGGTACCAACACATCTCATCTTCTAGATTTAAATAAACCCATAGTCACCTTACAGAGTTTCAGAGAAAAGAATTCCAGTAATAAACAACCCAAGTAGGAAAAATATCATTCTTATATCCTTACAAGTTCAACTGAACTTTAATTCCAAATAACAAAACTTACCCAACTCCCATCAAATTACAATTCGAAGCAGAGGAGATTTAGACAGAATAAAATAAGAACATGATAATTCTTTTAAGATCTTATACAAGTTGAAGTACAGAACACCAAAAATTCCATAAACCTCAAACACCCATTAACCTTTGTTTTGTTTTAAGTAAGTTTGAGATCATAATGAAGAACAAAGTATACAAATAAAGTCCCAAACAAGGAGTATAAAACTCAACAGAACAAGATACAGTTTAAAAAGGGTATTCTTCTAACTTTCAAAACAAGCAAAGGTATTCAGTATAAGCATGTAAGTTTTAACAATATAAATACAAATAAGATGTTCATTCCTTGTTTTCATGCAAGTTAATGTTAATACAATGAGATAAACATATATCTATACACATCGCAGAAAGAGTAATGCAAATTTAAAACTTAGAGATGCATAAGAGAAAAGTACCCATTTACATACTACTTTCAAAAGAGACTTCCAGCTCGAAGATTAAGACAAAAACTAGCTACTCAAACTTTTTTTTCAAGAAACAGTCCAGAATATATAATCCAATCAAAACACTAAAGTATTGATAGGTGTAAATGAATTTCACCATTTTAACTCACTCAGAGAAAATTCCCAAAAACCGCATTATCATGCAAGGGTTCAAAAACCAAAAGCGCTGAGATTCTTTCAACAAGAAAGAAAATAACCAGAACCAAAAATAGAAAAAAATTATCTCATGAGAGTAGAATTGTTTTAATGAAACATTTAGATAAAAGCAATAAATATTAATGGATAGAGCCTATCATGCCTGATAGTGCTTCTGCTGATTTGAAGAAGATTTCTAGTCAAGCTTCCAACTCTTATTCTTCTCCAAGAAAGATCAAAAACCAAAAACATCTTTCCCCCAATGTCTCATATACTTTCCTTGAATTGTAAATAGACCAAGGAAATCAAAAATAGCCATATACTAAAAATATAACTGCTAGTTCGAAGAACCAGATAGCTCCATGCAGAGCAAAAATCAGATAGCATGAATGACCAAACAACCTCCAAAAAATCTGCCCGCATAGTCTCCTAGGTGGTTTGCTCACCAAAAATGAGGCTCATTAATGCCATTAACTCTCAAATTCCCACCTATCTCTCTTCACCACCGCCATCCAAAATTGGTGAGACCCAATTCAAATTTAGCATGCATAACTAAACCTTAGTGATGAATCCATGTGGATTCCACCAAATTCCATGCTTTTTCCTAAACTATCAGTTCATTGTCATTTAATACTAAAAATAAAATCACATTAATAGCTTAGGAACCACTACTAGCTCACCACTTGCCATACGACCCTTAGGTCCCCTTTCCACATTTCATTAGTTTAGGGTAGATTCCATTAGTTTAGGATGTGACCATAGGATAATTTAGAAATATTTATCTTACGTTTAAAACATTTCAATAGGTAGATTTCCACCTTAGGTTAGGTCATAGCTCATAGTTATTTAGTATTAGGTATAGGTTAGAAATAAGCCTAACATCACCTTAGGTTATTTCCCCCCATACCCCAATTTAGAACGTGCAACCTAGGTTAGGATGTTGTCCCGAATGAAATAGGCATAGATAAAAGATATATACATTTACCTTAGTTTAGAATCCCATTAGGATAGATCTCACAGGATTAGGACTTAGTTTCTATTTTTCCTCCATAGTCCTGAAGAAGGTCTCATACTACTTGACAATGCTAGCATCTCAAAGAGATCAATCAAGAATATCTAAGCACCTAACATACAACGGAATGCAGGCACGATCTTACAAGAAAAAAATAAAATAATTTGTAAACTTACAAAAGTTCAGTCCATTATGTCCTTCAATCTTTGAATGTCATTTTTTTTTCAGATCAGGTAAGAAGATTTAAAGCATACCTTGGATCAATGGAATTGATCCAAGGATGTGTTAATTAAATAGAGATAAGTTTGCAACATCATTACCAGATTACAAATCATCTATCATAAGTGAAAAGGGATTCTTTGCAAGCTACAACATTTCAGCCTAATGAAAATCAAGAGCAGAAATGACTTATCCATGGCAAGCATGATTTATGACAATCAAGGGAACACATCTTATCAATAAAATCACATGTCAATGCTTGTAATGCAAAAGAGGAGAGCTAACAATTTGTGAAAGGTGTTACACATGGTCTACTTATTGTTGAAAAGAATAATATTAAGGTGTTGTAGATATTTTGGGATACATAATTGGTTATCCACTTAGTCACCAACAAGTGCATGACAAAGAATAAGCTGCTCAAATATTATAAACATAGAATTTGGGTCCTCCTTGAAAGATTTGATGATCTAAATATGCAGGTGGTGCCATGCAAAATGAGTAAGGAAGATGATCTGATGGCCACATTTGGTTCGTAGTTTTCTCCTACTAGGGACTTTGTTAAAGGAAAAAATTAACACATTAAGATGGTGATTAGACCATCCATTCTAGATATCAATACCAACTGGCAGGAGTTTGATAGTGACGCACATATCATCTAGTCCATACAAAATGAAGTTGATTTCTCATCAATTATGCACGCTGAATTGCATGACAACTATGGTGACCAAGTGATTCAACTGAAGTCAAATAAGATACCTAAAGGGCTAGTCACCTTAGAGAAATTTTTTAGCTTCTGATTTCAAGGGTGAAGAAAAGTATATGCGCACTGCACAAGAATACTAATCCCTAGACACTATTGTGCATGGAAAGAGTTGCTACATAGTAAATCTTATGCACATGATGAAAAGTGAGCCTTCATCTCTCTCTCTCTCTCTCTCTCAAAAATACAATGATATCTTCTTATGTGAGTATGAAGACCTCAAAGATTTTGATCCAAGTGTTTCTCAACACTCCATTGACCTTGATCCTAGTATCAAGCTCGTCAGACAAAATTAGTGACCATTTTATCCAAAGATAGAGCCCCTCATGAGGAAGGAATTATCCAAACGCATTGAGGCGAAGATTATTTTTTGCATCAAATACTCTACCTTGGTCATGAATCTAGTTCTGATACAGAAGAAGAATGGTGAAATCAGACTCTGTGTTGATTTTAGAGATTTAAACATGGAATATCTAAAGGATAATTACCCTTTGCCTTTTATGGATTAGATTCTGTAGACCGTGGCTGGTGCACAAATATTCTCAATGTTGGATGGGTATTCATATTTCAAATATATGCTATTCAAGGAAGAAGATCAATTCAAAAAAAAATTACAACCAAGTGGGGAAAATATGTGTATCAAAATATGCCCTTTAGTCTTTCAAACATGGGTGCAATGTTTTAGTGCACCATGGACATTTCCTTCAAAGGTTACATCAACAATTTCATCTTGGTTTACCTTGATGACATTATCATCTTATCAAAGTAGGGCACAAACCATATGGCAGATCTAGAGAAAGTATTTGAGAGGTGCAAAAAGTTCGAGGTATCTCTTAACCCCAAGAAGTGTAATTTTTTTATGCCATAGGGAAAGCTTTTGGGCCATGTGTTTTTAAGGGATGGCATCATAATCGATCTTGAACATGTTTCAGCCATCTTAGCCCTTTCCCTACCAATGCACAAAAAATGCCTTGCACTCCTTCCTTGGTAAGATCAATTTTGTTAGGTGTTTTATTCCTAACGTTACAGGACTATTTTGACCTATCACCCTGATGCTCAAGAAGGACATAAATTTCATATGGATAGCAGAAGGAAATGAAAGATTCAACAAAATCAAGCAAGATATTTCTTGTGCACCAACATTCATTAACCCAAATTACTCAAAGGATTTTATCCTTTATTCTTATGGCGTTGATGTACGTGTTGTTGTTGTCCTAACAAAATAAAATGAACAAGGGTTGGAACAACCAGTGGATTTCTTCAGCCAAACATTGAAGGATTATGAATTAAAATAAATTCACACAGAGAAGCAAGTCTTTTCCATCATACGTGCACTCAAGAAATTCAAAATTATTCTCTCCACAAATCATATCAAGGTGTTAGTCTCCCACTCTTCTATTAGAGACTTCATCATGGGAGTAAAAATCAGTGAAAAGAGAGCATGGTGGGTGACCAAAATCATGGAGTATGATATGACTATCAAAGCCACAAAGATGGTAAGAGGTAGCACGCTCTACAAGGATCTTGCTAAGGATACACACAATGAATTTGAGACTTCATTATTTCTTTATGAAGCTCTCCTGTGCGTAGAACTTGAACAGAATATAGATCATGTCCCATACGATTAGATGAAGGACATGATCACATTTGTTTCTAAGGGTGCATACCCTCCTTGCTTGAACAAGGAAAGGAGAATACATCTAAGGTTACAATCTATCCCTTATGTTTTTATTGATTTCCTTCTCTTCAAGAAGAATCTTGATGGCAAGGTGTATCAATGATGCGTAGACTGAAAACATGTTAGCAGAATTTCATGATGGATTCTCTGGTGGAAACTTTTCTGCCAAGAATACAACAATGAAGATCATAATGGTAGGTATCTTTTGACCTCCTTTGTTTATAGATGCACACAAGTGGGTCAAAAAATACAACAAATGGACTTTCTTTTCAGAAAAGAAGAGACTGATAGCACTTCCCCTCTGAAAAATACAAGTGGATCATCCTTTTGCGTAATGCGGTCTTGACTTTATAGGCATGATCAATCCACCTTCAAGCACTTGACGTAAATGGGTGCTGACAGATACAAACTACTTCACTAGATGGATAGAAGTTGTTGCGCTCAAGGAATTGACCGAGTCAATCATCCTTGACTTTCTCGAGGGTATATTCATAAGGTTTGGAATTCCTCAAACCATTATCTTTGATAATGCAAAATCCTTCCTTGGTAATAAAATCACTAATTGGGCTCTAAATTTGGGCATCTATCTGAATAATTATTCCAAGTATTACCTTCAAGGAAATGGTTTGTAAGATTCAACAAACTAGAAATTGATCAAGATCATGAAACACACAATGAACATCAGCCAAAAGCAGTGGCATACAAAGGTCTCATGTGTGCTCTGGGTAGGTAGAATCACAATTAAAAAAGCAATATGCACTTCTTCTTACAAGATTTTCTATGGCAAGAAGGATACTCTTCCTTTGATGCTGGAGTTGAACTCATTAGCACTTTCCCAACAACTAGATCTCAAAGGCATATACTAAAGAGAAATCAGAATGGAAGATTTGGTCAGTCTTGAAGAATCAAGAAAATATATCATGATCTAGCTAGAACAACATCGATAAGAAATAAAGAAATGGTTTGATAGAAAGGCTAGGCCTCAATATTTAAAAGTTGGGGACTTGGTTTTGAAATGAGATGCTGATAGATCTAAAATAGGGTACAATTCAAAGTTTGACGCACTTTGGAGTGGCCCATACATCATCAGTTCATGCAAGGAGGCTAACTCTTTCGAATTAACTCATCTTGATGGAGGCGCACTGCAAATCCTAGTAAATGGGATCTATCTCAAACCCTTCCATTGAGTTTTTTGCATCATTTTGTAAATATTAGAGTAGTTTAAATTCCTCAAAGTGTGTTGTGTGTAAATTGTTTGTTTGTACATAGTTCTTTCTTCTCACGTGCTTCATGCATGCGCTCTTTTTTTTCTTCAAGGTTTTTGATCTTCTTCCAGTAATTTTCAGTAGTTTGCAAGATTCAAAATAGAGTTAAGAAATGATCCTTCAAGTGACTTCAAGGGTAGTTCTTCAAAGCTACAAATCAGAATTTCATGATTACATAGTAGAATCCATGTCCAATAGATTCTCTAGGTTACTAATATCCTTAATCTAATACAAAGATGGCCCTAAAAGTCACCAAAACTATTATCCAAATAACTCTCCTAGTTATTTGGATAAGTTACATACATATTCTAGCTCAGAGATCTTTATTACAAGTGGCACGCACCTCAGTTGTCTCCTTGGCACATTCAATTGTTCACTATTTCCTCACGCTCCCTTGCACACTTCCCATTCTCCCCCTTTCCATTTTCCTTTTCCTCTTTGTTCCACTCTCACCTTGCGTGCATCTTCTGCACATTCACCTTCTTCCTAGCATCTATTCATCCTGCATGTGCACCTTACATTTGCTTCAATCAACTAAATCACTAGCCCTTGTGCGCACCCTACATATTACCTTGTAATAGTTACACCTTGACCATATTTTATTTACTAACCAGTTTGCCCCATTTCTTCTACACGCAATTGTGCATACCTTCCTTCTGTCATCCCCCCACACCTCATTCTTCTACGTGCATACCTTTACACCCTCCTGTGCATCATTCCATGCCACATAATTCTATGACATGCATAAGTGTGCCACATGATACAGTGCTAGATATTAAAATTCAATTTTTTGGTGGATTTGATAGGTGAGAAATGGGAAACCATCTTTCTGGGAATTAATGAGTAAATATGATTGCTCCAACCACCTAATTTTATCTAATCCACCCTCTTTCATTCTCCAACATGCCAAATAGACTTGGGGAAATGCATTTGACAGATTGCATGTGGATTTAAATGCATTGAATGTTTCTTTTTGGTGGTTGTATTTCAAATTGGATTTTACCTCCTTCTCTTCTTCTTCCTTGAATTCATATATAAATGTAAGAGTTGAGCTCATTGTTTAATGCTGGACATTTTGGATCCTTACAATTTTTCGTAAGGACTTCTTATTTTCTATATTTTGAGTCACAGACCTCTAGATTTGGCTCGTGCATGTGGATATCGGCCTCTTTCACCATTCTAATAGCTTTATACATTTCTAGAAGTAATGGAAGCATTTTTTTGTGACTATTCTCTATCCTAAGCATGTTTGTATTCTTTCTTATTGCCTTTCTTTTACATTGCATATTTTTGTGTCATTCTATGTGTTTCACCATTTTATTTATGTTTTTGGAATGTGACGAAATAGATAAAGGTTATCGGTTGAGGAGGAATACCTATTGTGTTGGTTTGGAGGTTGATACATGCATTCTAAATTCTTGATCCAATGTTGATTGTGAGAGCTTCCTTTTGGTTGGGAGGAACTACTTGAAATAGAAAACAAGACCACCAAAGAAGAGTTAAATAATATATGACAGTGGACTACCTAACGTATGCTAGATTTGGGAAATGTGATACTCCCTAGAAGGCTCTCAATCCACTATTTTATAAAATAAATTATGAAGTAATTGAAATGCATACATAAACAAATCTAGTGCTAGTATTCTCATTTGGGTACCTGTTGGGACCCTAATGTAGCTACCAAATCTTAAAGGCACGTAGGCACACATAGTTGGAGGAAGCATGCAAGTTAAGGTGTGCAAGGTAGGATTCAAAAAGGGTTCTTGGAGAACCAAGGACGCGTGCCCACAAAGCACAATTTGAGACTTAGCCATTTTCAGCCTTTTGGACAGAACACATGAAGAACGTGTTCCATTTGTATAAGGTTCCAACCTGGCAACAGGGTGTCCTGGAAGGAATATACCTTGCGATAGGAAGATCCAAAAAGCTAATCATGACATGGAGAGGCATGCGCTTGAGGCGATCCACACCTTGACACTTGGGGCCATATCTGAGGTTGCAGAGGAGTTTTTTGGAGATCAGATGCCTATATATATGTGCGCCCTTAGCAAAAAAAGAAGAGAGAACATAAGGAAGGAAGCGGAGCTCTACAGAATTACTACGAGAACTATGGGATAAAAGGGATAGATGATTATATGAAGGATGTAATAAGGGAATGGGGAATGTATGTTTTGTTTCGAAAGTCTTCATGTATGGATCCAGATATGGTGCATGACTACAGTCTCCCCTTCTATGATATTCTATAGTAATGCTATGAATGAATATGATAAGGTTAGCATGATTATTGTATTAAGATCTTCTCTTTGTATTATCTACATATTTCTATTATGCTTTTGTTCTTGTATAATCATGAACCTTATTTGAATGTTAAGTCTATTTGTGGATTTACAACTACCTAGTTTTGTTAATTCTGTTAAGCGCTTTTACTTTTGATATGATTGAAAGGGTATAGAAGTCATTTTGAGCTCTATAGATTTTTCATGTCCTTTAAAATCACTAATTCAATATCATCAATGATGCCTTCCACTAAACTCACATAAAAGAGAGACTAGGTTCCCTCTTGCACGCCTTGGGTGAGCACTCAGCACCCGCTGGGTGATAGGCCGGTACGCATGAGGTTTCCTTGTTCTTGGTGGGTGAAAAAATGACTACATCTTGGTTCCATTACTAGGACCTCTTTTCAGAGTTGTAGTGGAACATGGAATACATCATGGTCTGTGTAAAAAGTGATGATGGAGCACTTAACACTTGAAGGTTTTGAGAATTAGTTTAAAAGCATAGAGGATGAGTTTGCTCAGAGATTCGGTACTGGACCTGAGTTTGATACACATAGATGGGTGGAAGACACTCTCTATCATGAGTTATATGAAACCTTCTTCTATTGTTTCCCAATAGAGTTATTTGAGTGGCTCTTGACATATGCATCTAGGTTGGGGTGGTATTATAAATCACACCCTTAGACCCAATAAACATACTAGAACTTACAAGATGTTGATCTAACATGGACCAGTGCTATAGATCATTGGTCAAAGGAAGTATTCTTATCCGGAAGTTGCTAAGTTTGAATTTTTGTAGGAGCCCAGAGGATCGTTTTTGCTGGCTATCCCCCTGGAAATCAAAATCTTGATGGTAACCATGAGTTTAGAGGCATTCCCAATGGCTAGATAAACCACTTTGAGTGCTTGGTGAGGAAGACAAGTTGGGGAAAGATGGCTGATATAACGACTGAAAAGGAAAGGGAGGAGAGATGGCTCAAGTATGGTGAAGCATGTGAGAGGGAGATTGCGAGACGGTGTGAGGTTGCATTTATGATGGATCCATGGAGGTAGATGTTTTTGGGAGAAGAGGTTTACATAGAGGATGTGGAGCCTGAATAGTTTGTGCTACCCCATCTTGGCAAGCGTAGAAGAGAGAACTCCTCAGCCTCTGATGAGAGCCCATCGCATGGAGAAAGAAGAGTCGTTAGCGTGCATCTAACCCCACCAGGAAACCAAACCTTGGCACTTGGTTTGTTTGAACGAGGGAAAATTATAGTTGATCCATTTTATATTAGTGGAAGCAACCAATCGGCACCCAAAAGATACAACTTCTCATTTGGGACTTCTATGGCTTCACACACTATTCCAGTATTTGGTGGAATGTTTAGACAAGGTATATATATAGGTGGTTTTGGGAGCACGTCAGGAAGTGGTGGAGAAAATACGACTGGGAGTGGCACTAGTTCATAAACTGTTGGTGCACTATTCAGTGGGATGACGGGAATGCTCGACATGACAAACATAGGCCCTGTACCTAACATAGGAGGATCTGGAGGTGGAAGTGGTGGAGCTGGTGGCTTAGGATCTAATGGGTCTGGTGGAGGAGGAAACACCAGAGGAAATCAAGGGACTGGGTCAGGAGGACAAGGGCCTCAGCCACCTCCTCAAGTTTTTTTCAAGATGTCTCTGCACTTACCAGATCACAGTGGGATAGAAGATGCCACAGAGCATGTGCATAAATATGAGCTGCTATGGCGTGTGAAGGGGATCACAACCCAAGATCAAAAGGCCAGTCAATTTGCAACAACCTTATAAGGATGTGTGCATAGTTGGTATAGAAAGTATGACCCTCATCAGACCATTGTGGATTATACCATGCTGAAAAATGCATTCTTGGTGGAATTCCACATACCTAAGTTTAAACAGAAGAGCATCAGCTCTCTCAAGGAAATTCAGCAGGGAATGGTAGAGAGCATGTGGGAATATGATGTGTTCTTTAAAACTCTATTGTCTAAACTATCTTATGATATCCACCCTTCACAACGTGCTTAGGTTTTTCAGAGGGTTGATCACACCCTTTAGGACGGATTTATCTCATAAAACATTCACAAACCCGCGTGAAGCGTTGGAAGCTTCTTTACACGCTGAGGCAGTTGGTAGTGTTGACACTATTGTTAGCCCATTTCTGGAGGCTCAGATCACTGTCATGGCTAAGTAGTTGGAGAAATTATCTGAAAACATAGTTTTAGAGACTCACAGTGGGATGTGGTGCATAGATTGTGATGTAGAAGGGCACATAAAGGATAATGGCAGGATATGTACTCAGAAGGTGGTATGCACCATAGCGGTAAATTGTGAGATATGTCACGAGGATCATGATCTAAGTAGGTACCCACTTTTATAGTGCATGATCCACAATAACGTATCTTGTTATTGTAAGATATGTACCTCAACCACACATGACACCAAGGATTATAGACTAGTTGACCAGATTCATGAGGCAATTGATCTTGGTGTGTGCTAGACTGACATTACCAGTAGTTCCAAAGGAGATGAGTATTGGTATTAAGAACGTGGAGATGGAGGTGCACACAGAAGGGGATTTCATAGAGGATTTCATGGTCATGGTAAATGTGGGGGAAGAAGTGAGTTCCCACATGGAACATGTTTTAATTGTGGAGCCACAGAACATTATAAGCACGAATTTCTAGATCTTCTACAATGCTCGTGGTGTGGAAAAAAATATAAGTACGAAGAGTTATTGGAGTTATATGAACATATGAGTCAGCAGCACCGGAAGGATAAGGGCACTGCCATGGTGAGTATTAAGAAGGTTGACGTGCAATGGCTCCCATGAGTAATACATGAATCAAAACTGGAGCCTGTTATGGTAACAATAAGGGCGGAGTCCGCACATTCAAAGGAAGTGCCTAAGAAGAGACCCTTGGTTTCAAGGGAAGAGGTAGTACATGGGAAGTATCCAAACCCAGCTCACCAGAAAGAAGTCTAACAGGAAACCATGGACGTAATTCGAAGCTTACAAGGGGAGATCCAATGCTTAAAAGAGTAAGCTAGAAAAGATGAGCAAAGAAGACAAGTAGAAGCACCAAAGGATGACTTGGACAAGGTAAAGGAGGTGTGTAAACTACTGAGGAAAGATAATTTTATTCCCCTACTAGGAGCATGGTTAAGAGAAAATGTACCATGCACTAGGGAAGAGCATGAAAGGAAGATCATGCATGCAAACCTCCCACCTCACAGCATTGATTATGACAAAGAGATCACCTTGAATGTAGTAGTGGATGGATGGCTGCTTAGCAACATCCTCATTGACACAGGCACAGAGGTTAATGTTCTCACTCTAGATGCCTGACATCAAATGGGAAGACCTGTATTACAACCATTACCATTCAGAGGACTAAGTTCACTGGGGATTTTGAAGTCTTAGTGCATGCCGAGGTAGATAGTTTTCCAGCATTACTTGGGCACCCGTGGTTCTATAAGAATAATGCAGATCTCTGGTTTAACAAGGATCACATAAGCTTTGAAAACAAGGAAGAGAGGGTGATTATACCAATTGCTGATGGAAATTCCACACCTTATACTGAACCCCTTGTAGAGGAATTCCTGGATAGAATATATGTGTGCTCCATAAGAGATCCAGGACCATCCACCCTACAAAAGGAGTCATCCAGTTTGATGATGCTCAATCTGTCAGTGATACTACCAGTATAGCATGTGATATTTGGGCACATGGGACTTATGAATTGATTGGGTGAAATTTGAAAGGATCGGTGACCAAGGTAACCAAATCCTGTACAGTTCAGAGCCTGGGAGGAAAGGCAATAACCAAGTATTCTAGGGATGCATACCCTAAGGTATTTTTGAGAGAAATGGAAGCTTAATGGAGGGAGGAAGAGTGATGAGGTATGCTAGGTTATGTTTTGATAGGCACAGTAGCGAGGTGGTGGGCCGCATATAGCGAAAAACTTGTTGGAATGGTGTGAAGTTAGAATTGCACTCACTGTCTAATTCTCAAGGAGCAATATACCTAGCACTATCAAGGATTACAATGGCAATGAACCCACCTCTTCCCACATCTAGGCATGTGAGAGGAGAAGGAACAGAATATTTACTACCCTCCCTTTAGGTGCACAAGTTGTATTCGACACTACAAGGTTATGCGTACGCTTGCTACATCCATTTTGAAACTTGCCACCAGACGGGAAATTGGTAGGAATTAGCGGCTGACCTGGTTCACACATTCGAGTACCGAAGTACCAAGCAATTGGTTGATGAGGTGTTACAGGATGTCAAGCACCTCACTCTGGGGTATTGCACCATGGTGGAAGATAGATTAGTAGACTTACTTGGTGGACCTAGCTTGGAAGCGCGGTTCAAAGACGAGGAATCAGAAGACATACAATTCGAGTGTGCATGTGCTGAAAAGGAGAAAGGAAAGATGGTATATGTTATTGGTGGAGAGGAGATGGAGAGCCTGTAACATCCACATTTTAATACTTTAGAACAAGATAATTTTTTTTATTAGTGTTTTCTAGTTCTAAATACATAATTTAGAACACACAGATCATAACAATCATTATTAGATGCCCTTGAAGACTAGGGGTAAGCTGACATACTGGGTCAACCAAATTTAGCCCCATGTGTCAAGGTAGCATGAGTCTCAAAGGCTACCTCATAACACGTCTATGGTCCTAACCAGTCCCGAAGGGAAATCTTGATCAAGTTTCGGTTGTAAATCTTAACGATAAATGCAGAAGGGTGTTGCCATATGTCACCTGCATTATTGTATCCTCAAGAAGATCCTAATCTTATCGAAGGTACAACCCTGCAGTTGACATGTGTCAACATCCTACGAAACAACCTAGGAAATATTTACATTCCTCCAAGAATTCACTTAAGTTGAGTTATATTTGGATTACAGGCCCTCCTAATTGGGTAGCCTTCCCTAACCCTAGGTCCCACAATTTTTAAGTTACCTTTCGTAATTTGGTTCAGTTTCACAGAGAAAAGTTTTTAATAATATTAAAGATTGTTTCAAGTTGCTGATTGGTTCCTATTAACCTTGTATCCTCATAATAGGACAACAGCCCTAAGTTTTCCCATAAGGAATATAACTAAACCAACAAGGGTTCGTAACAATCTCGAAGACTAAAATATATAAGACTTATTACCATTAAGACACGGTGAATTATAACCATCAATTACATTTCTTTAAATTAGAACATTAAGAGAGTAATAGAATACTCTTCCATTTATAGCCACATTTTAGGGCGTAGTTCAACCTCAACGTTCCCTAAAAAAATAGTGGTCTAATTTCCAATTTAACCATATTCATAATATATCAGAATTACTAACCAGAAACATGTAGTATTCAGCCACATAATTATACAAGGCTTACTTAGGGAATCCATCTAGACCCCATTGCATATAATAGTAAGAATGCACTCTCATACATACAGACAAAAAAAGATTATTTCCACAAATAAGAACACAGAACACATAAGTAATATGTCCTCATTTCATTTATTCCCAAACCTATACAATTACAACCTATGCACTTCGGCATATTTTAATACAATAGTCATCAGCAAAAGAGTAACTTTCTTCTATAATACAATTAGAAAAATCAAGTCAGAATTCTTCATAAAAAAACCAGATTAAACAGTTTGTGCATCATTTCAGATCTGCCTGCCTTTACCACTTAAGATGACCATCTGCAAAAATTGCTAGCATGGGTCAGTTCAGTGAACTGAGCATGATAAGCACTAATACTTAAAACAATTGCATTCCACCAATTGTTTTCATTAAACAATCCTGTTTAATGACATCAATTTCATCAAATCCATAATCATGAATCACGCTAGTTTTCTTTCTACCATTATAATATAACTTTATAACATAACTCATATTATAGTTACAATTTCAATTTAAATCTTTTTTGGATAATTCATCTTATACAAGAAAATAAGAAGAAACCATATGAATCTTAAGTACCTAGCCATCCGAAAACCAAGAACAATGTTAAGCATGTTATAATCACTCTAAACAAAAGAATGAAACCTTCTTAAGGTATGTAACCAACAGGTTTGCATAAAAACAATTTAAACAAAGGAAAGATTACTACCTCAAGCAAGTTCGTCTAGCGGATTTCCTTTAACTCTATCATATCAAAATTCTTAATCATTGATAAGTAAGCCAAAACTTTTACCGCAGGGATACTTTTATACAAGTAGATAATAAACTGAAAATCTAAATCAGGATAATAATCCTACTAATAAAAGAAAGGAGAATTCTAAGTTAAGATTTCACCACTTACCACTCTTCCCACTTAATTTTTAACAGCCTTTTCATCTCATAAAAACACTATAGAGTTCCTTATAGAATTCTATAGAAGAGCTCATTACTTTTTCAAGAGAGAGATAGTGAAAACACCTTCATTCATCGTATTCCTGTAACAACTATCTTTCATAACTCAGAGGAAGGAACAGAGAGATCAAAACTATATTTTAATCAAGTTCAGAACTATACGAACTTCCAAGAAGTAATATATATATTCTCTAATTCAATCAGGGAAAAAGAAGGCAAGTAAAACAAAACTTAAGTTCACCAATAGCTCCAGTCAGGTAGAGCCACCTTAAAATTTGCCTACAGATCCCTATGGTCTTACGATTGTACATTAAACAAAGGCCAATAACTACTACAAAATTATATAAACGTTCTAATTTCAAACCACAATCCTGATCTAAGTAAACAGTCTACATTTCACCCATTACTCGAATCATTTTGGACTAAGAGTTAGGGTAACTGTCCCACTACCATTACTTACCAATGGATCGAAACTAATTATTTCCAACCATTACACTATTAGGTTGTTAAATCGTTCCAAGATACCAAACCAAAATTCATGTACAGAGTTAATAATTGAATTCTAAATACAGATTTCAAAATCACCTCAGGTAACATCAAACACAGTCCTTTCTTAACCAAATATTAAACATAATTTCCATTCATGCAGATCTAGGATCAACCACGAATTGTCAGGGAATAGAGTTCATCCAAGTATGTTTCCTCCTAAACATAACTGTGTTCCAAATATCCATGTAAAAATCACAAAAACAATAGTTACACCAATACTTCCCTTCTCATAGAACCTATATTCATAAGAACATTCGGACCCCTTTAAAAATAAACTAGCATTCAGAACAATATTTCATAAGAACAATATTTCCAACTCACGCGACTAAGCCAGTCAAGTTTTACAGAATAAACTAGCATTCCAACCACAAATCAACTGCTTAATTTCCTGAACATGTCCAGAATAGTTATAATTCGTACGGCGAAGCAACAATCAAATAATCCATCCATATTCAAAACAAAAGTTAATTACAGTGGCGTTTTTAAACATGAAATCATCAAGCACAAAGTCTATCATGGAGCCAAATTTTTTTATCCAATACCTCAGCCAGATAAAGAAAACATAAAACACTTCCCACAGAAAGTGAAACCCATATTGTATTCACAGCAGGGAAACAAGAATTAAGAAGCAGGTTTCATTCACGATCTACATACAACCCAGAATTCCCAAATCAACAAAAGAAAAACCAATACATTGCTACCAGCCAAGCCGACTGTGCAAAAATCATCTGAACAAAGTTGTTCTAATGAAAACATTTAAAGGAAAGCAATATTTTTAACAGTTAGGGCCTATCATGCCTGATAGTGTCACTAAAAATTCGAAGAAGACCTCTGAATGCGCTTGCACCTTCTCTTCTTCTTCCATGAAAGATTAAACAACAAAATATTGTTACCTCCATGCCTTATATACTTCCCCTGATAGAGAAGTAAATTTGAAACTCTAAAAAATTCTATGTAACGAAGAGTAGACGGCTGGTTCGAAGAACCAGTGCTCATGCAGAGTGAAAAATGGAATGCATGGAAAACAAAACAACCAAGCAAAATTCTACTTGCATGCCTTCCCAAGAAATCCACACTCAAGGCCCAATGCACATTAATTGCATTTATTTTTATTCTCCCACCTATTTTCCATTGCCACTGACTTCCAAAGTTGGTGAATGCCAAAACAAAATAAACAAACATTCCCATCCTTAGAGATACCACCACGTAAGACTTCTCTTAGCAAATTTACCCTCCGCTAAACCTGACAGCACTCCTTATCCTTCATCCTTATCATTTTCTTAAATGCCATGGAAACTACCACCCATGACTCACGACCCTCCTTAGTTCCCCTTCATAGAATTAGTTTAGGATAGGTTAGTGACTTAGGTTAGATCATAGGATATGACATTAGTCTCATTTCCTTAGGATATAACATTAGTCACCCTCCATAGTGATAGGTTTAGTTAACCCTTAGGAGTATTAAGCTCATAGTTTTAGGACTAGGTTAGATTAACTAACCTTGTAACATTAGGTTATAGTTTAGGTTAAAACTAGTAACCTTACTAATTCTAGTCTAGGTCCCCTAAATAGGACTAATCAGTAATAGAGTTCAAACAGGATAAAACATTTCTGGATCAGATTCTGTTTGACATCAAGTACATTAAGCTTTAGATATAAAACATAAACATCTTACCTGACTTAAGGTCCAAGTCCTTCCTGATGTTATGATAACTGGAGCCAGATTCTAATTACCATGATCAGCCATAGTTAACCTCTAAAATTGAACATTCAAAGCTCAATCAAACTTAGTAACTCTAAAAATGTCAATACCATTTTCTCATCCTGAATAACATTAAAACATCCCTTGGATCCATGCAACTGATCCAAGGTTGAGTCATAAAGGTAGATAAATCCACAATCTTCCAGAAATCAGATTGTACTCAAATGCGAAGAATGAAAGAAATAAAAGAGTCCAAGCATATTCCGGTTCAGTCAAAGATGTTAAGATCAGAAAATATATAATCCATATCAAGCATGAATTCCCAAAACCAAAGGAACATTTCCTTATACAGGATAAATCATATATCAACACTTGAATGCTCAAGAGAAAGTAACAACAGTTCAGGGTGTTATATGCTTCCCTCCTAAAAGATTCATCATCCTGATGATTACATCCTTTGATTTATCTTTTGGGCAATCAATTCGTTGACTCACTAAACAAATTACTATTTTAAACTTGAATAGTTTTAGAAATTAGTATAATGATACTATTTATTCAACCTGAATAAATGTTTGCCCCAAAATTGGCTTACATAAAGACATGTAAAAGATAGATTCTTAATAATAAATTTTTTTTATCAGTCAACAGATTCAATTCTGTTAAAAAAGAAAGGGAAAAGTAGTTTTCATCTCTTCCAGATTTTCCCAAGTTGCACTTTCTTTGCTAAACTGGTCCCACTGGACCTTACATTGTTGTATTTCTTGATTTCTCAAATGCAATTGGTGAGTTTCCAGCACTCGAGTGGGTTTAACCATGATTATTCCTGGGTCTTGGACCTGTAAGGAATTCCAATTTAAAACATGTGAAAAGTCTGAAACCTATTTCTTAAGCAAAGAAATATGGAAAACATCATGCATTCATGAAAAAGTAGGTGGTAATGCTAATCGATAAGCTACGGGGTTGATTACTTCGACAATTTCGAAAGGTCCCACAAAACGAGGTGATAACTTGGCAGCCTTGCCAAAAGTTATAGAACTCTTTCTTGGTTTAACACGAAGAAAAACCTTTTCACCAAGTTCAAATTTTTGGTCAACCCACTTTAAGTCAGCATAACTCTTCTGCCTATCTGCTACTTCCTTCAATCATTCACGAATCATTTTAACTTGCTGTTCCATTTCAATAATGATTTCAGGCCCAATTACTTCTCTATCCTCAACGCTATCCCAACTAACAGGGGTTATGCACTTTCTTCCATAAAGTTCCTCAAAAGGTGCCATTTTAAGAGAAGAGTGATATGTGTTGTTGTATGCAAATTCAACTAATGGGAGATACTCTTCCCATTTATATTGTTGATCCATGCAATACATTCGTAACATGTCTTCTAACACCTGATTTACTCTCTTAGTTTGTCCATCCGTTTCCGGATGATACGCAAAACTAAAGTTTAGTTTAGTTCCAAGAGCTGTATTAAGCGTTTGCCAAAATCTTGATGTCATTCCAGGATCCCTGTCAGATATTATTAATTCTGGTACTCCATGTAACCTGAAAATTTTGTGCACAAATCTTTTAGCTAACACAAGAGAATCATCCTTTAGATTTCCAACAATAAAATGAGCTACCTTCGTTAGTTTGTCAACAACTACCAAGATAACATCATGTTTATTTCTCGACATAGGAAGCCCTTGTACAAAGTCCATGCTTATTACATGCCATTTGTACTGCGGTATGCTATGGGGATATAATAAACCAGAAGGGTGCATGTGTTCTGCCTTCACCCGCTGACATTCCAGACAATGAGTCACAAAATTAATAACATCCTTTTTCATTCCTTTCCATAAATATTGTTGTTTTAGATCGGAAAGCATTTTGGTAATACTCGGGTGTCCAAAAAAGGGATAATTATGAAATTTAGTTAATAATTTATTTCTCAAATTATTTAGCAAAGGTACGTATACTCTGTTTTCATAACGTAACATTCCTTCATTATCAAAATGAAAACCTTTATACCTTTCATCTTTTGGTTCTGCAGCAAGCGCTGCTTTTACTTGCTGAAAGTATATATCAGATTCTAATGCACTTTTCACCTCATCTTTAAACTGAGTTCTTAATGTTATAAGAGCATAAATGTGCTTCCTTCGACTTAGAGCATCTGCTACTCTATTTTCTTTTCCTTTTATTTAACTAATATCAAAATCATATTGAGACAAAAAATCTAACCACCTTCGCTGTCTTGCATTTAGATTAGGCTGAGTGAAAATATATTTCAACCCAAGATGATCAGTTTTAAACTCAAAAGGTTTCCCAAGTAAATAGTGTCTCCAAACTTGAAGTGCATGAACAATGGAAGCAAGCTCTAAATCATGAGGGGCATAATTCAGCTCATGTAACTTAAGTTTTCTACTTTCATATGCTATGACATGATCATTTTGTAACAAAACACCTCCAAGGCCTTCCCCAGAAGCATTCGTTACAACAGTAAAATCTCCATTAGGGTCATGTACAGCTAAAATAGGTGCTGAAGTCAACTGAATTTTTATACTTTTAAAAGCATATTCACACTTATCATTCCAAACAAATTTCTTATCCTTTTTCTGTAATGAAGTTATCGGTGTAGCCACTTTAGAAAAATCTTTAACAAATTTTCTATAATAACCAGCAAGGCCCATGAAGCTTCTTACTTCATGTACATTCTTTGGTGCAGGCCATTCGGTTATTGCCACTATTTTTGAAGGATCTACAGTAATTCCTTCTTTACTAATGACATGACCCAAATAGTGAACTTCAGTATCAAAGAAAGAACATTTGGATAACTTACCGTATAACCTTCTTTTTCTCAAAATTTCCAAAACTATTTTCAAATGATCATTATGCTCCTCAACACTTTTAGAATATATGATAGTATCGTCTAAGAATACAAGCACAAACTTGTCCAAATATTCTTGAAAGATATTATTCATTAAGTTCATAAAAACTGCGGGCGCATTAGTTAATCCAAAGGGTAAACCTATGAACTCATAATGTCTGTACCTTGTTCAGAAAGTTGTTTTATGAATATCTTCTTCTTTAATTCTTAATTGATGATACCCAGATCAAAGATCTATCTTGGAATAAACCGATGCTTCGCGCATCTGATCAAATAAATCATCAATTCTTGGAAGTGGATATCTATTCTTGATTGTTTCCTTGTTTAACATCTGGTAATCAATACACAATCTAAGTGTCCTGTCTTTCTTTTTCACAAATATTACTGGTGCTCCCCAAGGTGAAACACTTGGTCTAATCAAACCTTTAGACAAAAGTTCTTGCAATTGAGCCTTAAGCTCGACTAAATATGTAGTAGTCATCCGATAAGGTGCTTTAGAAATAGGCTCCGTCCCTGGTTTGATTTCAATGGTGAAGTCAAATTCCCTTTTGGGTGGTAAACCCGGTAATTCTTCCAGAAATACATCCTTGAAACTTTGCAACAGTGGGTATCATTTCATGAAATCACCATCTTCTTCTGTAGATTCAGATATCTTTACCGCATATAAGGTACATCCTTTATTTTTAGCCTTTTTAAGTTACATAGCTGACAGTTTCCTAACCGAAATTTCCCGTTTTACACCTTGAATCTCTGTTGTTTTCTACAGATCATCTAAACATCTTATATATTTTCCAAAGCAGTCCACTTTTTCTTTATGGTCAGCTAACCAATTAACGCCGATGACAACATCATAGGATCCCAAAGGTGCAACATAGAGGTCAACTTCCATGGAAAAGTTAGGTAAGTCAAGGACTGCCCCAAAAAGACACATACTAACTGTATGAACAGAGTTATTACCATACTATACAGTCCAAGATTTATCCATTTTTCCATCTTTTCTTTTAAGTTTCGAAGTGAGTTTACTAGAAATAAAACATTCAGTAGCTCCTATATCAAAAAGAATAGTTACAGGTATGCCAAATAACTTACCAAGAACTTCTATAGGTGTTACTTGCTTTTCAGCTTACTTGTCTGCTACTGCAGCATGTATCTTATGCTGTTGATTACGGTCATCCTTCTTCAAAGGGCATTGATTGGCATAGTGATCTTTGCCAAAATTATAGCAGCCTCCTACAGGTCCCTTTTTAGGCTCAAAATTACTTCTAGCCTTAAAATTATCACGTTGGCCTCCATAGGACTTCTGCCCATTATTATAATTCTTGGCAAAACTATCCCTTACATTTCCATCAGGCTTATTCATTGTCGTTTTCTTATTATTATCCACTGAAAACTTATTTTTTTTGCCAAAATTTTTCCATGGTCCCTTCTTGGGTGCAAGAGAAGTTTAAGAAGTGTTTGAAATCTTCTTCCGCACTTCCTCTTTATGAGCAGAAATAGCCTTTAATTTTTGTTCCTTCCTTATGTATTTTTTAACAACCCCTTCCATAGTGGTTGGGCTGTGAACATCAACTTCTCCTCCAATCATAAGGTTTAGTCCCATGATGAATTTCTGTATTCTTAACTTCTCATCAGTTTGATACTATGGTACGTACTTGAGGATTTCCGTAAACTGCTCCCAGTACTCAGTTATAGTTAGCTTCCCTTGGAATCAAGTTCTAGAATTCTGTCATTTTCTGATCATAGAAAAGTAATGGCAGCCAACATTGCCTAAAATAGCTTTTAAATTGATCCCAAGTGATTTTAGTTTCATCAATATTTAGCTCAGCCTTACGGATGCCCCACCATGAAGATGCTTCATGGGAAAGATGATATGCTCCCCAAATAGCTTTAGTTTCCTCTGAGAAGTTTCTTATTGCAAAGTACTTCTCCATTTCACTGAGCTAGTTCTCAGCTCCATCTCCTAATGTGGTGCCATCAAATTTAGGTGGACTTATCATTTTTATATCATTAGTGAGTTCCGCTGCCAACCTGGCCTTTTTTTTTTCTAGTTGGACAGGTACATTTCCATTATTATTACCGACACCCATATCGGGGTTGTCCTCAGGAGGTGGCTGATTGTTGTTACCAGCTTCTTCATCCTCCTCATTTCTAATTACTTGCTATTCAAGTACAGCCAAACAATCTCTTGTGTCCAGTAGGGCAGCAAGGATCTCATCAAGTTTTTGGGTTGTTGCCGCCCCTTCCTCAGGTGGAGCATTATTCACAACATTTCCCCTTGTTCTAACCATTTTCTGTTACAAGAAAATTCAAGTTCTTATCAGATTATGGACACAATAGGTCCAAGAGCTGTAACCTTCAGCTCTGATACCAAGATGTAACATCCACATTTTAATACTTTAGAACAAGATAAAAAATTTTTTATTAGTGTTTTCTAGTTCTAATACATAATTTAGAACACACAGATCATAACAATCATTATTATAACAGATAACCATATGCAGCTGTAATGACTCGATATACCACTGATCTATTCATTCCATTACTCGGTGAACTACCGATCTATTCATGTGTATCTTAGAGTTTGGTGTTTTCAAAATAACACTTCATTCTCATGGTTCTCTTCCCTAATTCGAGATTCTGAGTGCTCTATCCAAGGAACCTATCTGAATAATTGTTACCATTATCCATCGACATCACGTTCCTTAGACTAGGTGACATAGGACAACGAAATCAGCAGCTTGTGATACTTTGGCCAAAGATTTGAAACATACTGTTCATGTTACTTATTCCTTGACAACATACTCGTCAATCCGGAATACGTGTTAAACCCCACTCCAATGTTATATAGATCGTCTTACACTGACTTCTGTCTGTCCCCCTTGCCCCAAGTTTTCATTCTGGATCGGGTTAATATCATAATTCATGTTATAAGGATGCCCTTGAAGACTAGGGGTAAGCTGACATACTGGGTCAACCAAATTTATCCCCATGTGTCAAGGTACCCTGAGTCTCATAGGTTACCTCATAACACGTCTATGGTCCTAACCAGTCCCGAAGGGAAATCTTGATCAAGTTTCGGTTGTAAATCTTAACAATCAATGCAGAAGGGTGTTGAAATATGTAACCTGCATTGTTGTATCCTTGAGAAGATCCTAATCTTCTCGAAGGTATAATCCTGCAGTTGAAATGTGTCAACATCCTATGAAAAAACCTTGAAAATATTTACATTCCTCCAAGAATTTACTTAAGTTGAGTTATATTTGGATTACAAGCCCTCCTAATTGGGTAGCCTTCCCTAACCTTGGGTCCAACACTTTTTTAGTTACCGTTCGTAATTTGGTTTAGTTTCACAGAGATTTTTTTTTTAATAAGATTAAATATTGTTTCAAGTTGTTGATTGGTTCCTATTAACCTTGTATCCTCATAATAGGACAACAGCCCTAAGTTTTCCCATAAGGAAGATAACTAAACAAGCAAGGGTTCGTAACAATCTCGAAGACTAAAATATATCAGACTTATTACCATTAAGACACGGTGAATTATAACCATCAATTAAATTTCTTTGAATTAGAACATTAAGAGAGTAATAGAATACTCTTCCATTTATAGCCACATTTTAGGGCGTAGTTCAACCTCAACGTTCCCTAAAAAAAATAGTGGTCTAATTTCCAATTTAACCATATTCATAATATATCAGAATTACTAACCAGAAACATGTAGTATTCAGCCACATAATTATACAAGGCTTACTTAGGGAATCCATCTAGACCCCATTGCATATAATAGTAAGAATGCACTCTCATACATACAGACAAAAGAAGATCATTTCCACAAATAAGAACACAGACCACATAAGTAATATGTCCCCATTTCATTTATTCCCAAACCTATACAATTACAACTTATGCACTTCGGCAGATTTTAATACAATAGTCATCAGCAAAAGAGTAACTTTCTTCTATAATACAATTAGAAAAATCATGTCGGAATTCTTCATAAAAAAACTAGATTAAACAGTCTGTGCATCATTTCAGATCTGCCTGCCTTTACCACTAAAGATGACCATCTGCAAAAATTGCTAGCATGGGTCAGTTCAGTGAACTGAGCATGATAAGCACTAATACTTAAAGCAATTGCATTCCACCAATTGTTTTCATTAAACAATCCTGTTTAATGACATCAATTTCATCAAATCCATAATCATGAATCACACTAGTTTTCTTTCTACCATTATAATATAACTTTATAACATAAATCATATTATAGTTACAATTTAAATTTAAATCTTTTTCAGATAATTCATCTTATACAAGAAAACAAGAAGAAACCATATGAATCTTAAGTACCTAGCCATCCGAAAACCAAGAACAGTGTCAAGCATGTTATAATCATTCTAAACAAAAGAATGAAACCTTCTTAAGGTATGCAACCAACAGGTTTACATAAAAACAATTTAAACAAAGGATAGATTACTACCTCAAGCAAGTTCATCTAGCGGATTTCCTTTAACTCTATCATATCAAAATTCTTAATCATTGATAAGTAAGCCAAAAATTTTACCGCAGGGCTACTTTTATACAAGTAGATAATAAACTAAAATTCTAAATTAGGATAATAATCCTAATAATTAAAGAAAGGAGATTTCTAAGTTAATATTTCACCACTTACCACTCTTCCCACTTAATTTTTAACAGTCTTTTCATCTCATAACAACACTGTAGAGTTCCTTATAGAATTCTATAGAAGAGCTCATTAATTTTTCAAGAGAGAGATAGTGAAAACACCTTCATTCATCGTATTCCTATAACAACTATCTTTCATAAATCAGAGGAAGGAACAGAGAGATCAGAACTATATTTTAATCAAGTTCAGAACTATAAAAACTTCCAATAAGTAATATATATATTCTCTAATTCAATAAAGGAAAAATAAGGCAAGTAAAACAACACTTAAGTTCAACAATAGCTCCAGTCAGGTAGAGCTGCCTTAAAAGTTGCCTACAGATCCCTACGGTCTTACGATTGTACATTAAACAAAGTCTAATAACCGCTACAAAGCATTATAAATGTTCTAATCTCAAACCACAATCTTGATCTAAGTAAACAGTCTACATTTCACCCATTACTTGAATCATTTTGGACTAAGAGTTAGGGTAATTGTCCTGTTACCATTACTTACCAATGGATAGAAACTAATTATTTCCAACCATTACACTGTTAGGTTGTTAAATCATTCCAAGATACCAAACCAAAATGCATGTACAGAGTTAATAATTGAATTCTAAATACAGATTTCAAAATCACCTCAGGTAACATCAAATACAGTCCTTTCTTAACCAAATATTAAACATAATTTCCATTCATGCAAATCTAGGATCAACCATGAATTGTCAGGGAACAGAGTTCATCCAAGTATGTTTCCTCCTAAACATAACCGTGTTCCAAATATCCATGTAAAAATCGTAAAAACAATAGTTACACCAATACTTCCCTTCTCATAGAACCTATATTCATAAGAACATTCGGACCCCTTTAAAAATAAAGGTACAGGCTTAGAATTCAACAATATTTCCAACTCATGCGACTAAACCATTCGATTTTTACAGAATAAACTAGCATTCCAACCACAAATCAACTACTTACTTTCCTAAACATGTCCAGAATAGTTAGAATTCATACGACGAAGCAACAATCAAATAATCCATCCATATTCGAAACAACGGTTAATTATAGTGGCATTTTCAAACACGAAATCATCAAACACGAAGTCTATCATGGAGACAATTTTTTTTTATCCAATATATCAGCCAGATAAAGAAAACATAAAACACTTCCCACAGAAAGTGAAACCCATATTGTATTCACAACAGGGAAACAAAAATTAAGAAGCAGGTTTCATTCAGGATCTACATACAACCCAGAATTCCCAAATCAACAAAAGAAAAACCAATACGTTGCTACCAGGCAAGCCGACTATGCACAAATCATCTGAATAGAGTTTTTCTAATGAAAACATTTAAAGAAAAGCAATATTTTTAACAGTTAGGGCCTATCATGCCTGATAGTGTCGCTAAAAATTTGAAGAAGACCTCTGAATGCGCTTGCACCTTCTCTTCTTCTTCCACGAAAGATTAAACAACAATATATTTTTACCTCCATGCCTTATATACTTCCCCTGACAGAGAAGTAAATTTGAAACTCTAAAAATTGTCATGCATCAAAGAGTAGATGGTTGGTTTGAAGAACCAGTGCTCATGCAGAGCGAAAAAACGGAATGCATGGAAAACAAAACAACCAAGAAAAATTCCACTTGCATGCCTTCCCAAGCAATCCGCGCTCGAGGCCTAATGCACATTAATTGCATTTATTTTTATTCTCCCACCTATTTTCCATTGCCACCAACTACCAAAGTTGGTGAATGCCAAAACAAAATAAAAAAACATTCCCATCCTTAGAGATACTACCACGTAAGAATTCTCTTAGCAAATTTACCCTCCGCTAAACCTATCAGCACTCCCTATCCTTCATCCTTATCCTTTTCTTAAATGCCATGGAAACTACCACCCATGACTCGCGACCCTCCTTATTTCCCCTTCATAGCATTAGTTTAGGATAGGTTAGTGACTTAGGTTAGATCATAGGATATGACATTAGTCTCATTTCCTTAGGATATAACATTAGTCACCCTCTATAGTGATAGGTTTAGTTAACCATTAGGAGTATTAAGATCATAGTTTAGGACTAGGTTAGATTAACTAACCTTGTAACATTAGGTTATAGTTTAGGTTAAAAATATTAACCTTACTAATTCTAGTCTAGGTCCCCTAAATAGGACTAATCAGTAATAGAGTTCAAACAGGATAAAACATTTCTAGATCAGATTCCGTTTGACATCAAGTACATTAAGCTTTAGATATAAAATATAAACATCTTACCTAGCTTAAGGTCCAGGTCCTTCCTGATGTTATGATAACTAGAGCCAGATTCTAATTACCATGATCAGCCAGAGTTAACCTCCGGAATTGAACATTCAAAGTTGAGTCAGACTTAGTAACTCTCGAAATTTCAATACCATTTTCTCATCCTGAATAAAATTAAAACATCCCTTAGATCCATGCAACTGATCCAAGGTTGAGTCATAAAGGTGGATAAATCCACAATCTTCCAGAAATCATATTGTACTCAAATGCGAAGAATGAAAGAAACAAAAGAGTCCAAGCATATTCCAGTTCAGTCAAACATCTTAAGAGCATAAAAGATATAATCCATATCAAGCATGAATTCCCAAAACCAAAGGAACATGTCCTTATATAGGAGAAATCATATATCAACACTTGAATGCTCAGGAGAAAGTAACAATAGTTCAGGGTGTCACATGCTTCCCTCCTAAAAGATTCTTCATCCCAATGATTACATCCTTTGATTTATCTTCTTGAATGTCAACTATTCAGTTGGGATGCATAAGGTAGTTGACAGTGCAGATGCATGTGCACATATGTATCATGAACCAATCAAAACCAAGAAAGTTAACATTGGCTCAGAGAAGGACCCTAAGGAAGCTATCATTAGGGACTACTGGTTAGAAAAGGAAGCATCAAAGATCATCGATCTCTTGCACGAATTTGAGGATTTGTTCCTGCATGGATACCATGAGTTGAAAGGCGTCGATCATTCATTGGGGGAAATGAGGATAAAGTTGAAATATGGTGCACGCTCGGTTAGGAAGAGGCCTTATAGGATGAATCCCAACATGCGCTTAAGGGTTAAAGAGGAGCTAGACAAAATGATAGCATCTGGTATCATTGAGGTTGTGGAGGAATCAGAATGGATAATTCCAATGGTGATCAACATAAAGAAGGATGGGTGGATTAGGATATGTGTGGATTATAGGGAGTTGAATGCTATTTGTATCATAGATCCTTTTCCTACCCCCTTTACTGAAGAGATTTTGGAAGGAGTTGCTAGGCATGAGGTCTATTCCTTCACGGATGGATCCTTGGGATATCACCAAGTAAGGATTGCCAAGGAAGACCAAGAAAAGACAAATTTTTCCACTGAGTGGGGAATATTTGCATACATGGTCATGCCCTTTGGATTGAGGAATGCGCCCACTGTATTTTCACGCATAGTGGTACAAGCATTTTAGGACTTCATCCACAAGTTCCTTCAAGTATATTTGGATGATTGGACAGTGTATGGATTGGTCAAGGACCATTGTGATAACTTGAGATTGATGTTTGAAATATGTTGGCAATTGAGGATTTACCTCAACATTAAGAAATGTGTCTTTGCAACTCCTTTTGGAACATTGTTGGGGCATAGCATATGCAAAGAGGGCTTACTGGTGGATCTCGTGAAAGTTGCAGTTATTATGGGATTAGGGGAGCCCACCAGCCAAAGCATCATGTGCAAATTTCTTGGACACACTGGGTACTACTGAAAATTCATTAAGGGATATGCTAAGATCGCCACGCCTTTGGAAATATTTCTCAAACATAAGAGTGCCTTTCAGTGGGGAGAGGCGCAGCAGAGGGAATTTTACACTCTAAAATAAAGGCTTATCACCACACCTATTCTACGATTCCCATCATGGGATAAACCTTTCTATGTCCACGTGGATGCCTCTGGTACAAAAATGGGAGCCATTCTTGCTCAACCAGGAGATGGGATTGTTGATCATCCCTTGTGTTTTGCAAGTAGAAATTTGACACCAGCATAATAGAATTATATAATGACTGAGCATGAGGCATTGTCAATGATCTACATGCTCCACAAATTTAGAAAATATCTACTGGTGACTTCCTTTATATTCTACACTCACCATATGACCTTGAAGTATCTAGTAAACAAAGTAGTGTTGCAAGGGTGCATATGTCATTGGGTACTTTTATTTTAGGAATTTGAATTCAGAGTGGTGGTAAAACCTAGAAAGAACAATTGTGGGCTGGATCATTTATCAAGGATTGATTCAAGAGAGGATGTGCAAAGTATCGAGGAAACCATGCCAGACGTGTAACTATTTAGGTTGCGGTGCATACCCTCAGAGTTAGAATACATTGTTGTTTTTCTCAAGGAAGGTGTGGCACCCGAAGGGATGAATGCACTGGAAAGGAAAAGGTTAGCCATACGTGCCACTCCCTTCATGTTGATAAATGGGGATTTGTATAAAATGGGCCACGATGTGGTTTTACACCGGTGTGTATTATAACATGAATGCATGGCCATAATAGAAGAATCCCATGGTAAGATTGTTGGAGAACACTATGCGGGGAATGCAACCGTGCGTAAGATCCTAGTTGCCAGACTATGGTGGGAGATGATTCACCAGGATTGCATTGAGTTTTGCAAGGCCTGTTACCACTACCAGAACCTTGGCAAACCTGGAAGAAGGGATGAGATGCCCTTGCGCCCCATCGCCAGTGTGAAACCTTTTGAGAAATGGGTAATAGATTTTGTCAGACCAATCTCACCAGCTACACGAAGGACTAACTCATGGTATATCATTACCTGTACTGATTATTTGACAAGGTGGGCAGAGGCTACGCCCACTAAGGATTGCACCATAGCCATGGCTGCTAGTTTTTGTGGTAGAACATTATCAGTAGGTATGGGTGCCCATTAAGTTTAACAAGTGATAGGGGCACTCACTTTTTAAATTAAACCATCAATATTCTATTGGCAGAATTCATGGTAGCCCATCACAAGACTACCCCTTATCACCCTCAAGAAAATGGGATTGCAGAGGCATTCAACAAAATCCTTAGTCACACATTGACTAAGATATGTGATGTGGGTAGGCAGGATTGGGATGATAAGGTGTCAGCAATTATTTGGGCATACAAAACAAAATATAAAAGGTTGAACAAGGCCACACCATATCAATTGGTGTTTGGCATGGAAGTAGTTTTACCGGTCTAATTCATGTTACCATATCTGCGTATAGCGTGCGCAGGAGGGTTGGATGATGAGCAAGCACTGGAAGAAAGAATAGATGAATTGATAAAGTTCAATGAAAGGTGCTCAATAGCAAGATGGAGCCAAACAACTGAGAAGGCAAAGCAAAAGGCATGGCATGACCACCATATTAAGAACAAACAGTTTGAGGTTAGCCAGATGGTATTTCTATATGATTCAAAATTTCTACGTCATCCTAGAAAGTTGGTGTATTAGTTGGGTCCTTATGTAATTTCATACATCCTTGATTCAGGCGCGTGCCAGTTACAAGTGCTGGATGGAAAAAAATTACCTGTACACTTCAATGGGAGTAGGCTGAAGCCCTACTATAAATAATGCTTCTTGGTGTTTGTAAATAAGGCAATTTTTCCAGTTAGTTTAGAATTTCCTTTTATTCTTTTCCTTTCTTATATTTCCATTTCACGTGGTTGTTGTGTTTTACGTTTTGTGTGCCGGTAACCTTATTACTTTTTGACTTATGGATGCGTAGAGGACCGCGAATTTTTTTAGTGTGGGGTGAGGTGATGAAGAGAAACTTGGAGTTATTCTGCTATGAGGATTTGGGTCGGTGGAAAGATAAGGTTACATTGGAAATCCATGTACAAAGGAGAAAAATCACAAAAACACGAGGTATTCGAAAGCAAGAATCATGAGGATGGAAGAAGTGCCTTTGGCACCGGTAACATGCACGCAAGAGTCTTCTGTCAAGATGGATTGTTTACGTGCCAGAAGGTTGGAAAAGTTTTTGTGCAAGGATTGGGTGCATAAGGAGAAGCGTTGAAGTCAAGTTTTGTTTGAAAACACCACATTAAATATTGTCGTATGGTGGTAGGTAGCCTATCCTTAAATGCATAAAAGTGGGAAAAGCTATAAATACAAGAGTGTGCATTTCATTATTTCACTTTGCGAACACAAGAAGAGTGATTTTATTTCAAGAGCTAGGGTTTTGAGAACTGACTCGTGTGAAGGAAAATCCCAAGAAATTAAGCACAATCAGTCCATTGGATCCACAAACTAGAGCAGAAGTGTTTCATGGGTGTGAGGAATGTTGTGAAGAAACACCGTGATTAAAGGAGAAAAATCTGAGATTAGGGTTTGTGTTTTATGGCACGGGGCACATGAGGAAAAAATTCGAACAACTCACAAGTTAACCTAGGAATGAAAGAAAAGGGTGAAATGACGGCCATGAAACCAGTTGATAAACCTGTAGAACAATCCAAGAAGGGAAAGGGTAAAGGAAAAGGAAAGAAGAAACAAGAAGAAATACCCTTGGATACAAATGAGGAATGGTACTCAGAGATGCAATACCTAGATGGGGTTTTGCTAGGGAAAGAGTGGGAGTCCCACATAAGAAAGATGACCGTGATCAACTACAATCACCGGTCAAGTACAATCATGAAGGAAATGGCATTGGAGCTGGTGCGCCCCACAAATAAATGAACACCTGATGGGTTACTGATCTACAGTGATGTGGTCAAGGTGAAAATGGACAAGGAAAGGATTCTCCAACTTTTCGAGTTACCATATTTCGGGAAGCCCGAGTGCTTGTACCAATGGTTGATGATGTGCGTACAAAAAGACTTATTATGCTTTGTAGGGCACAAAATGCACATAATTCCCCAACTAATTTCATGTTTCACAAGCCTAAACTGTAAAGGGGACGCACTCAAAGATGACCTCCTGGACGAGGAGGCAATCAAAGAAACCATAGCATCCCAGGAATTGAAGAAGGGATCAAGGTACTATGACATCTTGGATATCAGAAATCTAGTGATGAAGATGGTCGCACACATAATCTGCAAGCTGAATGGACAAGAAAGGTGGACCAAGGTGAGCAAGCCCTAGCTAAATGTCTGCAGAAAAGTCACAGAGGTCACCATATACAACCTCTCCCAATATATTGTAGATGGAATCATAAGTAGTGTGGAGAAGTGAGGAAATATATTATATTTGGAAACATTCTGTTGACAATTGTGTTCTCAGAAGTCAGGGTGCCAGATGCATCTGACAAGTTCATGTGGGAGTACCCTGTTGAAGATCCTTCACCTGTGGAGAGGTTTTAGAAATACACATGTGAATCAATGATAGGGATACACAAGGCGCACATAGAAAAATGGTATACATGCCTTAGGAACGCATTCGGGGATAAATGGTGGATCCTTGAACAACTCCCCATGATGACCGAAGGAGAAGCAGAGTTCGCATTCTACCAACACTTCTATATTGGCAAATTCATTTTGGTTGATGGAAGCTGGAGTCCATGGTGCAAACTCCCATTCTTGTTTACTACCAAATTTTTCCAAGCGGGAGTAAAAAGATACAATTAGTTGAAGAAATTAGATCTTGACTTGTCCACCATTAACAGAGAGCACAGGGAATTGAGGAAAAATATGGTATACCCAGAGAAGCACACGTACGTTGAAAGGTACGTATCACATGATGTGCATTTTGTAAGGCATTTGACCTTACCTATTGCTGGGAGAAATTCCGTAAGGATTTACCTATGCATAAGGCCAAAATTTGAAAAGGACACATGCGTGGAGGATGAGATATCCATCCCAGATGACCCTACTGGAAGGAAGAAGCCCATACTAAAGCGTAAGGAGAGGGAAGAGAAAGAGGAACATAGGGAAGTGGAGAAGTAGGATGTAGGTATCACAGGGACAAGTACCTACGTCTGGAAGAAGAATAGGACGGTGATCAAGGAGAAGATCCCAGAACTTGTAAAGCCACCATCCCTTGAGAAACCCTCAGATGAAGAGAAGACCACATCCTCGACTCTAGAGTTTTCAGAAAAGGAAGAAGAAGAGGGGATGGAAGAACCAAAGTTTAAGGATACAAATGACACGAATTCCTATATAGGTGAAAAGGATGATGATGTAGGGGAAGAGCTGGAGGAAAATTAGAAGCTGATTGATGTCCACGATTCGTAGGAAGAGGAAGCAGAAGATGCAAATGACGCTTTCATCTTTGCAAGGAGGAAGAGCACCCAAGGGGAGGAAGGTGCACAAAATGAAGAAAGGAGTGAGGGGGAAAGTACCAAGGAGCCAGATACACCCAAGCTCACTCTGGAGGATGTGGATGAGAAAGTGACAAGGGAGGTGGAGAAGATGATTAATACCTTGGTCGACGAGGAATTGGAGCGCAGCACGGAGCTCATGCTCGGTGAATTCAAGGAAGAGCAAAGGGAGAAGAGTGTGACTAGCAAAAAATGCCTAAATCTTTTAGTGATTGTTCCAAAGGGCATGCACATGGGAAGTAAATGCATGGAGGAAGGAAAATCAATGATGGGGTATGTTAATGACCCTAGCAAATTTTTACGCGCACGCTTCTAGAGTACCGTGCCCACCAAGGATCTCACCATCGTGGAGTCCTTTGATCCTAAGGGTGGATACCTGTGCACAAGAAAGATGATGTCGTGGGTGTTTGAATCCCACCTTGATGAGCCTGACTTCAAGGTTAACCAAGGGGTGATACTAGAGCTATTTGAGACAAAGTGGGTCAACCCCATCATAAATGCACAACTGTCAAATGAGCAAGTATGTAATGCACTCAATAAAGTCTCCATGGAGGTAGAGGCAAGGCTCTTCTTTATAAATGATAGGGTTAAAGTCTTGGAGGACTTGATGGAGAAGAGGAAGGAAGAAATAGTTGAGCTAACAAAGGAACTTAGCCTTGAAAAGTTGATCAGCGCTTAACTACAGCGAGAATTACAAGAGGAGAAAGCTAAAGTGTGCAAAGTTTCTAAAAAGGTGGAGCTCATCTCCCAGGCTATTGTCATGAACCACCCAGACCTTAACCCTCCCACATAAAAATATGGTTCCCCCCTAGAGTGTCTTGAGGACTTGACTCAGATCCTCACCATGGAAAGGCAACCTTTGGCCTTGGAGTCGAGAGAGGATATAGCTGCGCGCTTGGAGTAGGAGGACAAGTTGAAAGTCATTGCGCTCGTAGCTGAATACAAAAAAGTGCTTGCTAATGTAAAAGTAGCTGCATAAACCGCTGGGGTCACATACGACCATTGCGTGGATTAGGACAATGTGACAAGCATGCTCTTTTCCAATGATGAGGCCGAGCTAAAGGACTTCAGGGAAAAGAATAAAGGAAATAGAGCAGAGCAAGAAAAGGTTCTAGCCGAAGTAGAAAGAAAATATGAAGCTATTGAGATCCTTCGGGTCTTAATCAAAACCTGGATTAAAGAGCTCTACACAGTCATTACGAGGAAGATGGATGCCTTGGAAGAACAAGCTAAGGAACTGTAAACAACGATAGATACCACAAACACAAAGGGGGAAGGATTAACCTTTGACGAGGTGAGTGTATTGGTTGGAGACCTTTGCAAGAGGGCGCAGGATGAAGTCAATGCTTAGAATATGCTGGTGGCTGACCTACAGCAGAATTTTCCCCTTCTTCTTCTTTAGGCAGTTTTCCTTATATTCTCTCTCTTCCCCATTTCTTTATTCTTTCCCTCCATTATTTTCCAAGGCAAGGCCTTGCCTTTTTGTACTGCATTCTTTGAAAAGGTTCCCGAGGGCAGAGAACAAGTGAAGTGTGGGGTAATGTTGGGACCCTAATGTAGCTACCAAATCTTAAAAGTGCGTAGGAACACACGGCTTGAGGAAGTGCATAAATTAAGGTGTGCAAGGTAGGATTCAAAAAGGGTTCTTGGAGAACCAAGGACATGCGCCCACAAAGCAAAATTTGGGACTTAGCCATTTTCGGCCTTTTGAACAGAACACATGAAGAACGTGTTCCATTTGGATAAGGTTCCAGCCTAGCAACAGGGTGTCCTGGAAGGAATGTACCTTGCGATAGGAAGATCCAGAAAGCTAAGCATGACATGGAGAGGCATGCGCTTGAGGTGATCCACACCTTGAGACTTGGGGCCAGATCTAAGGTTACAGAGGAGTTTTTTGGAGATCATATTCCTATATATATGCACACCCTTAGCGAAAAAAGAAGAGATAACATAAGGAAGGAAGCGGAGCTCTGTAAAATTACTGTGAGAACTATGGGATAAAAGGGGTAGATGATTATAGGAAGGATGTAATAAGGGAATGGGGAATGTAGATTTTGTTTTGAAAGTCTTCATGTATGGATCCATATATGGCGCATGACTATGGTCTCCCCTTCTATGATATTCTATAGTAATGTTATGAATGAATATGATAAGGTTACCATAATTATTGTATTAAGATCTTCTCTCTGTATTATCTGCATATTTCTATTATGCTTTTGTTCTTATATAATCATGAACCTTATTTGAATGTTAAGTCTATTTGTGGATTCACAACTTCCTAATTCTATTAAGTGCTTTTACTTTTGATATGACTAAAAGGGTATAGAAGCCATTCTGAGCTCTATAGCTTTTTCATGTCCTTTAAAATCACTAATTCAAGATCATGAATGATGCCTTCCACTAAACTCACATAAAAGAGAGACTCAACTCCCTCTTGCACACCTCGAGTGAGTGCCCAGCACCCATTGAGTGATATGCCGGTGCGCATGAGGTTCCCTTGTTCTTCGTGGGTGTAAAAATGACTACATTACCTCTGATCACTATCAATGTTGATCCAATTAAATACTAAAAAACTATGCGGGTTAAGGTCTTTAGGTCATGTTATAGGTTGTTCAAGTGGTTTGCAGGTCACAGACAGGGTCTTAGCAGGGTTGGGTAAGGTGTTTGGGTTGTTTTGGTAGATAGGTGGTTGTTGGATTACATAGTGTGTTCAGACACAAATACCAACATCGATCGAGATATGACCTGATCACAGTTAGGCAGAACCAACGATGGTTATGGGTAATTGACGAAGGTTATGGGTAACTGACATTGGTAGAGGCAGGATGATAAGATTCAATAAGATTTGTTAGTGGGGTTTGGGTTGAGGTTAGGAAGAGATGATAGAGGGAAACATGAGGTATGTGGGGATCTTAGGAACACTCAGAAATATACAGAGGTTTGGTATGGGTGGTTTTATGGAGTGGGTAGAGGAATGGTTGGGTTTACAGGAAAGTAAATGGTAGGGGAAAAGGGAATACAAGTAGGAAACTGATTAAAGCAATAGAAGAACGCAATAGAATGAAGTAGAAATAGGTGATGTAGGAAAAACATGTACTTACTATGGTGCAGGTTCAAATGGCTGTGATGGTGATGACGGTTGATTAGAGGAATGATGTTTGGTACCACAGTAGTGCTTCCCAGAATGTTACCATGAGTGAAATACCTCTAGATTTGTCCTGGTGCTGGCTATGGATGTCTGTAGGTATGAAAAGGCTCTGGTTCTACTTACATGCAACTCTCTTCTCCTTTATTTCAATCTAAAAATGTGCCAACCCTCAAACAAGGTTTCTAAGGTGACTAAATGGTAACCGATGATGGATCCTGGTTGACCGACATCATTTTTTGGATGACCGATGTTGGTTAAGGAGGGATTCCCTAGGTTTACTAAAAATGGCAGATCTCACATCATTTGGGTTAGGTTCATTCATTTATCCATGGATCAGAATGGAAATTATGTTTTTATGAGTGGGAAGGTAGTGAGAGGAATAATAGGCTTTGATTTTTAGGGTTGAACTAAGTCTTATTCATTTATGGAAACATGTTATGAATAGGTCTATGGTGAGATGTCTAGGTGAGGTGGGCATCCCTTTAATTAAAGTAATTAAATTAATAATGGGGTGAGGATGGGTATTAATTTAATTGTAAATAATTAAATTAATATTAATGTGGGGTATAAGGGTCATGGTTAGGTGAATGTGTTTAAGTTGGTTATTTGAAAGGGGACCAAGGGGAGTGTGACCCAATTTTGGTGTCTACATTTTGCCCCTTTTTGTCACGTGGATTTTATTGGTAAGTGATGCTAACAAAAATAGGAAATGGTTGTGTGAAGTGTAAGTGAGGGTGGTGTTGCCCCAAGCATGGGTGAAGGTAACCCCCCTCAAACTGAGAACCGATGAGGTGAGAGATGGAAGTGGTGAGTGGTTTGATAAAATGAGGAGGTGGGAAGATGAAGATTAGTGGGCACATTGGGTAAAGGAAAAAGGTCAAATCAGGTAAACAAGTAAATGGGCCAGGGTCAAAGGTAGTGGCAGTTGAACACACACACACACATGTTAGAAACTATGGCATGGTACTAGGTTGAGAAGCTTTTAAACTCTACATCGGATAAGGTTGATAGGTCTATCCAAACATGGTTGAAGTGATTCTGGTATCCAAGGTATAGGATATGGTGTGGAAACACAATAGAGGTCAGGTGCAGGAATTTTTAGGTATGTTTTGGTACACCAAAGGTCATGTCAGGATAAACAACATGACAATAGGCAATGTAAGGTCGGTAGGCTGAACAACACGGGTAACCACGTTGTAAGGTACAACAAGCACGGAGGGTCAAAGGTCACAAAAAGTGGTTCAGGTCAAGGTATATAGGTAACGAAATGGGTAAGGCCAAGGTATAGGTAAAATAACAACTCCTAAGATGCAAAAAAGGTAATGTAGGGGTAGGTTGGGTTTGTAGGTATGGTTCAATGGGTGTCCAGGATGATAAAAAGGGTGGTGGGCATGAATGGTTGCAGGAAAAAGGAATTTTTAGCAAGACCAAACAATTATAAGGGTTAACCGATGTCGGTTATAGGGTGACCGACGTCGGTTGGCTAGGGCACAAATAGGACTGACGTTGGTCAGGTCGAGGTGGGTTTATAAAATAAAAAAAATTATTTACAGAATCATTCTTATATTGTACCATTGGAGAAAATGATAGAGTTGGTTTAATTTTGGGGATTTTCGAGAGGAATAGTTAGAGGGATTGTACCCAGTTGAGGTGGAGAGATCTGGTGGTGAGAGGAGCTAGGTAGATGGGTCCATGAGATTCAGGAAGACCGAGTTGATTGGTGGAGAGATTTGAGGTAGATTTTTGCATGACAGAGGTGGGAGAAGGTTCAGGTGGGCCACCGGCGTAGTGGCCAGACATGCCCCCATGGAGTGGCATCGTGACGAGGTAAGATTCGATCCCATTCCTCGTTTGTTAGGTAGATTTGTTTATAGAAATGGGTTAGGGTAAAATGGGTTTAGGGGGGAAAATTAAATTTTGAATTTGGAAGAAAATGGGTGAAATAGGAATGGAGGAAGTGTAGTTAGGTGAATGAGGGTGTGGGGATGGGTTGAGGGGATTTGAGGTAGGAATGGGTGGGTAGGTAGGGAGAAATGGGGAATTTTAGAGAAATAGGGAAGGGTTTTTTGATTTTCACTGCGACAGTGATTGACATTGGTCAAGGGTTGGCCGACATCAGTGGGAGTTAGCCAACATTGGTCACAGATGGGGTGACCGATGCCATTTTTGGGAGACCGGTGCCGGCTAAGACGAACCGATGTCAGTCGGCATTGAGAGAAAAATGGGCTAGGAGATGAGTAAGGGTGGTTGGGTGAGATAGGAAGGTATTGTTGAATGAAAATAGGCAGGGTAATAATTATAGGTGGGGGGTCAAGGGTGAATGTGGGTATGGTCAAGGTTTAATAATGTGATGTGTTTAGTTGGATGTAGATGAGGGACCAGTTACAGATGTGTGATAGGGTACCACCCCTGTTAGTAGCAGTACGAGGGAGCGCAACAACTGAGGAGTGGTAACATGTTGCAGAGGTAGGCTGATTGGGGTTAGACAGCTACCGACATGTAGTCTGGGAGCTGAGTTTGATGGTCACCCTCATCGACATATGGGATTCAGATGACCAACACATTTCATTTTTTGACATAGGTGAGATGACTGTCACCTTGGAGGATGTGTATAGGATCCTGCGACTGTATCGATAGTAGGGACACAGGTGTATTCAATTTCTTCAGAGGCATCTGAGGAGCTGATGCTGATAGTGTTTGGTGAGGGGCTGGCAGAGTTGAGGTTCCATAACACCAACATGAGTTATGGAGATATGTACCGAGCCCATTATGGAGGAGATGAGGCTAGTAGTTCTGATGATGGAGGTATAGTGTGTTGTTTTGCACTACCAGATGTAGAGGGTGGGAGATTCCCATGATCATTGATGGGGGTTCTACATGATATGATGGAGGACAGGACCCAGTTTACATGGGCACCAGCCTTCTTGGTGCAGTTGTACAGAGAGTTATGGGCCTATGGGTGATTGCGGTGGTTCAGCCTATGTTGCACCTTCCTACTACACTATTAGGTGTATGAGCACATAATGTGTGTGTGTCCAGTGGGCATGCCCCAACTTGATGCATTTGAGCTAGGTTTTGTTTAGGTGGGCTATAGGCGATGGGTACCTATGGTTGGAGAGCATCGAGCTTCCAGGGCTACACATGATGTAGCCTATTACAGGTGTTTACTAGAGGGGTTGTCTGGCGTGGACATCATTTGGAGGCCATATGTGGGCTTCCCTTCATACAGGCAGATGGCCATGGAGATGGATGGATTACATCTGGTGAGATGGATAGAGGGGCATCATGTTGATGCAAGCACGAGATGATCCCCATTGACAGGGTTAGGTGCAATAGTTGGGATTTCCCTAGGATATACCTGCCACCATTTCCATAGTACAGGAGGGATGATGTGGAGAGGCCTATGCCTCTACCACAGCCGACGATGCCTAAAGGGAAGGAGGAGCAGGTGGTAGACTGATGGATTGATGATTCTGAGAGTTACAGATAGGTACAAATAGTGGTGGGAAGCACAACTGTGAGCAGTACCACCGAGGCTGGGGTAGCCAGACCTGGCTACCATCACAGTTCAGAGAGACGCCCTATAGGGCAGGTGGCGAATCTGGTCACATATTTGGGGATAGTGTAGGGATAATATGACAGGGTCAGAGGCATAGGTTGCCACATTGCAGGCACAGGTTACAGCCCTATAGGCCCAGGTAGCACAGGGACAGGTACCTGCACAGGCACCTACACATGCTCAGGTAGCATAGGGACATGTACCTACATAGGCACCCACAAGGCTCAGGGAGAGGGTCCCATTTTATAGACAGGGGTGGGACATGGTCCCTTGGTATAGGTACAGGGTCAGAGGCTGATGGCACCACCATAGATAGTACCTATGGCCAGGTTCAGGGATGCCCTAGGTGAGGCACGATATTATCAGGATCACTTGATGGCCGTAGGGATAGATGTCCCCTCTTATGCTGAGTATAGAGCACAACAGGCTTCAAGTGAGAGGACCAGGTCCTGCACTCACATTGTAGAGAGTACAGGGGGCCAGCGAGCCTCAAGATAGGATCAGGGCAAGGCTACTAATGCATGGAGACCAGCTCCAGGTGAGGTACTAGCAGAGGTCAAGTCTACGGCTCATGGAGGGTGGTGAGATGCTAGCAGGATTCCGCACAGGAGCAGAGGAGGGGGAAGGTGAGACTGGCCTAGAGGATATCAGGTGGGGTGATGATTAGTCACTGGAGATGGGCATTATATTGAGTTTTTTTGATATATACACCGTCTACGTGCCGAATAGAGTGAGGATGTCCATGAGAGTTTTTGAGATTTTTGATGATATACTGGCCCGCATGCCAAAGATGGTGAGGATGTATCTGAGTGATTTGAGATATTTGTATTGATATGTATATATATACATATGTATTTATAGACTGTTATTTATAGATGATGATATTTATAACATGGATGGTATACTTGTTTTTAATTTCCATTATTATGTGTGTATGTGATGGAAACTAGGTGAATTAGGCATGATAAAGTCAAGGTCATGTAGGTATGGCAGAGTTACGCTGGTTTAGGCATGGAGGAGTCAGGATGGTTTAGGCATGGTTGAGTTAAGGTTGTGTAGGCATGATAGAATTAGGTCGATTTAGGCATGGTGAGAGTCAGGTTGGTTAGGCATCATTGAGTTATTTAGGCACATGATTAGGCATGGTGTTAGGTTGGTTTAGGCATGATGGAGTCAGGTCATAGGCATGATGGTGAGTTAGGTTGAGTTTAGGCATGATGGAGTCAGGTTGGTAATTAGGCATGGTTAATGTCCAAGGCATAGGTAACATGGGAAATAAATGATGATGTATATGTGTGTTATGGTTTAAGTTTCCAGATATTTGCTATAGTGGGAATGTGAAAATGATAAATGAACTATGTGATGATGTGGTAAAAATGTTCATCAATTGTTGCTTTTTTGGTTTAATTTCCAATTGTTGATATAAAATGGAAACGAACTAAGGTAGAATGTGAATAGGGAAATGAAGGGGAAAATAGGTTAGGGTGAAGAGTGGCGAGCTAACCTTCAAGGGCCCCATGCCCTCGAAGTGCTACCTACATAGCCCCGTATGAAAAGGGGCCTCAGGCCGATGTAGTTCTCCCATAATGAAGTAGGGAAGATTATGATGAAGTAGAGGCATGATGGGTTGGTTCATATAGGTAGGTTAGGCATGGTTGAATGTAGGTCATAGGCATGGTTGAGTTTAGGTCATAGGCATGGTTGAGTTGTTTTAAATATAGGTGTCGATGATCTGGTCCTATGTAGGATAATCAATAAGTAATGAAGAAGGTGAATGGTAAGAGGTGGGAAAAGAGCCGCTTAATTGATAAGAACCCTAATGAGTCGACCATACCCAAGATGGGCTTATGAACATAAGACCCTAAAGGCCTTGCATAATGGACTATTCTAAGGGCGAAGAAAGTCACATAATCATGAAATGTCATGTAGTTGCAGAAAGTCCCTTGAGTAAAGAGGAAATTAGGATGAAAAGTCAATGAGGTGAGAATGGGTGCAGTTAGTGTAACTTAGTGTACGACAACGTGTTTTTCTGTAGCAAGAAACCTAGGATCAAAAATAGGCAAGTCCATGACAAAAATTTCATCATTTTCTTCATTTGTTTTTTTTTGTATTTTTAATAGACTGATCAATGTGGGAAGTCTATATGGGATGAGTATAGTATCTCCTTGAGGTCTTCATGAAGTTGATCGATGCGGGAAGCTTTTGGATATTTTTATTGTATTTTTGAAATGACTTTATATAGTTGTCCTTCAAGGGAGCAGTCTATTCATAGCGGTGGAAATAGAGTGAAGAGATGTCCCTTTTGAGGGAGTCATCTTTTGCTGGAAGTTTGACTCAAGGAGTTGCATCCCTTTTTGTTTTTGGACGTTTAAGTCATGGACAAGACTATAGAGGAAGATTAGGCTCTTGTTTAGAGAGACAAAACCATAGTACACAGGAGTTAAATATTAAAGGGGTGGTTTTGAGTGATGAACGACCATGGGATTCCATCATGAAGAAGATGAAAAGTATCCATGAGAATCATGCTATGAGTAGAGTCATGGTACTCATATTGAAGATAAGGCTGAAAGGTGATGGGTAATCACATGATTCTTGTTTAGTTGTGGATCCTCAAAAAATGGGTAATATGGAAGGTGAATAACGCTCAAGGGATGAGTGATCAACTGAACAAAAAGTGATATAGGACTTGATGTCAACAATAAAATGGTTGAAGATGTAAGGCATTGAGGGGATCAGGTTCAGGTTTACCTTCGAGTGAAGACAAATGATAAGCACCTGATCCATAGGCATGGGTAACCATATAGGGTCCAAGCCAATTAGGAGCAAATTTTCCCTGCTTAATTTTCTCCTCTTTGGTTACATGTTGATTTTCTTTTAGGACGAGGTCACTGACCTGAAAGGTTCATTTCGTGAACACGTTTGTCATAGGCATGTTTGATATGTTTTTGGTAGATTTGGAGATGGTCAAGAGCATTGAGACGACAGTTCATATAATAACTCAAGTTGTACCAAACGATCTTGGCGAAAAGTCATCGTCGTTGAGCATGTCTTGTAGTGAGATGCAGAGAGATGGAATCTGGACTTCAAGAGGTAAGACAACCTCGGTACCGTAGACCAGAGAAAAAGGTGTGGCAGCCAAGTCAAAGTGTGAATACTAGTACGATAAGCCCACAAGGTGAAAGGAATGTGCGTATGCCAATCCTTCCCAGTATCGTTGACTACTTTCATAAGAATTTTGTTCAAGGTTTTATTGGTCGATTCGGCTTGGCCATTGGTTTGCGGGTAATAAGGTGATGAGAAACTGAGTTGGATTCCAAAAGCGTTGCATAGCTTACGTAGGGTTTTGTTTTTTAATTGTCTTTCCATTATCAGTGATGAGGCAGTGAGGAACACCAAAGTGAAAAATGATGTGATGGTTGATGAATTCACATATTTTCTCAGCTTTTGTAGAAATGAGGGGAATGGCTTCTACCCATTTAGTGTAATATTCAGTAGCAGGTTATGATCCATTGGTGGCATTGTGAAGAATGGGGATTGATCTCACCGACAAGATCCAAACCCCATTGAGAGAAAGGCCAAAGGTCTCGTGCGACCTGCTGACCTGCAAGGCATGACTAGGTGTGTGATGGAGATTAACATGTTGCTGGAATTTCACACAACACTTGACATAGTCACAACAATCATGGTTTAAGGTTGGCCAATAATAGCCAAGGTGAAGAATGCTGTTTTGCTGATAGCTAAACCACTAAAGTGACCTCCACAAATTCCATCATGGACTTCCTTAATGGTGTAGGGAATTTCAAAACTTGTAAGGCATCGTAAGAGAATACCATTGTCAAAGCCACGCTTATAAAGGAGACCACCCATGATGACATAACGAGAGACACTTTTAAGAAAGCCATGTTTTCCATTATGAGTGAGATCAACGGGTAGAATGGAAAGGGAAAGATAGTCTGCATATTGCTTATACCAAAGGTCACGTGGGTCAGGTGCAACAGTTCCGAACAGAGTAGACCTCATGAGGTAAATAAGAGGGTGATTATAGCCTTTGTATTGTGACAAATATTTTAGAGTCAGCGGGTGAAGACAGGTATCTGAGAAGCCAAGCAAGGCCATGTATCTAAAAATTTATTGGTAGAACGTGGGGTGGTTTGAAGTTCGTAATGGTCAAAGGTGGTCAAAAGTATATCAATGTGATGTTTATACTTTTAAAGTATCTCATTACGACACTGGTATATACCATTGACTTGGTTTATGACCAGCTGGGAATCACCAAAGATATTTATGGACTTAACATCTAAGGCATAAGCATCCTGGAGGCCCAATACGAGTGCTTCGTATTCGGAAATATTGTTTGTACAATCAAAATCTGAGTTTGAAAGACAAATGCATAGGTTCACCATCAAGAGGAATGAGGATGAAACCAGCCCCACCTCCACACTGAACACTTGGAGCCATCGAAGAAGAGTGTCATTTGGTAAGTTGGTTCATCTAAGGAGAGGGTAGCTATGGATTCATCTGGGAAATTGAAGTTAGAGGGTTGATTCCTGAGAAAGAGGTGCGTCGGCTAGTTGGTCAGTAATATCCTGGCCCTTGATGTACTTTTGATGAATGAATTCGGGGTCGAGGTCGGAAAGAAGCATAAGCCAACGTGTGGCATATTGATGTTGATAGGGTTTGCCATACATATAATGTAAGGGGTCAGTATTAGTAATAACGAAGGTTTTTTGGTTGAGTAGGTAATGGCAAGGAGTTTAGTGGCAATGAAAACTAAATCTAGGATAAGAATATTTTTTTGGCGTGGGTATATCTAGTTTCGTAGTCCAGAAGGGTATGGACTTATGTAATAAATCACTTGCTCTTGGTGTTGCTCATCGCGATGAGCAAGCATGGCACCTAAAGAATGGTCAGTGGCAGAAATATATAGGTAAAAGGGTTGGTCATCCTTAGGAGGAATGAGCACTGGTGGTTGAAGAAGGTATTGTTTTAAGGCTTCAAAGGCTTTATGGCATTCATCATCCCATTTGAATGAAATTTCTTTCTTGAGAAGATGATGAAATGGTTGAGCAGCGGTCGGAAATCTGTGAGATAAAATGAACAAATGGATTACAACTTTACCTTGTAGGCTTCGAAGTTGACGGAGATTAGTAGGTGGAGGCATTTCTAGAATAGCCTTGACTTTAGCAGGATCGAATTCTATGCCACACAAAGAAACAATGAAACCAAGGAGTTTTCCTAAAAGTACCACAAAGACATGCACTTCTTTGGTTGAAGATGAACACAATACTTGATGAGGTGGTCAAAGATGACCTTAAGGATGGTCAGGTGTTCGGTTCGATGTTTGGATTTGGAAAGAAGATCATCTACGTAATCTTCCAATATGTGATGCATGATGTCATGGAAGATGTAAGTCATGGCTCATTGGTATGTAGCACCTACGTTTTTAAGGCCAAAAGCATGACTCGATAGCAAAAGGTCCCCCAAGGGGTAATGAAGGTAGTCTTGTGTTGATCTTCTAGAGCCAGTAATATTTGATTGTAACTCGAGAAACCATCCATGAGTGATAGCATTTCATGGCCAGTGGTGAGATCAACTAGTTGGTCAATGCCTGGTAGGGGAAAGTTGTCTTTGGGACAAGCTAGGTTGAGGTCACAGAAGTCCATGTACAAATGTGGAGTCCCCCTGTCACCTTTGTGACAGGAACGATGTTAGAAATCCATTGGGGATAGTCAATGGGTAGGATGAAGGAAACTAAGAGAAGGCATTGAAGCTCTTCTTTGACCAGAAGAGCAATGTGAGGATGTATTTTCCACAGCTTTTGTTTTATGGGCTTGGCATCAGGAATGGTTACGATATTGTGGACCATGATTTTTGGGTCAATACCGGGCATATCGGCATAGGACCAGGAAAAAGTGTTGCTATGGTCCCGAAGGAAAGAGGTAAAAGCTTCCTATTTAGTAGCATCTAAAGATTGGTCTATCTTTAGAATGTAGTGGGTCGTCCTGAGTGTTAATGTTGATTTCAATGGTTGATTCATTCAACATGGTTTGTGTCTCAGAAGGTAATGACCGGTGAATATAATAATCTTCTGCACCAAGGTAAGTGAGGATGGATTCATCATCCTAACATTGAATGACATTAATAGAAGGTGTATCATCATCGATCATGTCAAGATACAGGAATGGGAGAGAAGAGGGAGTCTCTCCATCGCATTGATAGGTCACAGGTCCCAGGGAAATTGTGTTTACGAAATTTTTTTTAGGAGGAATAGATTCAAGATCTATGGACTCCGTGGGGGAAGATGGTGACATGGGTGAATGAGGTGGGGAAGGTTTTTCTTCCTGAATGAGGTGAACATAAGCCTTCTTGGGAGGTGGTGCGTCAAAAGCCAATGCAACTACAGGTCATTGTGTTTATGAGTGGTACAGGAAATGACAGTATGGTGGCCTTGTTCGTAAAAACTGAAGCCAAATCCTTTCCACGTGCACATTGGTGGAGGAAAGTGTGAGAGAAGTGGTGGTTAGTGAGGGAGTGTAGGTCAGATGAAAATGGTTGTGTTTGGGATGGAGGTTCATGTTTATAAGTGGTGATATCAAGTCCCCCATACATTAGATTAGTGTAAAGGTGGGGAGGGCCATAAGGAAAAACCTCACCTACATGGTAGTCATAACCAGGGTGTTGACATAGGTTTCCATACTCTTGCGGAGTGAGGAACATGTTGATATTGTATAGGCAGGTACTCCCCAGAGTGGAGGCATTGAAAAACACCTTCTAAGGGGTCAGTAGTCGATATGTTGGTAGTAGGGATAAATGAATTAGCTAGATGATGGGGAAGTAGGTGAGTCAGCGGTAGAGGCTGTGGTAATAGTAGGGATAACAGGGTTAGATGTGGGAGAGGTGGTGGTAGTCTTGGTGGATGGGCTTATTGGATGAAGGTGAAGTGGGGGTAGTGACAGATGCCTTGACTGGGACAAGTACATTTTTGGGTTGGTATAACATGTTACAGGTCTTAAAAGGTGATGGGTCGGCCGGGATGGTGTAATTATGTCCTTCATGTTCAAATTTGAGGCAGCGGTGTAAAGTCAAAGGGACACAACCCATGACACAGATCCAAGGTCGGCCAAGTAATAGATTATACTGGAACTCCCCTTCTAGGACATAGAAAAGTTCCAAGATAGTGAGGGGACCCACATGCAGACATGCAGAACAATGGTACCCAGGGTAGAGGTCATGGCGTCATTGAAGGATTGCAACATAACTGGGTTACCATGCATGTAATTGGCAGGTATGCACATTTGGTTGTATGCATGGGAGGAGATGATGTTAATACTAGCACCACCATCGATCATAACAGATGTCATATATGTGTATATTATCAGATAAAGAAGGATATGAAAAGAGCAGGATCATGGTCGTCAGACTAGAAGGGAGTGATCTCTTCATTTGAAAAGTATGAGGGTGGCTACTTGGTAAGTAGGTGGAGGTGTAGAGGAAGGAGATGACTTAGTGAGAGAGGCTACGTGATGAGGGGTAATGATGGAGGCTATGGGTGTGGGGTCATTTGGTAAAACCTCAATAGATTGAAGGACCTCATGAGGGCTTGACGATGTGACTCAGAGGTTTGGATGAGGTCATATAAAGACATTTTGAGGGAGGATTGGTGCAATTGTTTTAGCATTGTGTGATGTGTGACCCCATCAGAAATAAGATACGTGGGACCTCGAATGGTGACTTTGGGTGTGGGTGCATAGATGGTATGTTGGGTATAGGGTTGGTAGATGGGCTAGTTGCCTTTTCTTTTCCTTGTCTTTATGAGCACGGGTGAGTAATGTTGACCATGTTAATTTTGAATTTTGGGGGTAGATAAAGAGTTACGGGGGTGGAGATTTTGGTCGTTGAGTAGGTAATGGAAGAATATTTGGGGAGATTGGTGAAGGTGGAATGGATCCTCATCCTAAAGATCGTCGTCATTGTTGAAATTGTGCTAAGGAGGAAAAAGTTGGATAAGAACAGTTTTCAAGGCCTTACAATTTTCAACATCATGTCCTAGCACATGATGATAGGCATAAATCTTGGTCTCATCAAACCCTTTTGGTTTGGGTTTGAGAGGATCGTAAGGTCAAAGCAGTGGTAATGTGATGATGGAAGTCTCTAAGAGATTGGTTAAAATCTTAGCGTATGACCTTGCTAATGGATCACAATGGGACGGTGAGCGTGGGTCTGGGTATAGGTGTGGTTGATTGTCTAGGAAGAGGCTTTATAGGAGGAGGAATGGGTTTTTCCACTAGTTTTGTATGTGGAGTGGTCTTAGGTCTTATGGGCATCTGTTTGGGTAAATGTGGGGCAGAAAAGCTGGCGATGGAAGGTTTGGTTGGTTTGACAACCTTATTGGAGGGTAGTGGATTCTTAGCTTGTGGGTTGTACCTTCCATGGGTAAAGGTAACATGGAAGTATGGGATGTAGAGGGAAAAGTCAGATGGTGGAAGAGGATGGGCTACCCACGGGGGCAACCAAGTTTTGGTGGAGGGGGTTGGGAGAGGTTGGGTAGAAGGTGTGAGTGGGAGAGTTGAGAGTGTCATGGGTAGTGAAGAAGTTATAGAAGGCAGTGGTGGTATGGGTGGTAAGAAGGTTACATGTGATGGCAGGGGTTGTGTAGATCACTTCGGTAGATTAGAGGGCCGTGATGAGGGGGTGAACTATTGCATTCTTGGTTTACTGGTGGAAGTAGGTTGTTTGGCCAGGGTTGAGGGGTGAGGTCCTAGGATTGATGGAAAGGGTGAAGGTGACAATGGTTTGGTAGCCGAGGTTTGTGTATGAGGCCTAAGAGGTTGGGTCTTCTTTTTAGGGGTCAGAATACATTTATTGTTGGTTTGGGAAGGTATGGTTAAATCTAATTTGATGGATTGGTGAGTAAGGTTTGATGTCAGCACGACCCCTAAGGTAGTGATGGGTTTAGGTAAGGGAGATGATATATGCGTGGGTAGGTGTTTGGGTATAGGTGTGTGTTGGGTTTTGGCTGATGTCATGGAAGGTATTCCACTAGCCATGGTTGTGTTTGGTTTGGTTACTTGAAACACTTTTGGATAGATTGTGGAGGCGTTAGTGAGTGACAGCTACAGTTTGGTTGAAGCAGGAAGTAGAAGACGTCCCCAAATTAAGGCTTTATCAACATAGTCTAGGTAATTGGCCAAGCATGAAAATGGTACTGCTACAAGTGGGGCCAATTTGGATCGAGTAGCAATCCTTGTAAAATGTGTTTGAAAAACATGGAAATGGATAGCTTTAGACTCTGTGGGTAAGAGAGCTGAAAACAGATCAACATGATCTTGGAGGTCTGATGGAGAATGATCATCTAAAGGAAATGGTATTTCTACATGATCCTCTATGGGTGGAGGAGATGATAGGCTAGATGAGGTGGAATCTCCTTGTGATTGTATAGGGAGTGGACATGTGTCCCCTATGAGTGGGAGAGGTGCTATTGATGACTTCTCAGTAATTTGAGGGGCCAGAGGTGGAGCGATAATTATGGGCTCTTTCATGGGTGAACAAAGAAATGGTGAGGGTTCCTCTGTGGGTGGAGGAGTAAATGAAATAGGTTCCTGTGCAGGTAGGGGAGTTCGGGATAGGATTTCATCTATGGAAGTAATAAGGGGTAATTGGGAAGTAACTAGTATATCATACAAAATAGCATAGACCTCCCAAAAAATTCTATCATTGGTTGAAGTCTCACCAATTTGGTTGGAAGATGCGGCATGATTAGGGAATGGTTTTTTAAAGATATGTAAGTTTTGGTTAGTGGGTGCATTTGGGTTATGCAAGACTAGATATCCGTTGTCTAACATTTCTTGGATGATATTCTTGAAGATGATTCAGTTGTCGTTGTTATGACCTTTGACATGATGGTAGTTGCAAAATCCATGTTATTTATACCACTTGGGTGTGGGGTGATCAGAGTCAAAACTAGTGTGTGGTTTTATAGGTGGAAGGGTAATGACACCAGCCTTAATAATCTTTTCCAAAATAGAAGAATAAGGTTCCGCTATTGGGGTATACTTTCAATGTTCTTGTCTGAACTGGAAAGCTTGGATGGGAGGGAGATTAGAAGAAGGTTTGGTTCAGTTTGATGGGTGAGAGGGTCCAACCTTCATAACTATGGTGTTGGAAAATCCTTTGGGTTTTGAATAGATGTTCTAGGGTTTTGAAGATGAAGAAGAATCATTTGATTTGAATGTAGTTTTCTTGTTACAAAGATGAATTTTCTTTTCTTCGACATCATGAATCTCCAATTTTCGTGCCATGGTGAATGCATCATCAAAGGTGCGGAAGGTCTGCACCTTCAGGGTTGGTGAGATGTGTCTAGCACAAGCCCAAGTAAACATCTCTATGAGCTCAGTTTGAGGTAGTTGAAATGTGAGCTAGTTAGTTAGGTTGTGCTAATGAGCAAAAAATTCAGCGATAGACTCATCCTCATACTATCGAGTGGAGTAGAGATCAGTCATTGTGACTTTCTTAACAATGTTTATTGAGAAGTGGTCTAATAAGGCTTGGGCTACTTGATTAAACAAGTAGATGGAATTTCTGGGTAGCCCATTATACCAGTATAATGCAGGTCCTATCAGGGACATCAGGAAGGTCTGTAGGAGTAAAGTGTCATCATGGGCGATCAGGTAACACCCATGTTTGAAAGACCACAAATGTTGTTGCGGGTATTTTTACTATTGAAGCAGTTGAATTTTGGCATTTACCAATGTATAGAGTATGGGTGAATAGGAATGGATGGATGAATGGGCTCATTATATATTCCATCGTAGTTGAGATAATTGTGTGAGCTAGAAACCGATGCTTCTAGTGTTTGCATCCTTTCCATCATTAATTCGATGAGGTCATTGGTAGGTTGTGATAGAAGGGCACCTCCTGTGGCATAAGAGGGCTAGTTTTTAACATGTGATGTGTGTGGAATTCATATGTATGGTGATGTTGAATAGGAAGGTTGAGAATAGGGGACCAACATAGAGGGCATATATCTAGAATGAATGATAGACGAGATGGGGGGTTGTTGATAATATGTATATATAGGCGGGACAGTTGCAGTGAATCTAGTAGCGATTAGGGGCAGAGACTGTAAGATGGAGAGGACAAGATTCTAGAATGGCATAGGGGTCACCAACACCATGGATGGTTGTGTTGCAACTGGTATATTTGAGATAATGGGCGTGGATGGGGTTATGCTCTGTGGTCAATGAAGGAACAAAAGATACTACAGGTGTGACTGATATTGCAGATGCAGTAGTCATAGCGGGTGTGGAACCTAGCTGTGAAACCATTGGGGGTAAATCAGGTGATGGTAACACCAAATTAGTAGGGGTAGGAGTGGGGATAAGGGTAGGAGATATGAATATGGGCATTCCATATATCAATTGACCTGAGGAATCCCGAGTGGAAGAGTGGGAAAGGTAGAATTGTAAGGTTGTGGGGTTCTAATCGAGGAGTCATGCAAACTCCTCTTCATGTGTAGTAATGGTGATAGGTAGAGTTAGATCCATGGGTGACAAGACAGAAGGTGGTGAAGGACTAGGTGGGAGTGGCTGACAACTGGTGTGGAATATAAGAGTGTTATTTTGGCTGTGAGTCAACACCATGTGAGTAAGTGTTGACCTAGAAAGATTGTATTTTGTAAATGACATAGAAAATAGTAGGAAGAGAAGAAAAATGAGGCTGGGAGGGTGAATATGGTCAAGGTTTGAATTTTGAGAACCAAACCAAACACTAACATTGGTTAGGCTGACCGGTGACGGTTAATGGGGAACCGATGTTGGTTAAAGAAACTAATGCCGGTCACTATGGAAAAACACCTATTTCAGCAAGTGAAACATGACTAATGAATGTGTAATGGGGAAACTGAGTATGACAGAAATATCAACATGGGGGAAATAGGATGATGCCCTGAGTGCCAAAAATAGAACAGAAGGAGTGATGAAGGCTATTCTAGGAAAAATAACTAGAAACTAGAAGATGAAACCAGTTAAGTGTAACTGATGATGGTCAGATGTTAATCGATGATGGTCGTTGGACTAACACTGGTCACTATGAAATGAGAGAGCAATGAAGAAACTATATTTTGTGAATTTAAATCAATTGAAGAGTTAAACTTAGGAATTTGAGACTGAAAGATGGGGTCCTCACACACTCTGAAAAATTCATAATACTCCAAATATGATGGTGGAGTGTGCAAAGAAGAATAATAATGTATATTCGTAGTCTCACTCCTCAAAACACAAGTTAATAAGAAAACTAAGAAAAACACGATCCTAAGAGTGATTTTCTTATGTTTTTTTAGCTTATGCTATTTAGAACTGACCATGTGAATTCATAGTAGAATTTTTTGTTGGGAAGACATCCTACGAAGAAGGATATCTAAAAGGTGAGGTTTTGGGTTATGTTATGGCAGGGGGTGCTCTCTGATAGGTAACTGGATAGAGATAAATAGCCGGGGAGTACTTGCTAATCCTCTAATCGTATGATCGTTAGCAGGCGTTCCCAGGTAAGATGTCATTTAAGATAACGTGTATATTTAGATTTTTTGCAATTTAGTAGAAGAAGAAAGAGAGTCCTTTCTATGGTTCATTATGTCAACCATCAGCTAGGCATGCCTTCCAGCATATAGGTTTCCCTCATTTTAATGTGAGCTAAATGCAACATATTTTAAGCCTAAATCGATAAATTATGTTCGATGAAGAAAATTGTGAATAGGTAGGAACGTGATCTTTCACTAATGCAATGCAAAAATAAAGAAGAATGTATTCCTTTTAAAGCACCAAAAACATGATTTTTGTTAGACAATAAAGAAGGGAAGAATGATTTTAGGGAAGGAAAATTAATGTGTAAGCTTTTTTAAGGGAAACAAACACACAATTTTACCTAGGAATGAAGAAAATGCAAGGAACCTCGGATGGGTCCCACAGAGCGTGCCAAAATGTTTCACCATTTTCTTTACGTTTTTGGAATGTGATGAAATAGATAAAGGTTATGGGCTAAGGAGGAATACCTGTTGTGTTGGTTTATAGGTTTATGCATGTGTTATGACTTCTCGATCCAATGCTAACTGTGAGAGATTCCTTTTAGCTGGGAGGAACTACCTGAAATAGAAACCAAGGCCACCAAAGAAGATTTAAATAATATATGACATTGGACTTCCTAACGTATACTAGATCTGGGAAGTGTGAAACTCCCTAAAAGGCTGTCAATCCACTATTTTATAAAGCAAATTATAAAGTAATTGAAATGCGTACATAAACGAATCTAGTGCTAGTATTCTGATTTGGGTACCTCAGATCACTATCATCCTTGATCCAATTAAATCGTAAAAACACTATGCGGGTCAAGGTCTTTAGTTCAGGTTGCAGGTTGTTCAGGTGGTCTACAGTCAAAGACAGGGTCTTAGTAGGGTTGGGTAAGGTGTTGGGGTTGTTTTGGTAGATAGGTGGTTGCCTGTGTACACAGTGTTGGCAGACACAAAGATCCCTGACAGTCGAGGTATGATCGATCACGGTTAGGTAGAACCAACGACGGTTATGGGTAATCAGTTCCAGTAGAGGCGGGCTGATAAGATTTAATAAGATTTTTTAGTGGGGTTTGGGTTGAGGTCAGATAGAGATGACAGAGGGAAAATCAAGGTGTATGGGGATCTTAGGAACACTCATAAATATGCAGATGTTGGGTATGGATGGAGGAATGGCTAGGTTTATAGGAAAGTAAATGGTAGGGAAAAAGGAAATGCAAGTAGGAAACTAATGACAACAATAGAAGAACCCAATAGACTGAAGTAGAAATAGATGATTAAGGTAAAAAGTGTACTTAATATGGTGCAGGTTCAAATGGCTGGATGGTGATGACAATTGATCAAAGGAATGTTGTTTGGTACCATGAAAGTGCTTCCCGGAATGTTACCATGAGTACAATACCTCTAGATCTATCTTAGTGATAGCTATTGATGTTTGTAGGTATGAAAAGGCTCTGGTTCTACTTGCATACAACTCTCTTCTCCTTTCTTTTGATCTCAAACTGTGTCAACCCTCAAACAAGGTTGCCAAGGTGAATAAATGGTAACTGATGATGGTTCCTAGTTGACCAACATCAGTTTTGAGATGACCGGCGTCGATTAAGGTGGGATTCCCTAGGTTTACTAAAAATGGTAGATCTCACATCATTTGGGTCAGGTTCGTTCATTTATCTGTGGATCAGAATGGACGTTATGTTTTATGAGTGGGAAGGTATTTAGAGGAATAATACACTTTGATTTTTAGGGTTGAACTAAGTCTTATTCATTTATGGAAACATTCTATGAATAGGTCTATGGTGAGGTGTCTAGGTGAGGTGGGCATCCATTTAATTAAAGTAATTAAATTAATAATGGGGTGAGGATGGGTATTAATTTAATTGTAAATAATTAAATTAATATTAATGTGGGCTATAAGGGTCATGGTTAGGTGAATGTGTTTAAGTTGGTTATTAAAAATGGGACCAAGGGGAGTGTGACCCAATTTTGGTGTCCACACTACGTCCCTTGTAATTCCCTTTTAGTTGTGTTCCATGAAACTAATTTAGTAAATGTGTCTTAGTTGTGCTACACATTCCTAGCCTTCTTTCATGCCTTTCCCTTCATTTTTTTTCAGAACAGATAATGTTCATCCCTCTTTTTCTGGTGGTATTGTCTTCCTTAGATTATTTTTCCTTTTTGTTATCCCTTTATCCCTAGTCCCTTGGCATTGTTATCTTATTTTTACCTTTCAGCATTAGAAGTAGCAGTAGTAGTAGAAATAGATAGAGGAACCAACCTTCTCTAGAGATCCATCTCAAGTGCACAAGGTCCCACAACTTGGAGATGGTTCCATTGTTGTCTCAAATGACGTGGTTCTTCCAAATCTGAGACACAGGTGCAAGTTTAACCACCAATGGACTGTCTGGATTTTATTCGGGTTAAAATCAATGCCCCAAGATGAAATGATGTATCCTAATAACTTACATACATTCACTTTGAATACACACTTCTCAATATTTAGTGTCACACTGTATTCAATTAGGCATGAAAGAATGACATGAAGAACTTTGGGATGATCGACACGTTTCTTTGTTTTTGCTAGTAGGTCTTCAACATATGATTCCATAATCTTATGAATAATATCATGAAAAATGTATGTCATTTCCCACTGGAAAGTAGCTCTAGCATTCTTTAAGTTGAAAGGCATGACTACGTAACAAAAGGTTCCCTAAGGAGTCATAAAGGTATTTTTCATTTAGTATTCCTTGGAGATCCTTATTTGGTTATAACTTAAAAATCCATCCATGAGAGACAACAAGTAATATCTAGTTGTTGCATAAAAAATGTCAATGGAAGGAAAGGGGAAATTGTCTTTGGGACAAGCCTTGTTAATGTCCCTGAAATCAATGTAGATGCGTATTTTCCCATTATTTTTTAGAACATAGACTATGTTTGATACCCACATGGAATAATCCACTGGTTTTATAAATCCCACTTAGAGGAGTTTCATAACATCCTATTTAACCATTAAAGCCACCTTGGGATTCATGGGTATTGATTTCTACTTCATATCCTTGGCATCAGACTTCATGATGAGATTGTGAACCACCACATTAAGAGTGATTCCCATCATTTCCTTTAACTAAAGGTGAAGTATTTTTAGTGTTTTTTTAGAATCTTGTATGAGATTCTATCTCGTCTGAAGTCATAAAAGAACTGAGCTTAAATATCTTTGGATCCTCCTCCATCCCTATATCTATGTCTATGGTTCCTTTAATCAAAGAAGCATTACCCTCTTCAAACTTTAGCAGGGATGGAAGGAGTCCCAAATCTTCTTCCTCTACCTCATAGATATCAAGACCTTTTGATGAGAAAGGATCCATCGTGTGATGTCTAAAGTAGGAGGAAGGGTGAGGTATGAGATAAAATCCCCTCTTATGGTGTGCATGATGAAGATCAATATATGCATTAAGGTATCCTAAGATTCCCTCTTCATTTTCTAGAAAATCCATCATAATTGATTCGTTATCATCTTTGACATATGCCAAAATAGCATTGGCATCCTTCAAACTAGAGGTTTAATTCAAAATGAAATGGTAAATTAGGTTTGGTTTAAGTTCTCATTAAGAATAAAGTGTGAATAATAAGCATCCATCGAATCACCAAAAAGTTATTTTTCTCGCGGAATAGCCTTTATGGATATAAATTCAAAACCTTCATACAACTTGAGAAATGCAGACTTGTAGAGTTGTAGGTGCTCTTTTTGGGTCTCATAAACTTTCGAGACTTGATTAACAATAATTTGTGAGTCACCAAAAAATCTAATGTTATTCATGCCCATCCTCTCGGCCATGATAAGACTAATAAGTAAATCTTTGTATTCATCTTTGTTGTTCATGTACTCAAAATTCAGCTTGAAAGAAAAAGGCATGACCCTCCCTTTAGGAGAAGTAAGGATCACACCTGCTCCGACACCAAAGTGGAAATTTGCACCATCGTAGTTAAGAGTCTAACAGTTAACAAGGAAGATGGAAGCTTGATCTTTCTGGGAATATTCTTCCTAAACTTCTGAGACCTATATCATATAAACCTCATCAAAAACACTAGATAGGAGAGAACCAATTAAAAGAGCATGACCTATGCCCAGGGAATCGAACGGGAGAATGATAGGAAAATAATTCTCCAAAATCTTAATGATGTCAGCTGCAGTTTTTTTGACATGGTTTCTACTACAACAACGTTGATCTCACTAGACTCAACCCCTTCAATTACCTTAGGGGTCTCCAGCTTAGTCATGGGAACAAGCTTTGTAACACTCTGATTTTGTAAATTATCTTGGTGAATGTTTTTCATGCTGTTATAACTGCTGGAATGAAGGCAAACATGTTAAGATATGTTCTGATCTTAGGAGAATGTGTTGCTAACTTGGATTTTTGCATGCTGTGATTTATTGTATAGGACAGCATTTATTGTACTTGTGTGTTTGCTGATATGACGACAAATTGTCGTATACTTGCTATGCTCTCGTGGCTGATTGACAGCACACCTTGAATCAATTTCATTGATCCAAGTGTGCTGAGGGCTTCTGGTGATTTCAGTATTGATTTACTCTTGAGCCCTGTACTGTCGAACTTGGGACCTCGTGAGGCAAGAAATACTTGGACACGGGTGGCCTTGGCACGTGATCCAAAGGACGGAACGTCCTGCTCTGCATTAACGTGAATGTAGGAAGTAGGGAGGCTGGATAGGAAGTTGTTTAGTGTTAGTGGTTAGTATAAATTAAAACCTAAACTAATCCTAAGTCCTACCATGTATCCTACACTATTATCCTAAGTGGATTTTTAAATTCAAAAAAAAAAGAGGGGAAAATAAAACCTAAGGCTAAACTAAGACCTAGGTTGAACACTTTATGCAACCTAAACTAATCCTAATCTAAAAAGGGCGCGCGGACCCTTGGAAGGAAAGGATAAGGATGGAAAGGGCATTCATTGGCATTTAATAAACAGTCCATACGTGGACAGTGCCAGTTTTGGCGGGGCAGGTAAGAAATAGAGGCATCTATTTGGAGATAGAGCCAAATTCGGTTTTTGCATGGGAATTTTGAAAGATTGAGTTCGCCAACCCAAGTGGCGGTGGCGTGGAAAGTAAGGAAAAAGGCAGAGCCTTTAATGCATTGATTTTTCTTGGTCCTCGCGACCAGTTCGCCTTGGAAAGTGTATGAGGGAATTTGATTTTTCATTGTTTCGATTTGGCTTTTGCAAAGTTGCTCTGCATTTGGTTTTTCTGGTCTGGTTCAGTCGAACCAGCTCTTGGAATTTGACATTTTCTTGGAGATTTCGAGGCTGTTGCTAAGCCTGAAGAAGAAAGAAGTGTTGGGGAGTTTGTGCTATCGCTGTGGAAGGAAAAACGTGGCAAACGAAGTTTTCTTCGAGTTCTGGAAAAGAGATTACAGGCATGTTAAGCCCTTCTCTTTAAAAATTCTTGCTTTGTTTAAGTGTCTCATTAAAACAACCCTGCTCTTGGGTTTGGATTGTGTGATTGTTGTCGAGTCGATTTGACTTGGATTTTGTTAGTTCTTGCTTTCTTTCTTTGGGAAATGATAAAAAGAATTGCTTCTGGTTGCTCGGCCTTGATGCGTTTTTGCACGAATCGAGTTGGAAAATGAATTACTGTATTGGTTGTTGACAGTATGGTGGTTTGAAATAGATATTTTTCTTTCACTGTTCGTGTTGTATGAAGTGGAACAGGATGTTTAATCATTTCCTTATAGTGTAATCGTTTTCCTTGCTGTTGTGCTTGGAACCGCCTTGGCATGTAAAGAGGAAATGGAATTACAGTCGTGTTATATTGCTGTCATTTTGGAAATAATATGAATCATTGTTTTTGGTTGCTGAGTTCGACTGTCTTTGTATTTCTCGAATGAAATACCTCCATATCGTGCTGGTTGTTTGACAGTAATGGGGAATCGAGTTCTTGTGTATCATGAGTCTGTACAGGTTACTTGAGTTGTTTTCACTATTGAAGCTATAAGTTCTTTTGTCTGATGAACTAAAATGAAAGAAGAAATGAAGGCTGTTTGAAGTTGTTTCTTATTGAAATTTTTAAGGAAACAGATCCCCTTCCTTCAACTGTTATGGATTTTAATGAAAATGGCATTTGGGTTTTCTATGAGTATTTGCATTCGATTTGAATGAAGTAATTGCAATATTTTCATTGCTGTGCCTTTCTTGAATAGGAAATAAACGGATACGTATTGGGTATTTGTGGAATAAGAAAAGTTAACTGTTTTTCCTCTTAAACATATTAATGGATTGTGTTTCCCTCACTGTGAGGATAATGATGGTTTTATTGTGTTTTCTTGATACTGTTCGGTTTTCCTGTTCGGGCTGTTTAGATACAATTACAAATTAGTTTTGTATTCTGTGCAAGGAATGATTATATTTTCTTCTTGCTCTGATGGAAAGATGATTCCATTGCGCCATGTAGATGTGGTTTGACCTTCTTTTTGAACTGTTCGTGAATGCGAACTTGACTATGAATTGCCTTGTGAGAAAGAAGTGATGCATGGAAACTCTGTCTTGTTGTTTGGGTTGTCTTAACTGTATCTGACTTAAGTATTTAACACCCTATACGGGTTTACTTCAGAAGAGTTATTGATAACTGAATATTGGATTCCGAAGTCTTGCATATTATTTTGGACTCAACCAAAAGGGGGGATTCGGGCAGAATGCTTGTTGGCAGTAAGCATGATTTGGGTGTTTTCTTTTCTTCTGAACAATTCTTGAAGAGTTCGAAGAAGATGATTGTTTTCTTAGTGAAGGTCAAGGACAGGAAATGTTCTCTGTTGCTTTTGAATTCTGGAGATAGCATTAGGGGCTTACTGTGCTTTATAATTGAATTTGCTGTAGGTAACAGCAATGAATAAAATGTTATTTTGAACGGGATATGCTCATAGGATTAGGAAATCATGTGATTAATTGACTGCATGATTGAAATACTGTTTGTCTGTTTAGCATACGGTGAAAGAAATATGGTTTCTTTTAAGTATGGTAAATATATGGTATGCAACCTTATATTGTTTGATCTTGGATGAACATAATGTTGTACTAACCTGTTTCAGATCTTTATATGAGTCTGACTCAATTGAAGTATGGATATGGATGATGAATTCTTCCCTGTTTTCATTTAAAGCTGATTATAAATGAAATCATTCTTGCTGCCGGAAAGTGAATTCCGAATGGATTTTGTAAGTTTCACTCTGAACTGTTATCTTGATTTGTCTCTCGTTTGGATTCCCTTGTTCGGACAGTCATATGGAAAGAAATAGAGGTATGAATGAATGACTTGGAAAAATGATATTTTCTTCCTTCATTCAGTTGGAAATCGGTAATTCGTGAATAATGAATTTTTATAGTGCTTAGATGGGAGCAACTATATGCATTGTTGTTTGCTTTCTTGTCTGTACTTGATTGTTTGGAATCTAATGTGATGCACGAACTGAAAGGAAAGTAATGGAATTACATTTCAGTTAGTTTCATCCTTTGCATTTATTATTAATGAAAGGCGTAGAAAAGATAACAGTGTGTTATATCAGCAGTAAGCTATTTGTATTCCTAACTTTACAAATATTGTAAATTGAGACTTGTAACAGTTATGTGGAAAACGGGACAGCAGTTCTTTGGCTGATTGTGATGATATTTGATAGTTCAGTTGTTTTGATGATCTTTCTTTTGTGCCTATTTCGTGATTGATGTTTAACTGTCGTTTCATAAAAGCAGGGTTCTTTTATTGAGACAGTTAGTTGAAGCACCTTATTTTAAGGATAAGTGCTTAATATGCTCAGTTCATTGAACTGACCCGTGCAATTCATTTTGCAGATGGAATTTGATTAGAATGAAGACTTGGCTGTTTTCTGATGCTTCTTGATTAGCTGTAAAATGAATTGTAATTGTTACTTTGATTTCTCTTTGAGGAATTGTGAAAAGAAGAAAATATATTCTTCTGTCCATGAGTTGTATTGATGTTTTATATAAACTATGCCCAATCAGCTGGATTGGCAAATGTACAGATTATGTCATGAAATATTGAATCCAATTACATGTGTATTATTTTAATGATTATATCAGTTTGATTTCGCTGTCTAAATTGGAAATATAATGTTATTTCTTGATTGGATTTGTTTAATTGTCCTTGGATGGATGTTAAATGGAAACTGATATCTATTCTTACCTAAATGCAACTTTTAAGTTGAAAAATGCAATTAATTCATACTTGGGTAAAGATGAATTTTTAATTGACATTATAAGGATTAGGAAGAATATGATTCCATAATTGAAAGGTATTCGGGATTAGCTTAGGAGCTAAGGAATACCAATTAAACTTCGGAGTAATCGAACTTCGCTTTCGAGCTCCATTAATAATCTCGTGTGTTAAATTCAGAATAAAGGATATAGGATAAGTATATCCAAAACTAATGGACCTTAACCATATAACGTTAAGGAGAACAAATGAATACATTTCTTGGAAATTAGACCTCGTTTAAATGACGTCTAATAAGTTAGAATTCTGAATTTAGTTGCAGTTGGAAAATCTTGGCTAAGTTTAATAGGTTAAACTTATCACGTCCGTCGGTACGGACTGCTTAATCCAATGATTAAGAAGTGAACCAAGTAGGGAAATGTAGCCCTTCGACACGAAGGAGAAGATGCATAGCAAGCTAATGGATGGTTTAGTCCCTCTTAGCCCTATACAACTGTAACAGAAACGAGGATCAAGGGATCAGCGTGGATGCTGAAAGTTGATTTTAATTATTAAATCGTATCCTAAGCACTTGAGCAGGATGTGTATTCTCGATGGGAGAATTCTGTAGGACATTGGCATACGCCAGCTACAGCAAGGTGTCTCCATGAAGACGGGGTCTTCATGACGACACACTGTTGCAGCTGACATATTGCAATGCCCTCCCGAATTAAAACATCAAGAGTACATAGGCTGAAGGTGTAACTATGGACAGGGGATAGGAGTATGATCTGGTATACGGAGTGACTCCGGAATACTAAAGATAACTAGACACACGGGGTCGTGGGGAAATGACACTGTATGTCTGCGTATCTTTAGTTACCGGGAGTGCCTTCCTATATTCGTTCATATTACTAACTGTAATTGGAAGTTTAAACTAACCTTAACAAAGAGGACTGGTAGGAACCAGGAAAGACCATTCTAGATAACAGGTGAAGTGAAGTGAAGGACGTATTCCGTTGATGTGTATCACATCCAGGAATATGATCATGCAAAGCATGTGAAAATCTTTGGCCAAAGTATCGCAATTGCTGGTTGCGTTGTCCTTATCACTTAATTTAAGATGCAGGATGTCAGATGAATATCAGTAACAGATATTCAGATAGGCTTCTTAAATGGATCACTTCAATAACCGGAAACGGTTATGAGAACAGGTATATATAATATACCATGCATAAACGAACATAAGGATCGGTTGTTGCCGAGTCATGAACATGAAGGATCGGTTGTTGCCGAGTCATGAAATGAAGGATCGTTGAAACTCCGAGCCATGAAAATGGAAGATCGGCAGTTCCTCGAGTCATTTACAGCAGCATATAGAATCTGTTATAAGATTGAATGGCATTGAATGTGTGTTCCATATTGAAAATATGCGAACAGGGAACATTCGTTTAAAAAAAGAAATTGTGTGATCCAAACTGTGTTGTTTGGGCAGAGAACAATTATTAAAACTTGAACGTGTGTTTGAATTTTGTAATTCATAACAGAGAACGTTATCAAAAAAAAAAAAAAAATATATATTTTTTCCCTTGTTCTGGTATTTTAAAATGGGGATGTTACATCTTGGTATCAGAGCTGAAGGTTGCAGCTCTTGGACCTAATGAGTCCACGATATTAATAAGGTTTACATTTTCTTATTGAACAGAAAATGGTCAGGACAAGAGGGAATGCTGCGAATAACCCGTTACAGGGTGGAGAAGCAGCAACTACCCAAAAGCTGGATGAAATCCTTGCTGCCCTACTTGATACGAGGGATCGTTTGACTGTACTGGAACAGCAGTCAATGGGCAATGAAGAGGAGGAGAATGAAGCTGAAATAAATGATCAGCTGCCTCCTGTGGACAACATCAACGGAGGGAATCCGGGTGTTGATGATAATAATATAATTGCTCCTAATCCCCCTGAAAATAAAAGGGCAAGATTAGCAGCTGAACTTACAAATGATATAAAGAGAATAAGTCCTCCAAAGTTTGATGGAACAACTCTTGGAGACGGAGCTGAGAACTGGCTCAGTGAAATGGAGAAATACTTTGCGATAAGAAACTTCTCTGAAGAGACTAAAGCGATATGGGGAGCATATCAGCTTTCTCATGAAGCATCATCATGGTGGGACAACCGTAAGGTTGAGCTAAATATTGTCGAATCAGACATAACTTGGGATCAATTTAAGGGTTATTTTAGGCAACGATGGCTGCCTCAACTCTATTTTGATAGGAAAATGACTGAATTTCAGAACTGGTCGCAAGGAAGGCTGTCGGTGACGGAATACTGGGAGGGGTTTACTAAACTCCTTAAGTATGTGCCGCAGTACCAAGCTGACGAGAAGTTCAGAATACAGAAATTCATAATGGGACTGAATCCCATCATTGGTGGCGAAGTGGATGTCCACGGCCCAACCACCATGGATGGAGTTGTCGAAAAGGCAATCAGACAGGAACAGAAATTGAGGGCAATATCTGCCCACAGGGAAGAGATAAGGAAGAAGATTCCCAATCCTTCTTCGTCTCTTGCACCAAAAAGGGGACCTTGGAAAAGGTTTGGTGTGAAAAACAAAATTGTTGTAGATAACAACAAGAAACCTGTGATGAACAGACCTGTAAATAGTGTGCGGAACAGCTTCACAAAAGTTAATGGCATTGGACAGAAGTCCTATGGAAGCCAGAATGATAACTTCAAGGCTGGTAACAAATTTGAGCCTAGAAAAGGGCCAGCTGGAGGATGCTTCAACTGTGGAAAGGACCACTATGCGAATCATTGTCCTCTGAAGAAGGATGATCGCGGACAGCAGCATAGGATACATGCTGCAGTGGCTAACAGACAAGCTGAAAAGCAAGTGACGCCCATAGAAGTTACGGGTAAGTTATTCGGTACACCTGTAGTTATACTTTTTGATACTGGAGCTACAGAATGTTTTATTTCTGCTAAACTTGCTATGAAATTAAAAAGAAAGGCTGCAAGAATGGATAAAACATGGACAGTACATTATGGGAATAATGCTATCCATACAGTCGAAATGTGCCTTTTTGGGGCAATTCTTGATCTGCCTGGTTTCTCCACCGAAGTTGACTTGTATGTCACTCCTCTAGGATCATATGATATCATTATTGGAGTTAACTGGTTGGCTGAACATAAGGCAAAGGTTGACTGTTATGAAAAACAAATCTGTTGCCTTGATGACCTGCAGAAAGCAGCAGTCATTCAAGGTGTAAAACGGGAAGTTGCAGTTAGGAAACTGACGGCTATGCAACTAAAGAGGGCTAAAAACAGAGGCTGCACTTTGTATGCAGTAAAAATGACAGAAAATGCAGAAGAAGATAATGATTTCATGGAAAGATATCCATTGTTGAGGGATTTTCGTGATGTATTTCCAGAGGAATTGCCGGGTCTTCCACCCAAACGTGAGTTTGACTTCGCAATAGAGATCAAACCAGGAACGGAACCCATATCTAAGGCACCTTATAGAATGACTACCATTGAGTTGGTAGAGCTGAAGGCTCAGTTACAAGAACTTCTGACTAAGGGGCTGATCAGACCGAGCGTCTCACCTTGGGGAGCGCCGGTAATTTTCGTAAAGAAAAAGGATGGCACTTTGAGGCTGTGCATTGATTACAGAATGCTGAACAAAGCAACTATCAAAAATCGATACCCACTTCCTAGGATTGATGATCTATTTGATCAGATGCGAGGAGCATCAGTTTATTCAAAAATAGATCTTCGATCAGGGTACCATCAGCTGAGAATAAAGGAAGAAGATATTCATAAAACAACTTTTAGAACGAGGTACGGGCATTATGAGTTCACGGTGTTGCCTTTTGGGCTGACTAATGCACCTGCCGCCTTCATGAACCTAATGAACAATATTTTTCAAGAATACTTAGACAAGTTTGTGCTTGTATTCTTAGACGACATTCTTATATACTCTAAAAATGTCGAAGAGCACCAAGAACATCTCAGGATAGTGCTGGAAATCTTAAGAAAGAGGAAGTTGTATGGCAAACTGTCCAAATGTTCCTTTTATGATGCAGAAGTGCATTATTTGGGACACGTAATAAGCAAAAATGGGATAGTTGTTGACCCTTCAAAGATCACAGCTATAACTGAGTGGCCTGCGCCTAAGAATGTGCACGAAGTGAGGAGTTTCATGGGCTTGGCTGGATATTATCGAAAGTTCGTTAAGGACTTTTCAAAAATTGCTGCCCCAATCACTTCGCTGCAAAAGAAAGAAAAGAAATTTGTCTGGACAGACAAATGTGAATCTGCCTTTAAAAAGTTAAAGGAACAGTTAACTACAGCACCTATTTTGACTGTACCTGATCCAAATGGAGATTTTATGGTTGTAACGGATGCCTCAGGAGAAGGCCTTGGAGGTATTCTGTTACAGAATAACCATGTCATCGCTTATGAAAGCAGAAAGCTTAAGTTACATGAACAGAATTATGCTCCACACGATCTTGAGCTCGCTGCCATTGTTCATGCACTTCAAATATGGAGACATTACCTTTTAGGCAAGCCCTTTGAGTTAAAAACAGACCATCTGGGGCTGAAGTATATTTTTACTCAGCCAAATCTGAATGCAAGGCAGCGAAGATGGTTAGAATTTCTGTCTCAGTATGACTTTGATATAAGCTACATTAAGGGCAAGGAAAATCGGGTAGCAGATGCTTTGAGCCGAAGGAAGCATATCTCTGCTCTTATAACGTTAAGAACTCAGTTTAAGGATGAGGTGAAAGATGCCTTGGAATTAGATCCTTATTTCCAGCAAGTCAAATCAGCACTTGCTGCAGACCCGTAGGACAGCAGGTATAAAGGATTCCATTTTGATAATGAAGGAATTCTGAGGTTCGAAAACAGGGTGTATATACCTGTGGCAAATGACTTAAGGGGGAAATTGTTAACTGAATTCCATAATTCACCTTTTTCTGGACACCCTGGCATTACAAAAATGCTCGCTGATCTTAAACAGCAATATTTCTGGAAGGGAATGAAAAAGGATGTGGCAGAGTTTGTAACACACTGCTTGGAATGTCAGCGTGTTAAAGTGGAACATATGCACCCCGCTGGATTATTGTATCCCCACAGTATTCCGCAGTATAAATGGCAAGTGATTACGATGGATTTCATTCAAGGATTGCCTATGTCAAGAAATAAGCATGACATTATCCTGGTAGTAGTCGACAAATTGACCAAAGTGGCACACTTCATTGCTGGTAATTTGAAGGACGATGCACCAGTGCTAGCAAGAAGATTTGTACATGAAATCTTCAGGTTGCATGGAATACCGGAATTAATCATATCGGACAGAGATCCGAGGATGACATCAAGGTTTTGGCAAACGCTAAATGCGGCCTTGGGGACTAAATTGAACTTCAGTTCTGCATATCATCCAGAAACGGATGGACAGACTGAGAGAGTTAATCAGGTTTTAGAGGACATGTTAAGGATGTATTGCATGGACCAGCAGTATAAATGGGAGGAATACCTTCCGCTGGTAGAATTTTCTTACAATAACACCTATCATGCCTCTTTAAAAATGGCGCCCTTTGAAGCATTGTATGGAAGAAAATGCAGAACCCCTGTCAGCTGGGACAGCGTTGAGGACAGAGAGGTAATTGGGCCAGAAATCCTTATGGAAATGGAACAGCAAATCAAAGTGATTCGGGAACATCTAAAGGAGGCTGCCAATAGGCAAAAGAGTTATGCAGACTTGAAGCGGGTTGACAGGCATTATAAACTGGGCGAGAAGGTCTTTCTTCGGGTGAAGCCGAAAAAGAGCTCAATAACTTTTGGCAAGGCTGCCAAGTTGTCGCCACGTTACGTGGGACCTTTTGAAATTGTTGAAATAATCAACCCTGTAGCTTATCGTCTAGCATTACCTCCTGCTTTGTCTCAAATGCATGATGTTTTTCATATTTCTTTGCTTAAGAAATACGTGACAGATTTATCACATGTGCTAAATTGGAATTCCTTGCAGGTCCAAGACCCAGGAATAATCGTGGTTAAGCCCATTCGAGTGCTGGGAACTCGCCAGTTGTACTTGAGAAATCGCGAAGTGAACCAATGTAAGGTCCAGTGGGACCAGTTCAGCGAAGAAAGTGCAACTTGGGAAAATCTCGAAGAAATGAGATCTACTTTTCCACACCTGTTTAATTGAATTTGAAATTCAAGAACTGATAATTCTACCAAATTTAGACAATTATTAGTCTATTGTACAGTTGTCTTAAAACGTTGTTTTTAAGAGTGAATCTGTTTTTGGTATGAACTTATGAATGATAGGACAATAACTGAACTTTGTCCTAGGAACTCCTTGATTTGTTTAATCTGATCATCGGGACGATGATTCTTTAAGGAGGGAAGAATGTAACACTCTGATTTTGCAAATTATCTTGGTGAATGTTTTTCATGCTGTTATAACTGCTGGAATGAAAGCAAACATGTTAAGAGAAACTCTGATCTTAAAGGAATGTGTTTCTAACTTGGATTCTTGCATGCTGTGATTTATTGTATAGGACAGCAATTATTGTACTTGTGTGTTTGCTAATGTGACGACAAATTGTCGTATATTTGCTATACTCTCGTCACTGATTGACAGCATACCTTGAATCAATTCCATTGATCCAAGTATGCTGAGGTCCTCTTGTGATTTCTGTGTCGATTCACACTTGAACCGAACCCGGGATTGTTATGAGCATGCAGCACCTGATTGCAGTTTTGGGCAGCTGGCACGTAGATACCAACGATAGAGGTTCGATTCTTGAACCCTGTACTGTCGAACTTGGGACCTCGTGAGGCAAGAACCGCCTAGTCACGGGTGGCTTTGATACGTGATCCAGAGGACGGAATGTCCTGCTCTGCATTCACGTGAACGTCTGTAGGAAGGCAGGATGGAGGTTGGATTAGGAGTTGATTAGTGTTAGTGGTTAGTATAAATTAAAACCTAAACTAATCCTAAGTCCTACCATGTATCCTACACTATTATCCTAAGTGGATTTTTAAATTCAAAAAAAAAAAAGAGGGGAAAATAAAACCTAAGGCTAAACTAAGACCTAGGTTGAACACTTTATGCAACCTAAACTAATCCTAATCTAAAAAGGGCGCGCGGACCCTTGGAAGGAAAGGATAAGGATGGAAAGGGCATTCATTGGCATTTAATAAACAGTCCATACGTGGACAGCGCCAGTTTTGGCGGGGCAGGTAAGAAATAGAGGCATCTATTTGGAGATAGAGCCAAATTCAGTTTTTGCATGGGAATTTTGAAAGATTGAGTTCGCCAACCCAAGTGGCGGTGGCGTGGAAAGTAAGGAAAAAGGCAGAGCCTTTAATGCATTGATTTTTCTTGGTCCTCGCGACCAGTTCACCTTGGAAAGTGTATGAGGGAATTTGATTTTTCATTGTTTCGATTTGGCTTTTGCAAAGTTGCTCTGCATTTGGTTTTTCTGGTCTGGTTCAGTCGAACCAGCTCTTGGAATTTGACATTTTCTTGGAGATTTCGAGGCTGTTGCTAAGCCTGAAGAAGAAAGAAGTGTTGGGGAGTTTGTGCTGTCGCTGTGGAAGGAAAAACGCGGCAAACGAAGTTTTCTTCGAGTTCTGGAAAAGAGATTACAGGCATGTTAAGCCCTTCTCTTTAAAAATTCTTGCTTTGTTTAAGTGTCTCATTAAAACAACCCTGCTCTTGGGTTTGGATTGTGTGATTGCTGTCGAGTCGATTTGACTTGGATTTTGTTAGTTCTTGCTTTCTTTCTTTGGGAAATGATAAAAAGAATTGCTTCTGGTTGCTCGGCCTTGATGCGTTTTTGCACGAATCGAGTTGGAAAATGAATTACTGTATTGGTTGTTGACAGTATGGTGGTTTGAAATAGATATTTTTCTTTCACTGTTCGTGTTGTATGAAGTGGAACAGGATGTTTAATCATTTCCTTATAGTGTAATTGTTTTCCTTGCTGTTGTGCTTGGAACCGCCTTGGCATGTAAAGAGGAAATGGAATTACAGTCGTGTTATATTGCTGTCATTTTGGAAATAATATGAATCATTGTTTTTGGTTGCTGAGTTCGACTGTCCTTGTATTTCTCGAATGAAATACCTCCATATCGTGCTGGTTGGTTGACAGTAATGGGGAATCCGTCTTGTGTATCATGAGTCTAATACAGGTTACTTGAGTTGTTTTCACTATTGTGCTATAAGTTCTTTTGCTGATGAACTAAAATGAAAGAAGCAATATGTTTGAAGTTGTTTCTTATTGAAATTTTTAAGGAAACAGATCCCCTTCCTTCAACTGTTATGGATTTTAATGAAAATAAGATTTGGGTTTTCTATGAGTATTTGAATTCGGGATTTGAATGAAGTAATTGCAATATTTTCATTGTTGTGCCTTTCTTGAATAGGAAATTGGATACGTATTGGGTATTTGTAATAAGAAAAGTTAACTGGTTTTTTCCTCTTAAACATATTAATGGATTGTGTTTCCCTCACTGTGAGGATAAGATGGTTTTATTGTGTTTTCTTGATACTGTTCGGTTTTCCTGTTCGGGCTGTAGATACAATTACAAATTAGTTTTGTATTCTGTGCAAGGAATGATTATATTTTCTTCTTGCTGTGATGGAAAGATGATTCCATTGCGCCATGTAGATGTGGTTTGACCTTCTGTTTTGAACTGTTATGAATGAGAACTTGACTATGAATTGCCTTGTGAGAAAGAAGTGATGCATGGAAACTTTGTCTTGTTCTTTGGGTTGTCTTAACTGTATCTGACTTAAGTATTTAACACCCTATACGGGTTTACTTCAGAAGAGTTATTGATAACTGAATATTGTATTCCGAAGTCTTGCATATTATTTTGGACTCAACCAAAAGGGGGGATTCGGGCAGAATGCTTGTTGGAGTAAGCAGATTTGGGTGTTTTCTTTTCTTCTGAACAATTCTTGAAGAGTTCGAAGAAGATGATTGTTTTCTTAGTGAAGGTCAAGGATTAGTTGAAATGTTCTGCTGTTGCTTTTGAATTCTGGAGATAGCATTAGGGGCTTACTGTGCTTTATAATTGAATTTGCTGTAGGTAACAGCAATGAATAAAATGTTATTTTGAACGGGATATGCTCATAGGATTAGGAAATCATGTGATTAATTGACTGCATGATTGAAATACTGTTGTCTGTTTAGCATACGGTGAAAGAAATATGGTTTCTTTTAAGTATGGTAAATATATGGTATGCAACCTTATATTGTTTGATCTTGGATGAACATAATGTTGTACTAACCTGTTTCGGATCTTTATATGAGTCTGACTCAATTGAAGTATGGATATGGATGATGAATTCTTCCCTGTTTTCATTTAAAGCTGATTATAAATGAAATCATTCTTGCTGCCGGAAAGTGAATTCCGAATGGATTTTGTAAGTTTCACTCTGAACTGTTATCTTGATTTGTCTCTCGTTTGGATTCCCTTGTTCGGACAGTCATATGGAAAGAAATAGAGGTATGAATGAATGACTTGGAAAAATGATATTTTCTTCCTTCATTCAGTTGGAAATCGGTAATTCGTGAATAATGAATTTTTATAGTGCTTAGATGGGAGCAACTATATGCATTGCTGTTTGCTTTCTTGTCTGTACTTGATTGTTTGGAATCTAATGTGATGCACGAACTGAAAGGAAAGTAATGGAATTACATTTCAGTTAGTTTCATCCTTTGCATTTATTATTAATGAAAGGCGTAGAAAAGATAACAGTGTGTTATATCAGCAGTAAGCTATTTGTATTCCTAACTTTACAAATATTGTAAATTGAGACTTGTAACAGTTATGTGGAAAACGGGACAGCAGTTCTTTGGCTGATTGTGATGATATTTGATAGTTCAGTTGTTTTGATGATCTTTCTTTTGTGCCTATTTCGTGATTGATGTTTAACTGTCGTTTCATAAAAGCAGGGTTCTTTTATTGAGACAGTTAGTTGAAGCACCTTATTTTAAGGATAAGTGCTTAATATGCTCAGTTCATTGAACTGACCCGTGCAATTCATTTTGCAGATGGAATTTGATTAGAATGAAGACTTGGCTATTTTCTGATGCTTCTTGATTAGCTGTAAAATGAATTGTAATTGTTACTTTGATTTCTCTTTGAGGAATTGTGAAAAGAAGAAAATATATTCTTCTGTCCATGAGTTGTATTGATGTTTTATATAAACTATGCCCAATCAGCTGGATTGGCAAATGTACAGATTATGTCATGAAATATTGAATCCAATTACATGTGTATTATTTTAATAATTATATCAGTTTGATTTCGCTGTCTAAATTGGAAATATAATGTTATTTCTTGATTGGATTTGTTTAATTGTCCTTGGATGGATGTTAAATGGAAACTGATATCTATTCTTACCTAAATGCAACTTTTAAGTTGAAAAATGCAATTAATTCATACTTGGGTAAAGATGAATTTTTAATTGACATTATAAGGATTAGGAAGAATATGATTCCATAATTGAAAGGTATTCGGGATTAGCTTAGGAGCTAAGGAATACCAATTAAACTTCGGAGTAATCGAACTTCGCTTTCGAGCTCCATTAATAATCTCGTGTGTTAAATTCAGAATAAAGGATATAGGATAAGTATATCCAAAACTAATGGACCTTAACCATATAACGTTAAGGAGAACAAATGAATACATTTCTTGGAAATTAGACCTCGTTTAAATGACGTCTAATAAGTTAGAATTCTGAATTTAGTTGCAGTTGGAAAATCTTGGCTAAGTTTAATAGGTTAAACTTATCACGTCCGTCGGTACGGACTGCTTAATCCAATGATTAAGAAGTGAACCAAGTAGGGAAATGTAGCCCTTCGACACGAAGGAGAAGATGCATAGCAAGCTAATGGACGGTTTAGTCCCTCTTAGCCCTATACAACTGTAACGGAAACGAGGATCAAGGGATCAACGTGGATGCTGAAAGTTGATTTTAATTATTAAATCGTATCCTAAGCACTTGAGCAGGATGTGTATTCTCGATGGGAGAATTCTGTAGGACATTGGCATACGCCAGCTACAGCAAGGTGTCTCCATGAAGACGGGGTCTTCATGACGACACACTGTTGCAGCTGACATATTGCAATGCCCTCCCGAATTAAAACATCAAGAGTACATAGGCTGAAGGTGTAACTATGGACAGGGGATAGGAGTATGATCTGGTATACGGAGTGACTCCGGAATACTAAAGATAACTAGACACACGGGGTCGTGGGGAAACGACACTGTATGTCTGCGTATCTTTAGTTACCGGGAGTGCCTTCCTATATTCGTTCATATTACTAACTGTAATTGGAAGTTTAAACTAACCTTAACAAAGAGGACTGGTAGGAACCAGGAAAGACCATTCTAGATAACAGGTGAAGTGAAGTGAAGGACGTATTCCGTTGATGTGTATCACATCCAGGAATATGATCATGCAAAGCATGTGAAAATCTTTGGCCAAAGTATCGCAATTGCTGGTTGCGTTGTCCTTATCACTTAATTTAAGATGCAGGATGTCAGATGAATATCAGTAACAGATATTCAGATAGGCTTCTTAAATGGATCACTTCAATAACCGGAAACGGTTATGAGAACAGGTATATATAATATACCATGCATAAACGAACATGAAGGATCGGTTGTTGCCGAGTCATGAACATGAAGGATCGGTTGTTGCCGAGTCATGAAATGAAGGATCGTTGAAACTCCGAGCCATGAAAATGGAAGATCGGCAGTTCCTCGAGTCATTTACAGCAGCATATAGAATCTGTTATAAGATTGAATGGCATTGAATGTGTGTTCCATATTGAAAATATGCGAACAGGGAACATTCGTTTTAAAAAGAAATTGTGTGATCCAAACTGTGTTGTTTGGGCAGAGAACAATTATTAAAACTTGAACGTGTGTTTGAATTTTGTAATTCATAACAGAGAACGTTATCAAAAAAAAAAAAAAAAAATTCCCTTGTTCTGGTATTTTAAAATGGGGAACCTTACCTAGGTGTAAGAATATAACCTCTTGGAACAACGTGGAAGGAATTTCTTTCATTCTATGAATCCATGGTCGACTAAGAATCATATTATAGTTAGTTTCCTGGTCTATAATATAAAAATAATTCAACAAGGTCTTAGATCCCAGAGTGACTAGAAGAACTATAGTTTCAATAGAATTTGTTTTGAGGCTATCATAACCTTAGTATATTTTGCAATGAAGAACAATTTTTCTCTCCATAGCCTATCTTTTGAAGAAATGAGAAAGGGACTGTGCTAACAACATACCTATCATCTATCATTGCACGCTTAACATAGTTGTTGTAGATCCAAACTTGTAAGTGCAATGTAGGATCACCTCTTCATACCAACTCAACATTAGTAGGCATTTTTCTAATGTTAAATATGAATCCAACATCTCTCTTAGGCTGCCCCGGGGGATAGACATAAAATTCTATATGATTTATCTTGGCATCTAGAGGATGAGTAACATGGATTAAATTACAAAGACCTAATGCATCTAATAAAGTAGCCCAATACATGGGAGAATTATTTAACAAATCTAGGAAGGAAATGTGGGAAAAGGACTTTTTCATATTTTGATCAAGTCGTAGGCTCCGTATGGTTTAGGACCTATTGGCATATCGTCTGACATAGAGGGATAAATGGGAAGAGGTTGTGAAGAGTAATATCAAGTGTGCGTCACTGCATTAATTTTAGGTTCAGTTTCTAATTCAACCAAACCCATAATCTTTGTCTGATTTCTACTTTCTAAAGGAGGAGCTACTAGTGGATTCGTAAACGTAGATGCTTCATGATCGTGGTAACATCTTGGTCATGACTGTTACTATGATGGCTTCCACTTTTGACATTACAAATTTCAACATGTGATTTGTCTTAGGAGGGTGTATTGTTTTGATGTTGAAAATCATGTTTGCAATGGATAAGTTATTATTGTTCAGAATTCATGCTAGTTGTAATTTTGTTTACTTGGAAGCGAAGCCATTATGCTATGTGAAATATATGTTGTAAATCTATAGTGTTGTTTTCACATTTTCCATATGCTAACAGCACACCTTGAATTAATTCCATTGATCCAAGGAATGTTTTAGTTCTTCTTTATTGTCATATTGTTAATTGGCATGCCGAATGAAACATATTATGGAATGGAGTAGTATTTTGTTGTAAATTGTGAAGGACCTATCTTAAGGTGTCCTTACTCAGCATCATGCTGCAAAATGTAAATTTGGACCTCCTTTATTAATGTTTTGTAACCCTAATCAACATGAGGAGATTAAGGATCTATTGTTGGATAATAAGGAAAATGCCTTAACCTTGGTTAGAATGCTTGTTTCTATTTGGATCCGACCCAAACTGTAATTTTTTCCCTATTGGATTTTTGACCTAAGGTAATAATACTTGCCTAGGACCTATTACTAAACTATTATGGTTGATGCTTAAAACTAGGTTGTGGATTCCTACCTTATATAAATTATAATCTAAGAGGTGATGACCTAACCTAAGGAGGTATATTATATAACTAGGAGTCTCGAACTAACCTAAGATAAATCCTAATGACTGAAGGACTAAGGTGGAAAAACCTAACTAATGCTAATATAACCTAAACTATTACTAAGATGAAAGGGAACCTATGGGTTACATGGCAAATAGAAGGTTGGTGGTAGTGCTTTCTAAGTTATTAATGTGAATTGATTTCATTCCTTACATCCTAAATTCACCAAGATTGGCGGAGTCATAAAAATATGGTGGGACGCCTAGTTGGCATCATTGCTATATTTAAAATGAATGGGAATTTTTGAATTTTGTTTCACCAAATTTGAAGTGGAGATGGCATAAGGAAAGAGGGGGAAATAACATTCAATGCATTCAATAACCCCGGGATTAGTGGAGGAAACCACCTAGGAGTTAGGCAGAAGGAATAGGAGAAAGTTGTTGGTCATTTGGATCCTTCTGGTTTTTGCTCTGCATGAGAGTTTAGGTTCTTCGAGCTAGTAATTTTTTTTTGACCTATTGTAATCATGGGTATATTTGAACTGTTTCTGAACCTATGGAAATGTAGAGAACGTTGGGATATTTTAATGTTGGTGTTGGTTGAAAAGAAGAGATTCTTGAGAATCTCAGCTGAAGATCTTCTGCAAATCAAACAAGAAATTTTATTAGGCATGATAGGCTCTTCTTGTTAAATAGTTATGCTTTTTATTAAGCGTCTTCATTAAAAGAAATATTCTCTTAGAAACAAATGGTTTCTTAGAAATTCCTTGGTGTATCTTGTTGTGATCTTCTGCTTGAGTTTGTTGTTTGGAAAAGATTCAATATGTGTATTTTTCTTGATGCATGTTTGAGTAAATCGTGTTTATTTTATTTGAAACTGGAATGTTGCTTAAGTCGTGTGGACTTCTGATCTCCTGTGCTAAAATGGTTTAAGGAAAAATAATGATTTTTTAAAATTTTTATCAGGACTATCTTCCTTTGTTAGGAGAAGGTAAGAAAATTGATGTTTCAGTTAAAATTTGAAGTGTCTTTGAATTTTATCATTGTTTTTAAGTTATGTTGACATGTGGGATTCGTTGTTTTCTTGTGGATTCAAACTTGTTTGAAAACAATAGTGATATGTTGATACCTTATGAGCTTAACACGTTTTGAATTTGAGAACTATTTGGGACTGTTAAGAAAGGATTTCATTTTGTTTTGTTCTTCCTTTCTCGAAATTTGGTAAATTTCTATTTAACTTCTTCTCTTGGGACTGTGTGAAGATATTGATGTTTCTCTCTCTCCTTCATGTATGAATTGGTTTGTGAATAACCTTTTGATTCACATCTATAGAAGTTGTTGAAAGAATGGATTAGTTCAGTTTTAGTTAATTGAAGTATATGAGTTAGAAAGTTTCAATTTTAATCTTCTCCTTCTTTTGGGTTCGATTTTGAGAACCGACTTGGGGTTGAATCTCCTTTTGATTTGCCTTTATCTTGTTCAAATCTGGGATGAAGACCTTTCTTTCTTACATATTGACTGTCTCCTTGATTCCTGTAAAGTAGGTACATGGTTGGCTTGGCTGTAGCTTGTATTCATTTCTCTTGAGCACATAGGAATACCTTGTAGGTTTCTCTCTATTTGGGAAATGAGGAAACATCTGGGCAGAGGCTATCTTCAACTGAAATAAAGCTAAGGAATTAGTTGCTGAGCTTGTTTCTTTGAAAACTTGTATTAGTGTTGTGCTACTATGATTGTTCTCGTTATTTGACGAGAATCCCTCTCTTCGGCCCTACCTTGCTCGATTCAATTGTTTATCTTATATTGATTCAATTTCAACTATGTTGTTTGTGTGGCGGTGGTTATTGAATTTAGATGTTGTTAGATAAGTATCAGTTTGGTCTTATTGTGATGTCAAGTGTGTTTAACCTTTTATTAGGATGGATTATTGGGATCTTCTGTCTATTTTTGAGCTAGGTATGCATCGTTGTTCTTCTTTGAAATGTGAAAGGATTTGACATTTGGTTCTTCCTCTTCTTTGAATTGTTGAATGCAATGTTGTTCATTGAACACTGAAGGATGACTTCAGTTGTTTTCTTTTCAACTGTTTGTTGTCTTTCATTTGTATTAACCATGTTGAGGCTGAATGGGTAATTAGGCATAATCTTACACTTCTTATTCCCTTGAATTGATATTAATTTAATGTTGGATAGAAGGGAATTCTTGTGTAGAATATTATTGGTTCATCCTAAATTCCATCCTTTTAGATAGAATGAATTTGGCTTATGATATTGCATGAAGAATTATGTTAGTGTTGTGGATTCTGATTAATTGCTTCTTTAAAATAGTTCAGTTTTGAGAACTGTAGGGTTGGTACCCTTCTTGAACACTTGTTTGAATCAAGAATGAATTGCATACATCTATAGTATGAGTCTAATAAGTAATTGATATGTATTATCACTTATCTATTGTAAATTTTCTTATGAAATGATTGATTGAAGAGTGTTGCTTTGATCATGATCCTTACATAATGTATTGTGGATTACTCATTTTGACCTTCATGTTAGGATCCTTATTCCTTGATGAGATATCTATCTGAATTGCTTTAATGTTTCACAAAAGGAGATTTATTTTTATGAGATAGTTAGTTGAAAGCACATCATTTTAATGTTTAGTGCTTATCATGGTTAGTTCGACTAACTAACCCGTGCTAGTAATTTTTGTAGATGGATTCTGTAAGTGATAAAAGAAGAGAAGTTATTTTATGATGCTTATTGTGGTTACCTAAAGGATGCATCTTTTATGAGGAATTATTATTCTTATTGAAATGTAATTGAAAAAAGGAAAAAATTGTATTCTTGTTTGAGTTTATCAATGCTGATTGGCATGAGTAAAGTGTGAAATGTTTAGACTTGTAAAATGTATAATTTACTTGAGGAATGGGAAAAAGGATTGAGTGTTATTTGTATTTGATGTATCATTCACTTTGGGTTTACTATAAAGGAAATTTTGTAAACTTGTCATTATTCTCTTGTGAACCTATCTGTTTTGAATCATTTCAGTTGAACTCAAATGAAATTGATAGGAAGGGAAATAATACTTTATTTCTTTATCGACTGCAACTTCTAAGTTGGAATGCATATATGAAAATACAACTAGGTCATTATGGTTTACTAGATGCCATAACTTAAAGATAAATTCACTTATGACTCTAGTATAAAGTAAATGGTAGCAACGAACCCTAAAAGAATATAAATTTAAGAGAAAGACAATCATTCTAAGGGGATAAGCATTTTGTTGATACCTTTTGAGAATCATACTCAAATGAAGTTCGGAAGGAAGAAAACATACTTACTCTTGTCAAACCAAAATCAGAATAAGGTAGCCGAAATGGAATAAATACATACGTAATGAATAGAATTCATATTAATGAAGTCTATTAATAAGGAACCATAATCTAAATTTAATCATGCTTAAACTTGGTTAAGAAAATTAAGATAATACTTACTGTGGTATACTGATTCTTTTTATGAGCTTGAATTTTAAGATAAGATACCGTGGAATGAAATAGAAACCTTCGGAAAGAGAGATTGATTGTAGATTTATCTGCATGGTAACTATCTATTCATTATGGTTAGCAACCTTAATGAATAAAGAAATTAAGGATTCAATAGGGTTGCTGAAATTAAATCTTAATTAAGAAGATAAGTAAGTGTTTAACTCCTTAACTGGATATGCACCTCTTGATGCGGTGATTCCGTAGAATGTTGGTACACTGCCAATTGTATTATTGTGATATCTTGAAGACTGGGGTCTTCATAATGACACAGTGTTGTAGCTGACATGTCACAACACCCTTCTGAATTGGATCATCTCAGATCTACATAAACTCGGATCCTTGACCTTAGTTTTACTTTAGGTTAGGTTAGGAACATGCCTTTATATAGGGGGAAACTCACAATGACTAAAGGTAACTAGATACACATAATCAAATTGGGTCGATTGAGTATTTCTAGGTACCCTTAGTCACCGTGAGTGATTCGCTATACCTTTCCATGTTGCTAACCTGGGTTAAGGTTAAGGCCTCAGACAAGTGGACTGACATGAGTCAGTGAATACCATTCTAGATAACAGATGAAGTGGGGGTGAAAGGACATATTCCATTTGATGAGTATGACCATCTAGGAATATGAACATGCACAGTATGTGAAAATCTTTGGCCAAAGTTTCTCAAGTTGCTGGTTGCATTATCCTATGTCACCTAGTTTAAGAAGGACAGGATTTCAGATGCATATTGGTAGCAAATATTCAGATAGACCTTTTAAAAGGAACACTTCTATACCCAGTAAATGGTTAAGAGAACCAAGTATACTTATTATATGATAAATTGAATTAACATGAGAGATCAGTAAGAAAATCGAGTCATGAAATGAGAGACCGATGAAACTCTGAGTCATGAAATGAGAGATTGATAATTCACCGAGTCATTACAGCTACATATGGTTATCTATTATGAGATTGATTGTTATGGAATGTGTGTTCTAAATCATGGTCATTTATACCAAAGATAACATTAATTAAAAAATTGAAACATGTGTTCTAAATTATGATAATTTAGAATAGATAACACTATTCAAAAAAAAAATCCCTTTTTTCTAAAGCTTTAAAATGGGAATTTTACAATCGTTATTTCCTACGAGAACCCCTTTGTTGGTACCACAAGGTTTATGTTTTCCATTCTCAGGTTGCGTTGAAAGGTGATATCTATAAACCCCAAGAGTATAATTTTGTGGAGCAAAAGGCCCCGTGTGATAATTTTGTGTTGGTGCCGTGGGATTAGCTAAGAACATCCCAATAAAGAGTTTCCTTTGGTTCTTCAGAAGCCCTTACATAAATTTATTACAATCATGACACATATAAGAATCATTTCCTATAACCCTATGGAAACCATAATAAAAATCAGGACCGTATTTGTGAGGTCTTTGGTTTTGGTTTTTTTATGGCCCATAGTTCCTCTTGTTGTTCTATTGTTGGTTGTTATAGTTGAATTTCAGAGGTCTCGGGCCTTGGTTCTAATACTAGTTCATAAATTGGCTCAAATATCTACTTGGGTATTGAACCAGGACTTAGGATTGGACTTACTGAGGAGATGGAGGAGGATGAATAAAGTCTACCACATTAATTGGAGGAGTGAAATTTTTACTCCTCTAGTTGTTTGGATTCACATTTTTTTTGCCATTATTTGTGCTACTTGTGTTGACAACGTTTTGATTTCTAGCTTGGTCAGTGACATCATCGATCATAGCACCACGGTTCTTGTTAATGACTTTGGGTCCTTGATTGTTGTTTTTTAAACCACTTGGGTAACTTAAATTACCCTAAGTGGGAGTGACCAGTCTCCCATATGAGCCATATGTCTTTTGGCCACTATCAATCACTACTTGGTCAATGTGAAGAGCCCCCTCCAAGACCTCCTCATAGCTTCTAAGAGGGAAATGTTACAATTCCTCCTTAGTTTTTTGATTGAGAGAGTGGAGGAACAGATCACAAAGCTTTGTTTGGTCCATGTTTGGAGCACTATCTAATGAGTAGAGGAATTATCACCACCTCTGAATGAATTGGGTGGCAGATTAATTATGCTCTTATTTGATGTGAAGGAATTCTCTTATTCACATTCTTAAGATCTTGTTCATATCGAAATCCTTAATAAAATCTGAAATGAGTTTCTTAAATGAATGAACTGAGGCTTCTGGTATCCTGTAGTACCAGTCAAGAGAAATCCCCTTAAGGATCTTGGGGAATATCTTTTCTAGAATTACATCCTATGGGAGTAGATCTCTAATGGCAGTAACATACGCTTTAACATGAGCATTCAGATCACATTCACCTTTAAACTTTTGGAGGTTTGGAAAATGTCATGGGAGAATTACACTCCATATGGTAAATTCAAGGGGGCCCTTGAGATATTCAGAATATGTACCCACTGTGTAGGAGTCAACCATGGATGACCCTTGAGGGAGAAGTTGAATCAAAATAGTAGGTCGGTGAGGGGTAGAGAAAGCATTTGCAAGGGCATAAGGCACCCCTGAAGTTGAGTGTACATGCCAGGAAATGAAAACAAGTCCCTTTGTGGTGGTTTATAATACATATGAAGGTATGGGGGAATATTATTTCGATATGGGTTGGTTTGGATAAAACCAAGGAAATTCACATTATCAGTTGGAATGGCATTAAAAAATTCACTTCCAGTTGTTCCCTGTGGTTGGTACTCATACGAGGAATGAGGGGGTATACCCAATGTGATCGATCTAGTGAGGAGATCGCCAGGATTAGGAGCACCCATGTAGACTAGAGGAGGTGATAGCGCAAAAGGCACATAACCATGATTCTGAATGTGGTGGGGGAATTTGCCTTTCCCTGCAAACTAGTTAGAATGAGAAGAGTGGGCGAGCTCTAGTTCCCTAACTCTATCCACCAAATTTGAAATCACATTGCTCTTCGAAGGTGTTGTATTTAAATTAGGCTTGTTTTGATTCTTTTTGTGGAGAAAAGGTATGTGATGGTCTACTATGAATTGATCCTTAGGAGGCCACCCTTCTTTGGATTTATTTTCTATTATAGGAGGATGGGTAGCAACATTGTTCTAGAGAAAAACATTAGTATACCTTTGCATCCTATCCAAGGACTAGTCTATGGTATTAAGACACTCTTCACTTCAAGAGAGGCATGCTAGGAATCTGTTGTATGGTGAAAAATAGGAAGAAGTGGGATAAAACTACATGTTTATTTGAGGTCTCGACAAAATGTGTGAGTAGGACACTATTCTCCCGTGAAAGTCATATTATTAGAGTTAAATAACCCTAGTTGTGGGCTATATTTTGGTTGATCAACCTCCTCAATCCTAACTAATGAGCCATTTTTTAAACCTTGAGGTGAAGGGGTGTGAGGTGAAGGTAATTTATATGAGTAGTTATCATCCCATCCTGATAGTGAAGGTGACTAATTCATACCCATCTGATAATAGTATGCTTCAGACCCAAAATGGGTCTGCCGTATTCCTGACCTGACACATTCGGGGGTCTTATGAACACCCACAGAATAATGGGAGAAGAGAAAGATAGATGAAGGAAAGAAAGAAAAAAAGAAACAAAAAGGAACTGGTCCTTCACATTAGGATCACCAATTTTATATTTCTAAGAATCAACACATGACCCTAGAACACACTCAACCTCCTGAGGTCATTTTAGGATAATAGATGTGGAATGGAAATATGGATATGGAATGGATAAATAGGGAGAATAGGCGGAATATGGAATATTTGGTGAAAATGGCTAACAATCGATATAAACAGTCAAATGTATTTTATGGGCACTATGGGAATCTTCTCATCTAAGGAAATGAAGGCCTCTCTAACTTGGGTAGGAAAATCAAACAATCGAGGAGAATGGACACATGAAAAATTCTGTTAATATCAGTGTCACCAAATACCCTCCGAACCGGTTGTGGAATACAGGGAAATTCTCCTTTGTTTTCCTTGTAAAAGTATCCAGACATGGTCATAGAGGTGTGAGAGGAAACATGTGGGTAGGATGAATGGGTAAATCATGGGATCTAATTCTGACTAGGTTGACTTTTTCATAACTCATAAGCATTATTTGCTTCAATTTTTAAAGTCATTAATTGTGAGATAATAACATGCGGAAATCAGGTGGTTTGGAAAATGAGGTGTCTGAGACCTTGGTCAACATCTGTCAACTGCAGAACTAGGTTTGGTTGTGGAATTGTTAGATTGTACACATAATCTCTGGGTTGCCTAGGGCCTTGGATGGTCATGTGGATGTGAACTAGTTAATTTAAAAAATGAAAACTAATTTATTAAAACAAAAGAGCCAAACTTACTCTATTTGTTTTTGTGTTTATTCAATGATTTTAAATAAAGGGAATAAAAAAATAAAATAAAAATAATTAATCTAATCTAATATTTTGGTATTTTTTATGTTTATTTGAAAAATAAATAAATATGCATAGATAATTTAACTTCTTCTAATTAAATGAAATTTCTTCAACTCTAAACAGATTGAACTAAACAGTGAAATATCTGGGTGTGGCTATGTCCCTTTTGCATAGGATTTACTCTAATCTAATAAAACAAATGCTTTCCTAATTTTTAGTTGTGGATATTTCTTCTTCTGATTCTACCTCAAAGTCATGGGAAGAATAAAAATCTTCTCAGAAGAAATTATTCCCCTGAAACTTCCCCGGTGAAAGAAAATCTTTCTAAATGAAGCAATGAGAATTATAGGTAAATGAATTATAGAGGATTAACAAGAAATTTGGTAAGAACCTCCTCCAAATTCTTCCCATAAAAATCCACAAGGATGAGGTGAGAAAAAATAATCAATGGAATCTTTACAAAAGAAGCTACTATAATTGTGTTTTTCTAAACAAATGTGTCTTTGAGTCTATCTAAGAATATGAAAGAAACCTCTAGGAATTTAATAACATGTCCAACCTAGGAATGTTGTACAAAGACAAATCCAGTGCTGGAAACTATTTTTATGTCCCCTTAGCTTATTCCTCTAATGAGTGTTTAAATATGTCCACAGAATTATGCTGAAAATGTGTGCAAAGAATGAGAGAGAATGTTGGAGCTAGCTGGTTTACAGGCAGTCTAGTAGAAATGGATGAAAGAAAGTAACAAGGAAAGAGATCTATGATTTCTTTTGTTCTTCTTGAAAGATTACGAAATCATAACAATACAATTCTGAAACAAAATACTCCAACCATTTCTTCGAGAAGAAGCTTGGCTCATATAGAAAATAGGAAAAGAAGTGGTCTAACTCACTTAGCAACCAAGGAATACCACATCACTCAAAGAAGGGGTAGTTAACTCACAAATAATAGCGGGGAGGTAAGGAGAAGTATATACACATCTAACAAGCCCAAAAATATCCAATTTGGTCAAGAAATGTGCGTTTAAAATGAGTTTGAAGAAGGTGACACACGTTCAATACACGCTGGAAAAGGCTCATGAGAAAACGCACGAAACCATCAATCTACACAAACCAGTGGTTACACAACCACCATGGTAGTTTTGTAACTACTGCTTAGGGAAGTCCAGTGGTTACACAACCTCTGGGGAAGTTTCATAACCACCAGTGTGGTTCCATGACTTAAAGCAAGAAGGCCAAGGAAAAGTAGCAAAAATGATAAAAGAATGCTGGAAAAGCTAGGAAAAGGACACGTGAGCTACAAAATAGGATGCAAACAAGGAATTGGACTTGAACATCATTGGAATTGATAATTTATCATCATTGGGGATTTTACGTGTTAGGAAAATGTAGCACGTGTAAAATCAGGTTCATATAGAAACATCAACCAAAATTATCAAATTTGGTAGAAAAACCTATTTTTCTTCATCTTGACCTGTTTTGACCTCTTGCATAGCATTTGATGACTGTAATCCCCCTAGGAAAGAGCATAAAAAAAACCTATACATGCCAACAATGATGAATTCAAGGCCAAAAACATCACACTTACCTCTTGCTTATCCAATATTAACAAATTCTTGCTCAAACTTGGGTAGTTTATTGCGTACCTAGTCATCACATCACACTTAGGACTTAAATCCTTAAGACCATCTTTTAGTTCATTTTAGAAAAACTTCTTAGTATTCTAGAAGCATAAATACACTATAACATTCTTCCTTTTGGATTCCCCTGGGATCATTACATCCATCTCTAGTAGAAAGTACAAGAAATAAGCTCCTTACCTTGTATGAATGCCTTACAAATGGCTTAACTATATTTCTTCTTCCCTAAATCAATGCTTCAATGTTTTGAATCCTTATTTGCATGTTATTTCATCTTATAGGTCATATGACCTACTCCATAAGCCTTTATACCTGCAAACACAATATAATTTTCCACATAATACTTTCCAAGCACCTTGTACACCTAAAATAATGATAAACAACTCCCCATATCTTGAATGTCCTCACATACCTGTAAGATGTTATCTTCAGACCATCATAACTCTATGATCTAATAGTATATTTATTTAGCAAGCTATGTCCTACAATCATTTATACACACCTGTAACCTTCATTTTTTTTTCTATATAAGTCCTTTAAACCTCTTATACACCTAAATAGATGGTAAATGTAGCTCCCATGTCTTATAAACTTCCACAGACATGTGACACCAGATATTGCACACAATGGCCACCTACATCATCCTTGAAGAAGTGTGAATTTACCCAAATCTTGAGATAATTTATGTAACTTCTTGTAAGTATCAATCATCCTCATTGACACCTTTCATCCCTTATCTACTTGGTTGAAACTCAAAAATTATCTTCTTTTTCCTTATACACCATGTACAGGCATATAACATGTTATTTTAAAAAATTTCATGTGTGACATACTTCACACAATCTAAAACAATCCTCCCTTAGTCTTCATAGTATACTAACTTCTCAAATCAGATTTCATGAAGTATGAGCACCTTCAGAGACTCCATAGGTATGTCTTAAATAATGAGAAACCAATAACAGATCATATTAACATTGTACTATTTATTTTTTGTGTTTTCTAATAAACCATGCCCTTTTAAAAAGTCATACATGCTTCCTTTGACACTTTCTAGTTATTTTATCAAGTCTTAAGCCTTTTAGTTTAGATAATATCATCCTTTTACTACATCTACCTATAAAAGGATCACTTATAGACTCATATACCTTTTCACAAGCCTTGTCTCTCAAACTTACACCTACCAATCTCATATTCTCTTACACACATTCAAGTTCTTTCTAAGACCCTTAAGAATATTTGATAAAACACAAGCATGAGTCAAATACCAAAGAAACACCTTTACCCTACATACATTGGACTGAAAACTCTTATTTTACTATTCTTTTTAACCTTAATGGGTTTTATTCATCTTCTTGATACATAAACTCACTTGATACATTCTTCTATATGACTCAAACCTTGAATTTTGGATCTCCTTTAAACTTGAGGCACAAGGCATGATTCCTTGATGAAGTATGATCCACACACTTCTTTGACTTTCTCTAATCACTCTCTTATGAAGAAAACACTTTGACATACCTTATGAGCATACCAATATTGTTTGAAGCATCATGCTACTTGAAGACATTTCTAACCTTCCATATCTTGCATGGATCACACAAATCCTGATTGAGACACCTTTTCTAAAATGAAGCTCATTATGAAGACCATACTCTGCTACATACTCAAACTTGATAACAATGAAACTTATCCTTACCTTTACTCATGATACACTTGTACTAGTTCCAAAAGACCTTAAATATTCACCTATAATTCAAGGAGGCCTTTTAAAACATATTATTGTCCTTTATACCTTGTTTATATCACGTCTTAAACTCACAAGATGACCAAATTGAAAGTTATGATATTTTATCCTTATTTCTCTTCTCCACTCTGCCCTCACAGGCTATGATCCATCGCTTCATGCATTCCTAATAATATCTTTTTCCTCAGTGAATATTTTAACCAACCAAAGACAAGCTTTTGAAACACCCATTTGAGATAAAATTCAATATAGAAACTTTCATAAAGCCTTCCTTTGGAAAATGTGCCTAAAAAACATTAATCCAGACCTTAAATTAGTGTTGGACCCCTAGAATATTGACTAAGTACACAAGGCACTTGGGCGTGCAAGGCCTTGGTTGAAGGTTCGGCACTCAAGGAGAAGGTGCACAAGGCAAGGTTCTAGGAGGGTCTTAGTAGAACTCGTGATGCATGCCCATAGGAAAAGGTCTCGAGACTTATCCATAGTTGGCGTATCGGGTAGGACATGAGAAAAGCGTGACTCGACTGCACATGTGGAGTAGATAAGGTGTCATCCTGGTGACAGGATGGCCTATGAAGGAATATGCCCTGCGATAGAAGCTTCTAGAAGACCATCATGGAAAAAAGTAGAGAGCTTAGGCCTAGAGGAGGAGAATGCTCCCATGAAGGACCACATTCAGACACGTAGCACCATATCTGAGGCCGCAGAAGGATGAGTTTTCACTTCAGGGTTCCTATAAATACAAGCACCCACAGAAGAACAAAGGAGAGAGATGAATAGAGAGCGGAGCTCTACAAAAATGCTGGGATGAGTTATATTTGGTTGGGTAGATGAAATATAGGAGAAGGATGTATCAAGGGATTGGTGTTATAAAATTTATTTTTGAGAGCTAAATGATATGGATCCAGTTATGATGCATGACATCAGTCTGTCATGATGTGGTGTTTTGTAGTAAGCCTAATGAATGTAATGAGGTTACCAAGTTAATTGAATATGATCCTTCTTGGTTCAAATTCATACATGATTCTTCTTAGTTCCTTTTCATGTATGTTTATAAGATGAATATGAGTTCTTATGCATTTTCCTTTCTGTCTTGATTCAATTATTTAAGTTTGTTAAATTATTTCTGTCTGTAATGACTGAAATGATCTAGATCCATTCTTAGCTGTATGATGTTTGCATGTTTCATTCCCACTCATTTTATTTACATTTTAGATCATAGATGATGTTTTCCCACTCAAATCACCTAAAAGAGAAACTTGGCACCCACATGTTCCTTAGGTGAGCGCCCAACACCCATTAGGTGATAGGTTGGTGCCCACGGGATTCCCTTTTTCTTTGGTGGGTGTAAAAATGACTACATCTTGGTTCCATTTCTGGTACCTCTTTTTGAAATTGTAGTGGGAAATAACATACATCATGATCTGTGTAATGAGTGATGACAGAGCGTTTAACCTTGGAAAGTGTTGAAACATGGTTTAAGAGCACAGAGGTGAATTTTCTTAGAGATTCAGTACTGGACCTGAGTTTGATGCACGTAGATGGGTAGAAGAGAATGTCTACCATGATTTGTATGAAACATTTTTCTGTTGTTTCCCAGTAGAGATGTATGAATGGCACTTAGCATATGCGTCTAGATCAAGCTTGTATTATAGATCACGCATGTGGACCCAAGAATAATACTAGAGGCTACAAGATGCAGATCTGATGTGGACTTATGTTGTGGATCATTGGTGGAAAGGAGTACTGGCTAGCTACACTATAGAGTATGCCATTTCTACATATTCTTGTCCAGAAGTTGCTGAGTTTGAGTTTCTGTGGGAGCCCAAAGGATCATTTCTATGTGTTATTCCTCTGGCCATGAATATCTTGATTGTTACCTTAAGTTTAGAGGCATTTCTGATGGCCATCTAAACCATTATGAGTAATGGGTGAGGAAGCTAGGGTGGAGGAAGATGGCAGAAATTACAACAGAGAAAGAAAGGGAGGAGAGACAACTCAAGTATAGTGAAGCACGTGAAAGGGATATTGTTAGACAACATGAGGTGCAAGTGTGATGGATCTATGGAGGTAGGCATTATGGGAAGGAGTTGAGGTTCACGCAGACGATGTGGAACATGAGTAGTCTTTGCTATCCCATCTTGGTAAGCGCATAAGAGAGACCCCTTCAGCTTCTGATGATAGTTCATTATGTGGAGAGAGAAGATTCATTGGTGTGCATATGAACCCACCTAGTGACAAAACCATAGTGCTTGGTTTTCCAAATCAAGGGGAGAATATTGTTAACCCAACAAGTATCAATGGAAGTGATTGAGCTGCACCCAGGAGATATAATTTCTCATTTGGAACTTTTATGGCTTCACATACCATCCCAATGTTAGGAGGAATTTTTGGGTAGAGTTTAGATACACAAGCCTTCGGTCTCACGTATGGGAGTGGCATGGGGTATACTATTGGTAGTGGGACATTATCACATACCGTTGATGCATAGTTTAGTGAAACTTTAGAGACCCTTGGCACGACTACTACAGGACCTAGTGGATCTAGTGGGTCTAGTGGGTCAAAAGGTACAGGATCTAGTGGATCTGGTGGATCCAGTGGTGGGGGAAACACCAAAGGAAACCAAGGCTCTGGCTCAGGAGGACAAGGGCCCCAGCCACCTCCTCAAGTATTCTTTAAGATTTCTTTACATTTTCTAGATTACAGAGGTATTGAAGATTTTTTGGAACATGTTCACAAGTGTGAGTTGCTATGGCACACAAAAGGGAACACCAGCCCAGAGCGGAAGGCAATTCAGTTTACAACAACATTGCAAGGGCGCGCATATAGCTGGTATAAGAAATATGACCCTCATCAAATGGTGGTGGATTATACTGCTTTAAATAACACCTTTTTGGTAGAATTCCACATTCTTGAGTTTGAACAAAAGAGCATCAATGCCCTAAAGGAGATTCAATAGGGAATGGTGGAGAGTGTGCGGGAGTATGATGCATGGTTCAAAACCCTCCTATCAAAATTATCATATGAAATCCACCATTCACAACATGCTCAATGGTTTTTTGGGGGGTTGATAACTCCATTTAGAATATATTTATCTCATAAAACTTTCATAGACCCACACGAGGTGTTAGAAGCCTCTTTGCATGTTGAAGTTATTAGAAGTGTTGATATTGGTGTTAGCCCATTCCTGGAAGCTCAAATCACTGTTGTGGATAAGAAACTAGAAAATTTATCTATGAACTTATCCCATGAGACTTGTAGTGGTATATGGTGTACAAATTTTGATGTAGAGGGGCATGTCAAGGATAGTTTCCCCAGGAGGAAAGTACGTACTGTAGCAGTAGACTGTGAGATTTGTCATGGGGACCATGATGTGAGTAGATGTCCCCTGTTGCAACTCGTAATGTAGAAGAATGTAACTTTTTTTTGTAATATTTGCACCTCTACAACCCATGATACTAAATATTGTAGGATTATTGACCATATCAATGAGGCCATTGATCTTGGTGTGTGCCAAACTAGCCTTGCAAGCGGTTCTAAGGGTGATGATCACCAATATGAGGAGTGTACATATGGAGGCACATGTGGAAGGGGATTTCACAGAGGGTTCTGTGGTCGTGGTAACCACAAAGGAGGGAGTGAGTTCTCATGTGGAACCTATTTTAATTGTGGGTCGACAAACCATTACAAACGAGAGTGCCAAGATTTATTACTGTGCTCATGGTGTGGTAAGAAACACAAGTATGAGGAGTGCCCTGATTTGTTTGAGCATATGAATCAGTAGCATCAGAAAGATAAGGGCGTTGCAATAGTAAGCATTAATAAATATGACACACAATGGATGCCACGGGTGACATGTGATGCAGGCTTGGAACCTGTTATTGTAACAACAAGAGAAGAGGCCATGCACACAAAGTAAATGCCAAGACAGAAGATCCTAGTTTCAAGGGAAGAAGTGGTACATGGGAAGTACCCAGACCTTGCACATCATAAGGAGGTATATCAAGAAACCATGGAAATCATTCGGATTTTACGGAGAAATATAGTGTCTAAAGGATTAGTCCTGGAGGGATGAGAAAAGAAGGAAGGTCGAGGTGCCAAAATATGACCTGGATGAGGTCAAGGAAGTATGTAAAATGATAAGTAAAGAGAATATGATTCCCTTGCTAGGATCATGGTTGAGAGAGAAGGTACCACACGCTAGAGAAGAGTGTAAGAGGAAGGTCTTACATGAAAATATTCCCCCTCACAACCTTGACTATGATAGGGAGATCACGTTAAATGCAGTTGTGGATGGATGGCTCCTTAGTAATATCCTCATTGACATAGGTGCGGAAGTCAATGTCCTCACCTTGGATGCATGGCATCAGATGGGAAGACCTACATTACATCCATCTTTGAATGTGCTATATATGGTGAACAATATGAAGTCAATTCCCATTGGTGTCTTAAAGGATGTAGTCATCACCACTCAGGGAGCTAAGTTTATTGAGGACTTCAAAGTCTTGGTACTTGCCGAGGTAGATAATTTCCTAGCACTACTTGGGTGCCCATAGTGCTATAAGAACAATGCGGATCTTTGGTTCAACAAGGGATACATAAGATTTGAAAATGAGGAGTAACGGGTCATCATACCCTTGGCTAATGGAAAATCAACACCCTATACTAAACCTTTAGGAGAAGAGGTCTTGGATAGAATATATGTGCACTCAATCAGGGATCCAAAGACAATTCATCCCACAGAGGGAGTTATCTAGTTTGAGGATGCTCAGTCCCTAAGTGAAACCACCAGTATAGCATGTGATAATTGGGTGCATGGAGCCTATGAGTTAATCAGAAAACATTTAAGAGGATCAACGACAAAGGTGAAAAATGCACATACAGTGCGGCACCTAAGAGGAAAGGAGCTACCTAAGTACTCAGGAGGAGTTTTCCTTGAGGTATTTTTGCAAGAGATGGAATCTCGGTGGAAGGAGGAAAATGAACGAAGGGGGATGTTAAATTACATTCTACTCGGAACTATAGTGCACTGGTGGGAAATGCATTAGGATAATCTCTTGGAATGACACGAGGTGAGAATTGAATTCTCTGTAAGGTTTTGCAGGAGTAACATGCCCACGGCTATAAAAGAGTACCATGGTAAAGAGATCGTTTCCTTCCATATCCAAGCATGTGAGATAGCCTGGATGGGAAGCGCAGAAGCATTTCCACCTTCATTATGGGTTCACAAGTTATATTCAGCCCTACAAGGTTGTGCACATGCATGGTACATCCATGCTGAGACACGCCGCCAAACAGGGAATTGGGAAGAGTTAGTGGCTGATCTCATTCAAACATTCGAGTATCAGAGTACAAAACTCTTAGTAGATAAGGCATTACAGGTTGTCAGCACCTTACCATTGGGGATAGTGCCATGGCAGAAGATAGGCTACTTGAGTTTCTAGGTGAACCTATCCTGGAGGTGCACTTTGGGAAAGAAGAAACAGAAGAGATGCAGTTTAAGCACACATGGATGGAAAAAGAAAAAGGTAAGATGGTGTATGTTATTGATGGGGAAGACGCGGAAAGCTTAGATGTTGACCATTCTAAGGGGACGTACGAGGTGTTAGACAGTTTTGATGAACGGGGTGCATTCCTATCATGAACCTTTAAAGACAAATAAGGTTAACATCAGCTCAGATGAAGAGCCTGAGGAGGCTATCATTGGATACTATTGGTCAGAGAAGGAAGTCTCTAAGATCATTGATATTTTATGTGAGTTTGAGGATTTATTCCCACATGGGTATCATGAACTCAAAGGCATCCACCATTCCTTGGGGGAAATGATAATTAAGTTGAAGGAAGGTGCGCACACAGTCTGAAAGATACCATACCAAATGAATCCTAACCTACACTTGAAGGTCAAGGAAGAAATAGATAATATGATAGCATCAGGCATTATTGAATCTATAGAAGAGCCAGAATGGATAAGTCCAATGGTAATTAGCATCAAGAAGGATGAAAGGATAAGGACCTATGTTGATTACAGGGACCTGAATGCAGTGTGTATCATTGATCCTTTCCCGACCCCTTTTACTAAAGAAATATTAGAAGGGGTGGTAGGGCACGAGGTCTATTCTTTCAAAGATGGATTCTTGGGCTATCACCAGGTAAGAATTATAAAGGAGGAACAAAGGAAGATGAATTTCGCCACTAAGTGAGGAATTTTTTCCTATACAGTCATGTCTTTTGGGTTGAAGAATGTGCATGTTTTGTTCTCGTGCATTGGGGTACAAGCTTTCTAGGACTTCATCCATAAATTCCTTCAAGTCTACCTGGATGATTGGACAATATATGGGTTAGTAAAAGACCATTTTGACAACTTAAGGTTGATGTTTAAAAGGTGTCACTAGTTGAGGATATCCCTCAACATTAAGAAATGTATCTTTGTTACCCCATTTGGATGATTATTGGGTCACATCATATGTAAGGAGGGCCTACTAGTAGATCCCAAAAAAGTTGCAGTAATTGTGGGATTGAGGGAGCCCACCAGTCAAAGCGCAGTGCGCAGATTTCTTGGGAATACAGGGTACTACAAAAAGTTCATCAAGGGGTATGCCAAGATCACTGCACCTTTAGAAGATTTACTTAGACATAAAAGTGCCTTTCATTAGGGAGAGGTGCAGTAGAAGGCATTTGACACTTTGAAGGATAGGGTTATCACCGTTCCCATCCTATGATTCCCTTCTTAGGATAAGCCTTTCCATGTTCATGTGGATGCCTCAGGAACCGCCATTAGATTAGTACTTGCATATCCTGGTGAAGGGATTTTTAATCACCCTTTGTGCTATGCAAGCAATAAATTGACACCAGTAGATTAGAATTACACTACAACTGAGCGTGAGGCATTGTCAATGATCTATGCACTTCATAAATTTAGACAGTATTTGTTGGCAACCCCTTTTATATTTTACACTGACCATATGGCATTGAAATACTTGGTGAACAAGCTCGTTCTATAATAGCACATATGTTGGTGGGTACTATTGTTCCAAGAATTCGAGTTCACGGTGGTTATTAAACCAAGAAAGAGTAATTTTGGACCTGATCATTTGTCTAGGATTGATTCAGGGGAGGACACGTAGACATTGAAGAGACTATGCCAGACGTGCAACTATTTAGGTTATGGTATGTGCCCTCAGATTTGGAGGACATTCAAGTATTTCTCAAAATGAGTGTGACGTCAGTTGAAATGAAGGCCTTGGAGAAGAAGAAGTTAGCCATACACATTGCACCCTACATGCTAATTAGTTGAAATCTATACAAAATGGGTCGTGATGAGGTTCTGCACCATTACGTACTAGAACATGAGTGCATTATAATTATGGAAGAGGCGCATGGTGGGATTATAGGAGGACACTTTTTAGGAAATGCAACTGCGTTGAAGATTATACTCGTAGGGCTTTGGTGGGAAACCATTTATCAAGATTGCATTGAGTTTTTTAAGGCCTATGACCATTTCCAGTGCCTTGGAAAACCTGGAAAAAAGGATGAAATGCCCTTGCGACCAATAGCTAGTGCGGAACCATTTGAGAAGTGGGCTATCAACTTTGTTGGACCAATCTCACTAGTGTTGCGAAGGACTGGTTCGTGGTATATCCTCACTTGCACTGATTATTTGACAAGGTGGGAAGAGGCAGCACCTATAGAGGATTGTACAGCAACTACCACTACTAGGTTTTTTATGGGAAAACATAATCAGCAGGTATGGATGCCCATTGATTTTGACAAGTGATAGAGGTACGCACTTCCTCAATGAGATGGTTAGGATTCTATTGTTAGAATTCATGGTGGCCCATCAAAAAACTACTCCCTATCACCCTCAGGTAAATGGAACTGTTGAGGCATTTAAAAAAGTACTTAGCCACACATTGACTAATATTTGTGATGTTGGTAGACAGGATTTGGATGAAAAAGTATCAGTCATTCTTTGGTCATATAGGACAACCTACAAGAGGTTGAATAAGGCCCATTTTAATTAGTGTTTGGAATGGAGGATGTCCTTCCAATTGAATTCATGTTACCCTCTCTGTGTATAACGCGTGTAGGAGGATTAGATGATGAAAAATTGCTGGACGAAACAATTGACAAGTTAATGCAATTGGACGAAATATGATCACTCACCAGATGGAGCCAGAAAAAATAAAAAGTAAAATAGAAGGCATGACATGATCGTCACATTAAGAACAAGAATTTTGAGGTTGGTCAGATGGTTTAGTGTCTGATTCTAAGTTTCTATGCCATCTTGGGAAGTTGAAGGTGCATTGGTTGGGTCCCTACATCATCTCGTACATACTTGATTCAGGTGAGTTACAATTACAACCGTTAGATGGGATGAGATTTCCAAGACACTTCAATGGGATTAGGTTGAATCCCTAATATAAATAAGTATTCTTGGTGTTTGTAAATAAGGTAGTGTTGCCAGTTAGTTTAGGATTTCCTTTAATGCATTTTCCTTTTCTTTTGTTTCCCTTTCTCTTTGTTGTTTTGTTTTGTACCTTGGGCACCGGTAATCTCGTTACTTTTTTAAGGTTGTAATTGTGTAGAGGACCACACATAATTTTAGTGTGGGGTAGAGTAAGGTGGAAGAAATTACAAGGTATGAAGCACTAGGAAGGATTACATTTGAAAGCCTGGTTGAATGGTCCTATGAAGTAAGTGCATGAGAGGAAAGGTGAAAAAGGATGGTTGGTGTTAGGGTAAGGCTACATTGGGGATCCATGTACAAGAGAGGAAGAAGTGCAAACACAACATGAGGTAGGTGAGAGAAAGAATCATGATAGAAGAAGTTCCTTCGGTGCTGGTTAAGCACGCACAAGAGTCTCCTATCAGGATGGATCGATTGTGTGCCAGAAGGTTGGGGAATTTTCCGCATAGGGTGGGGTGCATGAGTTAAGGTGCTAAAGACATGTTTTTTTGAAAAAGACACATTAAGTGTAAAATTATGGTGGTAGGTGAAGTGGAATTTAATGCTAAAAGTTGGAAAAACTATAAATAGAAGGTTGGGCACTTCATTATTTACTTTGCAATTACGAAGAGGAAGAGATTTTGTGAACTAGGGTTTTCAGAGATGATCCGTGTGAACAAAAATTGGAATATTTTAACCATGAGTGACTAGTTTGGATCTACAAAATAGGAGGGAAATAGTTCACGGGCATGAAGAGAGTTGTGGAGAAGTGTTGTCTTGTGAAGGGGATATTCTATTTAGGGTTTGACAGCTAGGGCATGGGTTGGAAAGGAGTTTCTTCACAAGTTCGAGATCTAAACTTGGAAAGGGTATAAGAGAAAAGCTAGGAAGAGAAGTGGAAGTGAAAACCTACACAATGGCACCCAAGAAACCAAAACTAATACCTAAACAGGGAAAGGGAAAGGGAAAACAACAAGAGACTACCATAGGTACCAATGAGGAATGGTATGTAGAAATGCAATACCCAGATGGGGTTTCACTCAGGATGGAATGGGAATCCCACTTAAGAAAAATGATAGTAAGTGACTATAATTATCACACAAACATGATTGAAAAATAAATGGCACTAGAGTTAGTGCGCTCGACTAACCAAAGAACACCTGAGGGGTTACTAATTTATAGTGACGAAGTCAAGGTGAAGTTAGAGAAGGTGAGGTTATTGCAACTCTATGAGTTTCCCTACTTCGGAAAGACAGAGCACCTTTATCATTGGCTAATGTCACGCATACATGAAGACCACTTTCACTTTGCAGGGCACAAGATGCACATAACCCCTCAGTTGATTTCAAGATTCACAGGCCTTATATGTGAAGGAGAAGATATAAAGGACGATCTGTGTGAAAAATCAATTAAGGATATAATGGTTGAGTATGCATATAAGAAGGGATCAAGGTACTTTGATATCAAGGATATCTAAGACCCAGTGATGAGAATGACCATGATCCTGGTAACAAAACTCAATGCGCAAAAAAGATGGACCTAGGTAAACAAGTCCTAGTTGAATGTTCGTACAAGAATATCAGAGGGTACCATCTACAATCTATCCACATACATTGTAGATGAAATTATCACTATCACATAGGAAGGAGACAATATCCTCTTTGGTAATGTCCTCTTAACCATTGTGTTCTTAGAGATTGGGGTACTAGATCCAATAGACAAGTTCATTTAGGAGTACCTAGAGGAAGACCCCTTGCTTGCAAAAATATTTGAGAAATACACTTGTGATAGCATGATCACCCGTTCATAAGGCGCATCTTAAAAAGTTGTATACATGCTTAAGGAATGAATTTAGGGTAGAATGGAGAATACTGGAACAACTTCCAGCACTTACACTAGGAGAAGTTGAGTTTGTTATATACCAACATTTTTGTATTGGTAGGTTCAATTTGACTAATGAAACCATGAGCCCGTGGTGCAAGCTACCATTCACCTTCATAGCTCAATACTTCCAAGCGGGAGTTAATAGATTCAAGGAGTCCAAGAAGTTAAAGATTGACCTTGGAAGTTTGGACAAGGACCACAGAGAGATGCGTAGGATGTTGGTCTACCCCAACAAGTGCATGTATGTGGAAAATTACATGTCGCATGAAGTCCAAATGGTGAAAACCCTAACTATGACTATTACAGAAAGGTTTGTGGAACATGTATACCTTTGGATAAGGCCGAATCTTGAAAAGATAACTTATCTTGAAAATGAGATAGCTATACCTAAGGAAGAAGGTCGCGCCCAAGAGAAAGGAAACATAGGAGATAAGGAAAAAGGCACCAAGTGTCCAAGATACTCAAGCGGTAGGTGCCCCGGTAAAATGTGTTATGATATGTACTTACACACGTAGGAAGAGGTCCCCAGTCAAAGAGAAGGCACCAGAATAGGAAAATATTATTGTCTACTCAAAATTCCCCTCTCTAACAAGAACAAATTTTGAAAATTTTGAGTCTAAGTGCTTTTTTCTGAGATACCCAGGTCGTGAAGTCGAAAGAATCTAAGTTTTGGGTCATTTTGTAAGTATTTCGGGTCTGTCGGAACTTTCTGTCCCACCTGTCCCAAGTACGAAAGTGCAAGTTGTTCCCCGATCGGCCGAAATCCCCGAAACTGTCCCATTCTCGGGCCCGTCGGAACTTTTTGTCCCAAGTGTCCCAAAACTTTTTTGCGAGCTTTCCCATTTTCGGCCGAAACTCCCGAACCGCGTACTTCGCACCTTTTTGTCCCAAATATCCCAAAGTCAAAAGTGCGAGCTTCCTCTTTTTTGGCCGAAGCTTCCTAGTCGCGTACTCCGGAATTTTCTGTTCCAAAAGTCCCAAGTCCAAATGGGCCTACTGTTCCAATTTCGGCCGAAATGCCTGAACCGCGTACCTCGCGCATTTTCGTCCCAATTGTTCCAAAAGCTTTTGTGCATTCTCTCTCCATTTCGCCCGAGCCGCGTGTTTCGCGCATTCGCATCTCACCTGTTCCAAGCGTACCAAGTGTCATTCACACTTAGCTTTTCCCGCTCATTCCGAATATGACGCTCTTTCAAATTGGTGGTGGTGTATTCAATGCGCATTAAATTCATTCCGCTCCTCAAACGGCTATATAACCAAGCATACCACCTTCGCATTTTTCACATTGCTTTCTTGCTATCATTTGCTCAAACCCTTGCAATCTAGTTCCCTTTGCAAATTCCTTCCAGAGTCTGGGTCGCAGCTCCGAATCTATCAATATGAAGATCAAGTTTCAGGGACAGGAGCAAATTTCTCCACTTGAGTCTGCCGTTAGTAATATCGGAGACAGTGAAGCTCGTCATCTCGACTTCGGCGATTTTTGGTCAAGAATGACAGATACAAACCCTACGCCGATGGCACAGATGATTAATGATAGCGGTTTGGCTTTCACCGGAGGTTTCCCTATCTCAGTGCAGTGTGTTGATACGGTACTTTCATGCGGAGCTCACTTCGACCCCGACTCGAGCGAATTGACAAATGTACACGGGGAGCTCATTGCCAAGCTGGACGCTGCCGCCATTAGAGCTGCTCTGAGGATTCCAGAGATGGACAATGCCATAGTCGTCTCTCGGGATCAAGCACAGGACATGTTCGACCAAGACAGTGATAAATATAAAGCTCGAGTGGCGAGGTCTTGGTTGAAGAACCCTAGGAAAGGAGCTTCTCGTCTGACCAAAACCCTCTTCCGGGTGGATTTCAATGAAGAATTGTCATATTTTATAATCCTGCTGGCTCGGGTTATGGGTTTGCCCTCAACCAATGAGTTTCATTTCTGGATGTGCCCGCTCATCAACATGGTGTGCGAGGGAACGCAAAACATCAATTGGGTAGAAATCATAAGCATGAATTTGGCCGAGCAATTATCCAATGTGCAAAAAACAAAGAAGTTCTTCATGACTTCGTATCTGATGTATACCCTAGCAGCGTCACGGCAATGGTTTGGCTTTTCCTACATTGATGCGCACAAAGACGATCCAGTGTACGCCTATTGCCCGCAGTTCACCCTAGAGACCAGCAATCGGAATTTTAGAAGGGTCAATGATGCCTTCACCATGTACGTGGTCAGATTGCTCGAAGGTGACACTGCCAGGAGGTTTTCAGACGAAGCTATGAACCTGATATCACAATATGGAGCCTATTTCATTCAATTCAGGAAATTCTCTTATATCAGGCTTGCTGGCTATGAGAACACTCCTCTGCGGCTTCCCATGTTCTGCAACGACAAAATGGCCTTGATTGAGATATGCAGGCAACTGGACAAGTTGCACAGAACTTGCAGAGACAAGAAGATTTCTGGCTTACACTTTCCCATCTCTCTGGGAAACTACACATGCAAAACGGCCCTGGATGCTCAGAACGTAGAAAGAGCCCTGGTCCCTATCACTGTTCATTTCTTCAAGCCAAGAACCTGTTTTGACTTGAAGAAGTTCATTGAAAGGAACATCAAGATAGTCTATCATCACAGGGCAGATACAGAAGACTACTGGGCCGACTGTGCAGATGATTTTGAAGCCAGAAGAAGGCATTGTGGCAGGTTCTCCCTGCAATTGATCCAAGAACTCAGTCTGTACCAAGTTCCTGAAGGTCTCCAGGATGACAATTCTGAGCTATATTCGTATGAATACGAAAATGTGATTAAGCACACCCCTCTGGAGGACCTGGATTGGAACAGAAAAGAAAGAGATGATCTGGCTGAGATTATTGCCCCAGTCTTGATCAGAACTAGGGTCTGGTTCAGTAAGAAGATCCGAGAATTCAAGAGGCACTCAGGAGAATCCAGCTCCAAAGATGATTCGACACCCATAAGGGAAGCATCAGTTCCAGAGTCTGGGACACCAGTGAAAACCCCTCCTGCCTCAATAGCTCAGGGACTTGTAGGATCTACTCCTTCTCCATCTACCCAGGTATACAAGAAGAAACTCAAAGAGGTAAAGAAGGAGCCTGCAGAGAATGACCCTCCAAGAAAACAGGCAGAGTTGCCTATGGGGCCAGAGAACATCATCATTCTCAGTGAAAGTGAAGACAGTGAGGTGCCAATTCCTGCAAGTGTTCCTGAAAATCCAGCAGATAAAGATAAAGAAGTCCAGAGCACCGAACTTCCAGGTACTACTGATTCTTCTGCCGCCATTACCTCCAATGTTCTACCTACATCTCAGCTTGAGTCAACAGCTGCACAGACCTTGAGTGTCATGAGCTCCCTGTCTCTTGGTCCCCTTGCAATTCCTGCAGATTCTTCTTCCTCTTTTGCTTGGGTGCAACCTCTTGGTTGATAAAAGGAAGAGAAAATCCTCCTCTCAAAGCTTGGGGACCAAATTTTGATGCTGTAGCAGCCTTGTTGGGCACCACTCCTTCTCGTGCTAAGAAAGCCAGAACGACTTCCAGGATTGTGTCGGATGCTCGAGGTCAGCAATTCCTGGAGATTGCTAAGCCCACAGTAGACAAATCGGAATCAGAGTTGCTGACATTCGACTTGGAGCTTTCAAGGATACCTATGGGAGAGTCTACTCCTGAAGGTGAGATTCATAACCTCCAGGAAACAGTCACCAGAGTCATTGGAAGGGTAGAGAAAGGGCAGCAGACGATTGAACAGCTGGAAGAACAAGCCCAAGTTCTCACGAGTTTTATCAAGTCACTCTTGTCTAAGGACAAAGTTTTAGACCCCACTCCCTTGACTGCTCTACCCCCCTCCTGTAATTCTAAGCCAAGATGAAGTGCAAGAAATTAAAGATATGCACAAGTATTCTGTCTATGGTAGAGCTATCGAAGCCATGGTGGATGACATGCTTGTTGCCGGGCTAAACTTCATCGACGAAGCTTTTAAGCTACATGGAAAGGTAGACAAGTTGCAACATAAACTATCCTCTACCATTGAGGTTATGAATAAGGAGCTTAAACTTTGGGGCAGTTGCATTGTAGACCTTCGCCTCATGGGACAGACAGATGAGAACATCTTACTGGCGAGTAAGATTTTCGATGATGCCGAAGATAATCTATCAAAATCCTGGGTCTACAGTGTAGAGTGGAAAATCAGAGTCCTGGAAGAAGCTGTAGGAGAAATGAAGAATAGCTGGCAAAAGGGAGAAGCTTTCAAGACGCTAGCAGCTGCTGCTTTCAAAGATATGCATTGTCATCTTCAGGATGAAAACTCTGGCATTCCCTCGTCCTTGCAAGAAATCAAAGCTCAGTTCAGAGCTTTTGTCAAAGATAATCTTTTCAAGGAAGACTCCATCTCTAAAGACAAGATAAAGGAAATTTGTTCTCTCCAGTCTGCCATTGAAGAAGCAAACAAAGACTATCATACTCACGTCGAGTTTGATAAAGAGATGGAGAAATGCCTGGGATTTTGGACTCAGTCTGCAACTAACACATCAGTCCCTCGTGGCAGAGATATAGCTGAGTCATTGAAGAAGTTCAGGCAGCGGATTCTGAAGACAGTGGGTCCCTCCCAGTAGCCGGCCACCTGTCTCCTTCTCTCTCCTTTCCTCTTCTTTCCTTTCTTTTCGTATTCGTTGTAATTAGTTAAGGTATTGCAACCGGCAATACTTAACTATTCTTTATTTAAAAGAAACGGTTACAAGATGTAACCGACTTGTAAGCTATATAATGGCCTTTCCACGCCATTTTGAAGCAGGAGGAAGAACTTGGCATACTCTCGAAATTGTAAATAGATCTTGAACGTATCAATACAAAAGGGCTTTTCTTTTCATTCTCTATCTGAATCTCTGTATCTCTGTGTTTTCCTTTAGTATTGTGAAGATTATTTTGTACCTAATTCGTTAGTCTTGCTGATTGCTTTTGCAAATACAGTGATCTTGCACGACCAAGAAAGAACTTTGTGTCTTTGATTAATGAATCTGAAGAAGGTCGTTGAAGAACTTTGTGTCTTTAATCTTATTCAGCTAATACAAATAATCTTGTTCCAAATTCCCTGCAACTTCGCACTCGTAAAGAATTATTCTGTTATCTATAATTCCAAACGTTTGCTATTCTGCTTATCTTCGTACCCTTTTTCCTCAGCCCGTTTGTAACTGATGATCTTTGTGGGAAAACATTTTCGTGGTATCCAAGTTCAACCATAAAATGACCTTCTGTATATTTGTAAATAAGTTCGTGTCTCAATAAGGGAACCTCTCCCATTAAAGAGGAGGGACTTCTTGTCCCCTGACTGTTGCTCTTCTAAAAAGTCCTATTTGAAAACCAACACAAGCCCCCCCCATGTGCATTTATTTGAAAATTTAAATCCGGCACTTAGTCGTTTCTTCCCCTTCATTTCTTCTTCACAAATTCATACCTTGCCATGGCTCCGTGAATGAGTCTAGTACACCCGGTGGATGAAAGTTTCTCCAAACAAGCTCCTCCATGGCCACATAAACTCATCCACAGCCTTGGTAGAATTCATAGTAATATAGAGCACGACAAACAAACATAGTGAGTGGAAGATTATGAAGGAACGATAGTGAATGGAGATTTTTCATGGTAGATAACTACGGAAGCCACCCAATCTATCGAAAACTCATTCATAAGGGTATTGCACAGGGTAAAAGTCAATCGAGATGCCATATTTTGCAAGGAATGAGCTACATTAATCAATAAAAGCAAGATGTTAACAAACAAGAGGTCAAATGGTTCCCAGAAGCACAGCTCACAACAAAATCAACTCACTTCGTTCACTGAAGCTCACGTTCGATGAAGAATTTCCCATCACTCCGGCAAGGAAAACGAACTATGTTCTCTTGGGAAATTGAGTCCCACATCGATTAGCTATGGAGTTCAAAGGTAATCTCAAATGGAGCACTAATGGAAATACCTGAATCAAAAGGAGAAAACCCCTTGGTAATGGTTCTCATGGTAGCTTTCACATGAAGAAGCCACTACCATGCAAATGCGTTCAATAAGGTCTTCAAGTTGAAGGTTGGAAGCTATGTGATTATTTGGAGGGGAATCATAACAGGGTAAGACTTCTAGAGGCAAAAATAGAAAATGAGGAATAATATCTAGAAGAGAAACCACGAATTTAAAGCAAGAGGAGTTAATATAGCGCGCATGCTAAAGCATGAACTAAGGGAAGAAAAGGCAAGGGTGCATGAAGTATACATAAGAAGATAGAATTCATCACAGATGTCATTTTTTTGAAGCATCCAGACCTGGCACCACCTTACGTAAAAGTATGGATCTTCCCTTGAGTGCCTTGAAAAATTAACGTGCATCATCACCAAGGAAAGGCAATCTCACCTTCAAAATCCGCAGAAGAAGTAGCAGCACGCCTGGAGAAGGAGAAAAAATTAAAGGGAGTAGCAATCATGATGGTCGAGATATAGCAAAATGTCACTTTCTGATGTAAAAATTGCTATGCCCATACACAGGCTAAGGATGACATATGACAGTTGCAGTGGAATAGAGATAAAGTGGTGAGCATTCTAGTTGACTCATGAAGTAGAGCTTCACAGGAATTCCAAGATTCAAAGATTCAAAGGAAATTTCAGAGCTGGATTAGGATCTTGGCCAAGGTGAAAAGAATTCAGAAGATATTGAAATCCCTAGGAGGTTCTAATCAAGAACCGGCTAAAGGAACTTGCACCCCAACAGATTACTTTCAGAAGGATGGATTGCACACTTGAGGATGTGGGCAAGGAATTGGAGTCCTAATCTGTTGAAACTAATGAAAATCAAGGAAATTTGATTTTTGAGGAGGTAAGCGCCCTAGTTGGGAACCTCTGCTAGAGAGTTGAAAAATGAATTCGATGCCTGGAACAAGTTGGAGGCGGAATTGCAAAAATATTTTCCTAGCTTGTTGCAATAATTCCATCACTTCCCCATTACTTTCTTCTTTCCTAAATTATCCATTCCCTTATTATTTTCCAAAGGTGTTAAGTCTTTTGTGATTCTCTATTCATTGGATAAGTGTTCCCACGGGCAGAGAACAGGCGTAGTGTGGGGTGATGTTGGGTCCCTAGAATATTGACCAAGTACACAAGGCGCATGGGCGTGCAAGGCCTAGGTTGAAGGTTGGGTGCACAAGAAGAAGGAACGTAAGGCAAGGTTCTAGGAGGGTCTTAGTAGAACCCATGATGTGCACCCACAAGACAAGGTCTTGGGACTTAGCCTTATTTGGCATATCGGGTAGGACACAAGAAAAGCATGTGACCTAACTGTGCATACAGAGTGCATAAGGTGTCAGCCTGGTGACAGGTTGGCTTAGGAAGGAATATGCCCTATGATGGAAGCTTCTAAAAGACCATCATGGAAAAAAGTGGAGATACTGCAGGCTTGGAGGAGCATGCTCCCATGGAGGACCACATTCATACACTTGGCACCATATCTGAGGCTGCAAAAGGATGAGTTGGCACTTTGGAGGGCCTATAAATTCAATCTCCTGTAAAATAACAAAGGAAAGAGATGAATAGAGAGTGGAGCTATGTATAAATGTCGGGAGGAGATGAAATATAGGAGAAGGATGTATCAAGGGCTTGGGGTTATAAAATTTCTTTTTGAGAGCTAAATGATATGGATCCAATTATGATGCATGACTTTGGTCTATCATAATGTGGTGTTTTGTAGTAAGCCTAATGAATGTAATGAGGTTACCAAGTTATTTTAATATGATCCTTCTTTGTTTAGATTCATACATAATTATTCATATTTCCTTTTCATGTATATTTATAAGATGAATATGAGTTCCTATGCATTTTCCTTTCTATCTTGATTCAGTTCTTTAATTCTGTTAAAGTATCTCTGTTTGTAATGATTGTATTGATCTAGAGTCGTTATGAGCTCTATGTTGTTTGCATGTTTCATTCCCATTCATTTCCTTTATAGTTTGGATCATAGATGATTTTTTCCCACTCAACTCACCTAAAATAGATACTTGGTGGCCGCGCATGCCTCAGGTGAGCACCAAAGTTCCCGCTGGGTGATAGGCCGGTGCGCATGGGATTCCCTTGTTCTTTGGTGGGTGTAACAATGAATACAATTATCTATTTTTTAAAGGCCATATACAATATTTATATTAATACTATCATAGAATTCAATAAAAGTAAATCTTTTAATTTTCTGAAACTTCAAAATTTTCATTTGGTATCTTTCTGAGGATGCTATCAACCACGATTTTTAGGAGCTAAATTGTGTTGTGTAAGGATAAGTTACAAACCTTTTCCAAAAAACCCGTTCTATCCTTTCAAATAAACATACCTATATTTATCCTCCTTTCTCAATTGTAATTTCATGGTTGAATACATACCTAAGTTATTCCCATTTATTCTTTGATACTTAAAACATAAATGACTCAGTGCCAAATAACTCAACATTTATAAGTTCAAAACACTCTCTCTTAGACTTGTAACTGCAAATGCCAGATTCATATGCTTCATTCTTGTCCATTGATCATTTTATTCAAGATAGATGACTTCTCAAATAAATAAACTTCACCTTTCATATATAATATCCATTAATACCACCTTCTAATTCATATTGAATACCTACCTTGCACTTCCTTTGATACCATTTATGAAACTGACAAGAGATGAATATTTGACACACTAACGACACTTTGTACTCAAACTAAGATACTTGACCTCTCTTGATTCACTCTTGACATGTTTTACATTAATGGACTACACAAAATACTAACAAAGAAATTATTCAATCACAAACTCAGAAAATGGATCTCTTGTATAGTCATGCAAATTTTCATAGCCCTTTTGACAACATTCACACTTATACTCAGTCTTGACTCACAATGTTAAACTAGACATATAGACCTAAAAACCCTTAGTGTCAGAGACCATACATTGAAATTTATATATTGATCGACCAATCATAACTTCAAGATCATACCATAACAGACCTTTAATGAAGCCTCTAAGACAAAACTCTAACTTATCACTTCAATTTAGGGCACAACAGTTTTTTGACAAGCCAACATGACTTAAAATGTTAATACATATTTACTATGAATTATAAGGAAAATTATAGATGTGGAGCATACCTTCATCTTGAATACCAAACTCATGACCAAATAAATTTCAAATTTGGCAGTATAGACTTAAAATACATGATTGTAACCATATAATTTCCACTACTTTACCAACCTAGGAAGACCACAAGACATGCTTTGAGACTATAACAATATACCTTGACATGTGATGATATTCTTTGACATAACTCCTTCATCAACATGATTCAAACACATAAAATGATGGATTTGTGAAGCCTAATGGAGGCACCAATGATATCTACATTCTCACAGTAGGGTAGAACATCCATCACCACATGGGACATGATACCAAGATCCTTCATCAACTCTCTTAAATTTAGAACCTTTTCTTCTCTATTACTCTTCTTGAGATCTTCATGAGAAGATAACAACCCTTGCAGTTCTACAACAGTAAATAGACCTTTATGAGAAATAGGTTCATCATGGTTGGAACCAAAAACTTTAGGACCTTTTTCCTTCTTGACTGCGGTAGACATGAGATCTTCCTTTATTTTTCCAACATGACCAGTTTTAACTTCATCCTTCCTTTTATATGTGTTCACCTTCACCCTATAATACCTTCCAACATGACCAGCCTTCTCACACTTGAAACAAATAGAAGAAATCATACCTCTAGAAGCTTCATCCCTTTATTTAGAACCCTTTTGATGAAAATATCTAGCTAAATGTCCAATTTGATTACAACTATAACACACAATACCATACTTATTCTCATTCCTCCATATTTGATTAGGATACTCTTGATGATAAAACTTGGTAATATGAACCTTTTTATGGAAATTACAACATGTAATATCTCCTGACTGATATGAATAATCATGTCAACCATTGCTCCATGGAAATGCATTCTTAATAGATCTCCTACAGTCCCTATATCTATGAACAAAATCATTGCAAGAGTAGCAAACACTATTGAAATTACTTGTCAACTTCATTACAATGGATACCTGATAACCTTCTTGAGATCTTTAACATCCTTCATAGCTTTTGTAAACACCTAAATTTGGTATCTATACCCTTAATCACCCACATGCACATATTTTTTTAATTCACCCCCCTCATTTAATTAAATGACCACTTTAATATATATCACCTTTAATTCACATTAATTAATTAAGATTAAATTAATTAATTAATCCACATCCTTTTCTTACCTTGCCCTAATGGACTTTATATTTCCCATCCCTACACTTTTTCTAACCTATCTCTACTACCAACCAACCTAAACCTTATCCCTAAAAATACCCTTCTCACTGAATGCTTTAAAGCACTCAATCCTATCCTTAAAAACATGAAATCATGCCAAAATCAGAAAAATATTCCCATGGGAAAATTTTCCCTGCACTCAGTGGTGACCCATCCCAGCCGCCATCAACCCTATAAAGCTAAGTGTTTTCTTCCTATTCATTGTCAGATGCATGCGAATTCCCAAGCTTCCTTGCGAGCTATAAAATCCCTCCCACACATGTGCATTCTATAAGCAATTAAAAACTTCTCAAACCTCCTTAGAACGTTCTTGCATCAATCGTGATCAGCCTTTATGAGATTGGAATCATTTATATTGCTTTAATTATCCTTTATCATATTTTCATTTTTTTCTTGTATCTAACCTTTTGCAGGAGCATATCATTCTCAACAACATTCAGAGTTCTGCCATCTATTTCCTCTTCCAGTATCATACTTGTAGGTGTTTCTTCTAGATTTCCTTTCCTCGGCTTTACCAAACTCTGTCATTGTCACCAACGACCCTAACAGGTAACTATCGACTTGGCCTCCTGTAATGTTTTCTTTCTATTCCAGAACCTTCTCCCATCTCTACATGATCTTTGTATCTTTCCCAATTTTCTACAATCCTCACCTAGTGGCAATGTTACATTAAAATTAGCCTCTTTGCACTCTATTCACTTCCAACCAGGGTCTTGGTTATCAATATTTCCTCTTAATCCTTGTTTTCTATCATTTTCCTGGTTTATGTTCCTTCAGATCACCTCTACAGGTTGATTCTAGCATATACCAGCCTCATCTTCACCCATATCTTGTAAGGTCTGCATATTCATCTTGCACTCCATATATTCACTCCCAGGTCATCGTCAACCTTCTTCTGCATAGTCTGGGTCACCATCGACCCAGACTAGGTATTATTTTATTTGATTTTAATCAAATCAAATCAGTATTTAAATGCATTATAGTTTCTTTCAAATTCTGTATTCTTTTAGTTTCTGCATATTATCAGTCTACCTTTACTTTATATCAATTTTTTTTAAAAACATGGGTTGACATCCACTAAGGGATTTAATGCTTCCCGAGTGTGCTTCATTGGAAAACCCCCACTCAAACCATCTAATCATTTTATTTTCAGTGGGTCTTATTTGCAAGTTTCATCTAATCTGCAGTAACAAAATCCATCATCATCTTGCACCCATATCACATCACACATCCAAGGTAACATAAAACCTCCAACATTTCTAAGTTTTCTAGTTTCTTTAATAGCTACTACATTAACCTCATTAAGAATGAGAAACTTAGTAAAAATTCCCAACACTCCCGGTGGGACCATCCTTTAGGTGATCTCTTGCATTTATTGCTTTTGTCTTTACTTTTTCTATCTTTTACTAACACTCCAATGTGAGGATCTACTTTATTTCTTACTCATGTTGGGTTCGTGACATGGATCACTCATCGCTCAAGAGTGCAGAAAAATAGGAAAATCACTATCTAGGTATTCCTCACTTTTTCCCCATTTTTTCCTTTTTGCATCATAATTTTCCATTTTTTTCTGTGTCCTGCTTGCTCACATAACTTAAATAGGGGGTTAACCTTTTACATCTCAAACTTTATCACACACAACTTAAGCCTCAAAAATCAAATCAACACATCAAAATATCCTCTTACCCGGTTTACCAATTGGGATTTCATCACCCAACTAGAAATCGCCTGAGATTTCCCTAGCCATAAAAAAATTGAAACAAAACATAGTTTTCCTTATCATAGGCATCTTTTTATCCATCCCCTTTCCTTTTAAAACTTTCTTAAATAAATTAAGAACATAAAAATTAATCTTCTTCTTGACTTTCTTGGGTAAAACTTATTTCATGTATGTAGTTACTTCTTTAGCAACGAAAAGAATGCAAAAAAAACTTGGCTTCAAAAAATTCCTTATCTCAACAAATATTTTCCATAAAAATTACCTCCTTTGTGCCCTTGATTACTTCTTTCATGATTACTCAACCTGTCATCGATGTCTCTCACCCAGAACCAATTTTTCACACTACAACTTTAGGTGAGACTAACCCATTCTTACACAATCAATATATCCCGTCTAGGCCAGATACTCCACTGTCCATTAGATTGGAACCTTCTAGACCTCTTAAAATCCCTCTTAGTGATACCATGTTCCAAGATATTCTAGATTCCAATCCATTTGCGCTCCAAGAATATATCCATAGGAGATAAACTTAGATTCCCTTAGATGGTCTGTCACTCCAACAACTATATCCTTATCAAACTAATCCCCAAACTATGTAGTTTGTAGTAAATGAGATTTTTACAGCCCATCTTGCTTCCTCTTGCACCAATCCCTCATTTCATCAAAATACCCAGATAGTCATTCCTATTCTTCACAATCTTCCTCCAATTAACATGACAATCAATACTACACTCCCTATCACCTCTTCACTCACTATATGTACTAGTGTCCCTAACCAACATATCCAAACATCATATCCCCTATCCAAGTAGTATAACCTTCTCAAATCTAGCATTCTTGTTGATAATTCCCAACCCCCTTTCATGGGTTCTTTATATTATTTAGTATCCAACCCTTTTCAACAGCAATTTCAACCCATTCATACCCATATTCCTAATCAGCACTTTCCACAATAGCCTACCAAATCTCAAAAATCCTATCATGTTCCCATCTCCAAGTAATAATTTTTTCAACAACCACCCTTTTAATCACAGCCCATGATTTACACTCACCCTAAAAAAATCCTCAAACACCTACACATCCACAAGTTCATCAATAAACTCATCTGACCACCTATTACATGCAACCACCACCTATCATCCTCCAACATACTTTGTCGAATGATCCCATGCATACCCTTGTGAGTAGGTTGGCCAACCTTGAGGCCACTACTTTAGGAACCAAAGTCTCATTATCATATGAGAAAATTTTTAACAAGCCTATTCACCCATCTATACCAATTAAATCATATCCTCTACACTAGGAATTACCAAAAATTGAAAATTTTGATAGCAAAGAGGATCCACAACATCACCTTCGTACATTTAAACATGCATGTTATCTTATCACACACGATCAGGACTTGATGCTTCGCACATTCCCCATGTCCTTGGTCATTCCTGCATTGGACTAGTATAATAGTATCCCTCAATATTCTATATATTCCTTCTCCCAACTCACGTATTTATTTTTAGAACACTTTTCGATTAACATTGCACAAAAAATAACCATCAATGATCTATACGCCATCTAACAGTTTGAAGATGAATCCATTACAGATTTTTTTACACGATGGTGCATCGTTACAAATCAACTATCCTTCCCTCTCCCACAAACTGATCTCATCAAAATAGTCTCACATTCATGTGTGAAGCATATATCTTCTACCTTATAAATATAATATTTATGAACCTTGATGAAGCCTTCACCATTGATCGTAAGCTTGAAACACTCACCCTCAAAAAGGGCCATTTTGAACTGAAGTCAAATAAACCCAAACATGAATTTACTAAATCATCCACACCAAATGATAAATCAAAAACAACAGCCAATGTTGTGACCATTAAATCATTTCCCGCATATACATCTAACACATGGACTCAATAACAAGTCACTCGACCAATTCATAACTACACTCCCCTTGGGGAGTCATATAGTACAATATTTGACAAGTTGATGGTAGTAAACCTTATCACACTTCCTCCTATCTAACCAATTGATGAGTCTAGGCTGAAACCTATGTGGTTTCGAGAGGACCATTACTACAAGTACCACCAAGTCTGAGGTCACGACATGGAGATATGTTGAAATTTTAAGGATTTGGTCCAAAGAATCATTGATCAGGGCAATATTCAAGTGGAAAATCCAAATTCTTCACCCAATCAACCACTTGACATCTTTAAACAACCTTTCCCAAATCATACATCAACGAGCCAAAATTTTACTACAACCCAAGCTCCCAACACTCACACTATAAACACCTTGAACACTATTGATTAGGAACCAATCCCATATATAACCTCCTCTCTATCACCATCAATCACATCTACTCCCTTTGATAATGTTCCTACATCTATCATACCTACATTTATTTTGACATCCACCCCCACGTCTACAACTACAAGAACCCCATTTGCAAATATATCGTTCATGTCCCTAGAGACATTCATGAGGTAACCATTCCAACCTATTTCTGCATCTAATGTTGGTCCTCCATCAACTCCCTTACCTATCATATCCACCTCATCATTTACTTCACCCATTTGGGTAGGATTGACCACCTCACATATGGACATTTCACCCTTTCCTGTCATACCATCCTTAGAACTTATACCAGTCCCTCCTCCCATTCTTCTACCCACATCAACTATTGTGGTCACATGAACACCACCTTCTTTTGTCACACCAATGCCATCATTTTAGGAATTCTTGAAGAAACTTCACCTTGAAATGACCTCAAATGTTTCTTCCATGTCATCAACACAATCTCATCAATCTCCACCTTCTGTAGATCATCTCAAATGAATGTTACTTCCTATACCTAAACCAGCCCATAGCATCACCATATGACCCCCCAGTTAAGGTTTTCGTCACTCCTCCCAAGGATGCATCTTCACATACAAAGTCTATAATCCCTCACATAGTTAAACATTTTAATACACGATCGTTTGTCTCAAGACCAAAAACATTGTATCCCACCAATCCAAAATCATTTAACATTAAAGCACCAACCAACATCTAAACTAATTTCAAACCAAAAAAACACCAATATACTTGTATTTTACCCCAAACATCAAAGATATCTCATAAGTCATATTCTAGCACTTTAGTTAGATCGTATACGAAAATCTTCCAACACTTACTACAAAATTATGCAATCATGCTTCTGCCTATCAAGGCCTTTGACCCAAAAGGAAAGAAACCTTTATGGTTCAATTCCAACCTTATGTTCACCTTTCATCGTAACCATGGACACGATACTAAACATTGTAGAGAACTCCAGGCCTTTATTCATAACCTCATTGAAGAGGAAATACTTCTTCTGGGACCAAGCCAACCCCCTTCCTTCCACATCTAGCGTAATATCTATCATTCTACCTTCGAGAGAAGAATATTCCAAGGGTGGTCCCCCCTTTATTCATCAATGCTTTTTGGGTAACCACTCAATCTAGTTTTTGTGATCCAAAATCAACCTCTGAACCAAAGTCTAAGACCTTCATCACCATTCCTCATCCTAAAGAGTTAACTACATCATCGAAACCTAAGGTTTCTATCCTAGCAACTCCTAAGCCTATTGAACAAAGTATTCATTATACATACTTTATCAAGGCCCCTGTTTAATATTTCAATTTACTAACTCATCCAAAGCTCTCCAAATCATAAACAAGACTCTTACTGAAGCCTTAAAGCACATTCCAACATCCAGTGATGAATCTCAACCCTTCGCATCTCTCTTAGGAGCACTCACTAGCTTCTGTCAGCTATCTCATTCGATGATACTAAAATTCCAGACATCCCACCAGAATAACATGATACCTTCCCATCTTTATTAAGGTCAAGATTAATGATACATTCATTCGGCTGATCCATGATCAAAAATATTGTGAGCATTAATATTCTTCCATCAAATAACTTTGATCAACTCAAGATCCAAAAGGAATCTATCGCCCAGACATGCTTGTGGTGCTTCGTCACTTTTAATGATGTCATAGTTCCCACCTTGGGAATGGTCATTTCTTCTATTCTGTGTCGGTGAGAAACTCATCCATGAGATATTCTACATCATTGAGGGATAATTTGATTACAATGTTCTGCTTGGATGACCATGGATCCACGTACATGCGTTGTGTCCCCTCCACACTTCATCATTACCTTAAATACAAGCACGAGGGGAAATTCCTGGCACTTCCTGAGGTATGCTCCTCCCTTCTAAGCATGTAACATGACCTATAGGTCAAATGATGTACTTGTTCCAAAAGATGGTTTCATCTACACCATCCACTAGTTTATCCATTCCCTCATCCAAACTCCCTAATGATGACTCCATAGCATAACTGTAATGGATAAACTTATGGTGTGGGAGTATCGTCTTCTCACACTCAATACTATTCCAACTCCTCACCATACTCAGTAGACCCGATAAGGCACCTATGTATCAGCCAAATGTTGAGTGATGTTATTCCTTTGGGTCCACCACCTTATCTTCACACCAATCTCATTTATGGTTGTTTTGATACCACCTCCTCTCATCCAATGATCTTCCACGTGCCAATATTTATACCGATGGTTTCAAATTTCTCAATAAACCATATTTTGCCTATACCTATCTCTAATGTTTCACATGGAAAGGATTTGGCCTAGGACATTATGAGCACAACCCACATGGACTTATTCCTGATTAATGTCATAAACCTCATGAAAAGTTTGGGATAGGCTACGGGGAGAAATCCCCTAAGCCCATCATACCATCTAAGATACTTATGGACATGCCTTCTCCACCTCCTCTATCTTTGCTAAATTTCAAGGACATGGAAATGGATGACACCATTTCTAGTTCTTCCAACTTTTTTTTCATTCTCCACCATAAATTTGGGGCCAGTCACTTATCATTGTGAAAATCAGACCAAGTCCCTTCCCCTTTGCCATCTAAAAATGATAGAAGAATATTATTCTATCATCAATGTCCTTTAGTGTGCTGATGATGATGTCATTCTCTCCCACATGGGGACATGGGGGAAGAATATTTTTATCTTCATAATACCTTACCACCTGACACACCTACTCTCCTCAATGAAGCCAGCATTTCCATCATCATCGGGACTCCTCAGGAGCCTCATATACTTAAAGTGGGCTAATATCTTGATCCACATGAGCTATAATATTTCACAACATTCCTCTCCCATTGTATCCAGGAATTTTCATGGTTATATTCAGATATATTAGGTCTTGACCTTTCTATCATCGTCCATAATATTGTCACATATCCCAATTCTAATCCGATAAAACTAAAGATTTGCCGCATGTATGCTCGCATGGCCCTTCTTGTTAAAGAATAGTTGTAGTACCTTCTCTCTACTAACTTCATCATCCCCATTGACTATCCCCAATGGGTTTCTAACATTTTTTCCCCGTCGCTAAAGCATAAAAAAAGCTTCATATATGCACAGACTATCAAGATCTCAATCTCACTTGCGCTAAAGATGACTTCCCTCTTCCAAACATCGATCAACTTGTGGATCTCACCATAATTCACGAGATGATTTCTCTCATGGATGGTTTATCTGGTTATAATAAAATTCTCATCACACCATAAGATCGACCAAACAAATCTCCTTCATTAATCCTTGGGGTACCTTTTTCTATCATGTCATGCCTTTCAGTTTAAACAATGTCTGACACTAGCTTATCAATGGGTCATGACCTATATCTTTCATGATCTCATTTAAAAAACCATAAAATAATATGTTAATGATATTTTTATTAAATCTAAAAAATCAAGACGGCCATATTTCTGTTCCCGAAGTCCTTTTCGAGTTCCTTATTTGCTTCTGCCTTCGTGTCAATCCAGCCAAGTATTTATTTGCATTCTTGAATCTGGAAAACTCCTTGTATTTATATTTTATAGTAAGGGAAATCGAATTTGACCCTACTAAAAATTAAGGTGATCATTGAAATGCCTCCTCCTTCTAATCTTAAGAAACTTTATAACCTTCAAGGTCACCTCTAACCCATCCATCATTTTATCTCACAAATTTTCAGATCGTTTTCAACCTTTTCATCATCTCCTTTGGAAGGACATAGAATTCGATTGGGATAACAATTTTCAGAAAGATTTTGATGATCTTAAACAATATATCTTGTCTCCACCAGTTCTTACACCTCCATGACTTTAGGGAGATCCATTTTACTTGTACATATTTACTTGTACCAATCATACCTTAGGGATCTATGTTAGCACATTATGATGACCAGGGTTCGTGAACAGGATATTCATTATATTAGGTACACTCTTCATAATTGTGAAACCCACTACACTGAAGATGAAAATTTGTGTTGCACTCTCTTTTTCTGATACTTCAGAGCTTCGACACTACCTCCTTTATCATAGGAGATATGTCATTACTAGTATTCATCTTCTTAAGATGATGCATTCTAAGCCATATTACAATGATCGTATCACTCATTGGTTCATTCTCATGACTGATTTTGACCTCGAGTTTATTTCTTACAAATATATTAAGGGTTAATCTATTGCTAATCAATTGACAGTAGCCCCTTGCCCAGTTCCCATACTTCCTCATGAGTAATTTCCAGAAAAATCCATTAATAAATTCCATCAAAAATACGGCAGCTCTTAAATTTACTCTCTTCTTCGATGGCTCTAAATATCAGCAACGACGAGGCATTTGTGCATCATTCTCATTCCTCCCTAGGAAATTCATGTTCCCCTCACATATAAACACTATTTTGAGTGTACGAACAATATGGTAGAGTATGAGGCCCTCATATTGGGTCTTGAAATGGACACCTTTTTAGGAGTCCAATTTATTGACATCTACGGGGATTTGGAACTTATAATCAAGTAATTCATAGGTGAGTATCAATGTAAAAATTAAACTCTTTCAAAAACATCGTGACATTTCTCATCTACTTTTTAAAGGATTTGATTCATATACCTTATCCAAGTTGTTTCCCAAATGGCGACTAATTGTTTCATTGATATAATGGCATCCCTTACACGCTCTTATTCCATAGAAAACAAAGGATTCCAAGCTTCCTGTCATCATTCATCGTCATGATAAACCTTTGCATGAATGATCCCAAGGTTAATATTTTTGAATCTAATTCATCAGACATTTAGTATTCTCAAATATTTGATTATCTATCCCAATCCATTATTCTTTCTCGATCTATCCAAAAATGCAAAGATATACTTTTCTTCAGCGCATGCTCACTACTATGTGATCTTTGGCGGACATTCTTTATAAAACAGGATTTGATGGTATTCTTCTCTCAATGTCTTAAATGCACATGAATCCTCTTGCATCCATAAAATAAGTCTATGATGATATTTGTGGTGAACACTTTAGTGTCTTAGTCCATTTCTAAGCACGATTATCCATCTTGTCTATTACTGGCCTTTCCTTAATCTTGATTGTTGTGAGTATGTTAATAAGTGTGAAAAATGTCATAAGCATTCCAATCTTATTTGTATTCCTAGTTAAGCTTTGCATCCAGATCAAGACCTGTAGCCATTTTCACAATGGGGTCATTGATCTCAATCGTGTTATTAATCCTTGTTCTTCACAGCAACATCATTATATCATCACTGCAATGGAATATTTCACTAAATGGGTGGAATAAATCACACTCACCTCAACCAAATCTAGGTCCAATCATTAATTTTATCTATCAACACATTATCTTTCTGCTTCGGCATTCCTCACAAACTTGTTATGGACAATAGAAAGTCCTTAAAAAATAAATATCTTAAGAAAATATGCAATGCATTTAACATCCAACTCATCTTCTCTTCTCCATATTATTCTCAAGCTAAAGGCCAAGCCAAAGCTACAAACAAAACCCTTTAAAACATCCTTTCTAAGACTATTTATCAAACAAATGTCGTAATTAGAATATCTCGGCTTCCTTTTTACCTTTGGGCCTATCACTCTAATATTCATAGCTCCACAAGAGCTACACCACTTTTCTCTTGTTTATGGTTTCGAAAGCCATTCTTCCCCTTGAAGTTCAAATTCCATCTTTACGTGCATGTTCCTTCGTGACTTCATCTCTGATGAAGAATATCTCCAAGCTCATCTAGCACAACTTGAGTTACTTAGATGAATGTCGCCTTCTCATCTCTTGAACACCGTCATGTTTATCAAGAAGCCCATTAAACATGATTATAATAAACACCTTAAAGAAAATGACTTTAATGTTAGTAATCTCATGTCCTCAAATAAAATCAGCATGTCACTACTCTATAAAGGAGCCAATGTGGGAATTTTTCCCCTAACTGGATCAGACCATACACTTATTACACACAGGTATAGGATCGAGAGCCTATTTTTTTGCCTCCCTTAATGGTAAATCAGAAGTGGAACCGCTTAACGCATTGCACTTGCAATCATTCTATTGCTAGCATGTCTACCAATGATCTTAGTCATATCTTTAGATCATTCCTCCATCTTATCCTCTTCCATATCTCATTGTGATGATTTGGAACTATGTGGTCTTACAGTCACTTCCTATATGTGACCTTAAATATGGGCACCACAAACTCTTCCCATAGCATATTGCCTTATGGATAGGTTCTCCCTTCTTTGTGAGAACTTCGTGATCATTACATCCATCACCCTCTTATTCACCTATTGGAACCATGCAAAGGGTCTAGGGGTATCTCTTGTACATTCATTATCCCCTCTTAAGTGGTCAATTAACTTAGTCCTAGCTCTCCCCATGTAAAAGTAAAAATTCATGGATTCTCAAATCAAAATCAAAGTTATCAAAAATAGACTGATCCCTTGAAGGACAGTTTTTCATACAAAAAAAATAAAAATATGATCATGCAAAATCTAAAATCAAAAGCTAATAAAAAATAAATAGACTAATCCCTCGAAGGACAACTATCATATATTACTTTTTGACATCTATATTATGTATAAAGTAGACCATACCCTTGAAGGATGGATACTCCTTATGGAATTTGAATGCTTCCCTCATTGATCAACCTTCCATTTTAGCATCCTAAGAAAGCTTCACGCATTGATTTAATTTCTTCTAGCAGACTTCTTGCATTGATCAATTTTCTCTTTACCCCTTCCTAGAGTTGGGGCATAGTTTTAGGGAACACCACTTTGGAAAACCCTCTTCCCATGTATAAGTTGCATCTCAAACCCCTTTTTTCATGTCAACTTTAGTTTATGAGATTTTTTCATCCATTGTTTCCTTGTGTTCTTTGGTATGACCAACTTTTCATTGGACATACTAACATTTGTTTGGCTGCATGTTCCTTGATATTACCTAGATCCCCTCATTATTTACCTCCAACACAGTTGGAGGAATATTTTCACTTGCAAGTTCCTTGATAGTCATATTTTTCTTATACACAGTATGATAATTTCATATATTTCCTACACCTATGATCTTATTTAAATTCTATAACATTCAAGTCCACTTTGTGGCCATATTTACCTTTTTTGCATCTGTGCATTTTAATAAGATATTCAATCTTATAATAATTTACTCTCAAAGTCCACCTTTGTGGCCATACTTACTCTTCCTTTGGGTATTTTATTTCACAATAGTATCTAATATACGCATGAAATCCTCCATTGAGGCCATATTAATTTTCCCCTTTGGGAATTACATTCATCATATCGAGTCCACTCTTGTGGCCATATTCGTACCCTTTTTGGGGGCGCCCTTCTTTTCATCAAAGTCCAATTTTGTGGTCATACTTGTGCCTCTTTTAGGGAACCATCTAAGTCCACCTTTGTGGCCATACTTTTACCCTCTTGGGGCATACTTTTCATAATTTTTTCCTTTGTGGCCATACTTTCCCCACTTGGAGCATATTTTATTTCCCTTTTTGCCTTTACAACCATATTTTCACCTGTTGTTCCATTTTGCCTTCTTGACCATTTTTCATGTCCCATTAGGCACCATACCTTTTGATCCTTATCTCTTGAGGACACATTCCTATTCACTTGATTCCTCGTGTAACCTTTTCAGATATAGTTGCACATACTTTGATGTCTTGATTATGAGCCATTGGTCATCCCGACCTACATCCATACTACAGTGATCTTCACCCACTTATTGGTCCGTAGAATGTTTTAGCCTATCTCTGTTGAGACTTCAATCATTCTCTACTCATGTGATATTGGATTCACCACCATATTTTTTATTGATTTTGTGATCCATTTTTCCTAGGGGCATCTTTCCTTGGTTATGTTTTTACCCATACATTTTTCACCCACCCACCCTTCATCATCTACCTTGTTCAAACACGTCATTGATTTCCCTTGATGTTATCGATCCCCCATTTGAGGGGGAGCTCATCATCAATCCTTTTATCAATCCTCATCCAACTCTCATCATTTTTGTCTCATGGCTTTCTAGCTCAAGCCACTTAACAAAAAGGGGAAAAATGTAGACACCTAAATTCAGTATCTATACCCTTAATCACCTGCATGTGCATATTTATTTAATTCTTCCCCATCATTTAATTAAATTCCCACTTTAATATCTATAACATTTAATTCACATCAATTAATTAATCTTCAATTAATTAATTAATTAATTAATCCACACCATTTTCTTACCTTGCCCTAATGGACTTTATATTTCCCATCCCTATGGTTTTTCTAACCTATCTCTACTACCAAATCACCTAAACCTCATCCCTAAACATCCTCTTTCCACCTAATGTTTTAAAGTACTCAATCATATCCTTAAAAACATGAAATCATGCCATAAGTAGAAAAATCCTCCCATCGGGGAAAATTTCCCCGCAGTCAGCGGCGACTAAACCTAGTTGCCGTCGACCCTATGAAGTTAAGTTATCTCAATCCTATTCCAAAAACACACACAACAACAAAAAAAACACACAAGCATGAATCATCTATCATTTTCTGACACTCCCTACAAAATGCCTGTATAATTCAAATTATTAGCATCTTAGCAATACCTCTTACAGCTCCTTGGAAGCTTGTTTTGATCATCCATCATAGCTACAGGAGGTTTATGAGATTGGCATAATTTTATGCTGCTTTATATCATCCTTTATCATGATTATCATTTTTTTTATTATATCTAACATCTTGCAGAAGAATATAATTACCAGAAAAATCATAGATTTCTGTTATCAAGTTTGTTCTTCCATTGTCCTATACTTACAGGTTGCTCTTCTAGCTTGTCCTTCTACATTCGGCATTGCTTCAACTCTGTTATAGTCGTCGTTGTCCAAACTTAACAAGTCATCATCTGAATCGGCCCTTCCTGTAACTTGTGGTTTTCTGCTTCAAGAAGCCTTCTCCTGCATATCTGCATGTGTTCTATATCTGCTCCAAGTCCTTGCTACAAACCACCATCTAATCCCTCTGTTGTATCCAAACTAGCCTACCTACATCCTAATCGCCACTCACCGTAACCTAATCGTCATCGACCAAAGTCTTGTTTGTCCATTAATCCATCCTCTTAATCTTTGTTTCCAGTTATTTTCCTGGTTTCCTTGTTCCTTTAGATTGCCTTCTGCAAGTTATATTCCAACATCCATACCAACTTCTGATGCTACCCTGGTTGACATTCCAAATCTTGTGAGGTCACTAAACATAGCTTTACTTATAGCTATGTTTCAAATTTAGATGAGCGACTAACTCAACTAGGTCGCCGTCGAACCTATCTCTACACAGTCTGAGGTCATCATCGACTCCTGTCAAGGAGTAACATTAAGTTTAAGTGTATTTAAGCATCAGATTCCACATTTAGGAGGCATTTTTTTCACTTTTAGATATGGTTAAGTACCAGCTTTCAATTTCTACCTTACTATCTTCTCATCAGATCATCTTATATCGCTTTTTCTTATGCCACAACGGGGGTAATGAACATCCACCAAGGAAGCTCATAATACGCTTCTTGGAGCCACTCATGTCGAGCAAACCCCCATATAAACTCATCTAATTGGGATTGTGTTGTGATTAGTGATATACTATTTTCAGGTTATCTAGCTCTGGGTAGCAGCAATTTTTATAACTTCATCATTCTATGCTTTCATGCCCTTGATCAACTCTCCATCCACATCACATTTGAGGTCACATTTTCTCTAAACTGCTCCATCTAGTTTATGAGGTGAACTCAAACTTTCACTTAGTAGCTATGTTTCATGTTAACTTCAAAATGAACGAGAAAATTTACCTATCCACTTATTAAAGTAGATGATCACCTCAAAACTATCACACTACACAGATCCTTATATCTTCACTTTAGTGGGCCCATGTAGTTCAGTCCAACTACCAGGCATATAAAATTATAATTAGCTTTAATTACAAGCTTGGGAACTCACCCTTGCTCAGCTCAATATTTACCATCATAAAACTTCTTCATACATGAGACCATATAGACCACCTTATTCAACTTATCGAGCTAAGGTCTTTAATTAGATTTCACCAATCAAATGTAGTCATGAGACTGAGGACTCAAGTTTGTTCTCAAATGCTCTCACTTATTAACTATTTCTGGGGGCCTATCTTCAGAGATTCTATTGGGCCTCAAGACCAAACCAAGACACCTCAAATATGGACTTATGAACCACTCATTGGAAGATTGTAGACCTGTCTATCACATCCGATGAGATGTTATGATCGTCATGAAACATGACATATGTGAAAACCACACTCACTTTAGTCTTCACAAGGATTGAGCTTACACCAGAGGTTCAATTTTAACCTACTTCCAACTGGTTTCTACATCACTATGTCATTTTCAAGAGGCCTAATGACCATCCTACTTGGATTACATAGTTAGACTGGTACTGAGACGTCTGTCAGACTCCAATTGACCTAAAGCACCTATAACCTCATGCCCATCACATACTTCTTCCCACTGTCTGAATAGCGAAAGAAATGTTTCTCCTGAGCAACAAGATTCAACCCTTCTTACACAAAACCCCTCATTTCTCAAAGGTTCTTCACGATATCTTACTCATCTTAAATAGTATGCTTTCCCCTATTTCATTTTAGATTTAGTTTCTCTTTTATATATGTCTTGGTGTGCCACTATGCTCCCTCAACCCCTTTCTTCTCTTACAATGTGTCTTTTAGCAACTCGGGAGACTGCAATAATTGACTAGTCTTACATAAACATTGAACACTTAAAGATATTTAATAATAAGCCACCATGATATGAAAACATAACTAGGAAAACGTTTGCTCTAGCGCCAAGTAATGAATTAGGTGTTTATAACATCCACCATGTATTTTGTGGACATCCTTTGCAATCTACCTATGTCTGAAACTAAACTTTTCAAGATATCTTAAATTAATTAGGTGGAATGTCTCACTTTTGCAGCCGCAGGAGAGATCATACCTAATGCTAACTAATGTCGATTACTTTACATGGTAAAACCATCATACTAGAAATGTACGATAAATTATGTGACACTTATCCCAACAATATGGTCGTCCTACCACCAATTGAGCTAAAGTTTTGAACTCACAGAAAGCATTTTACCTTTTTAACATTCTAAATCCGAAAAAACATAACGACTTAATAATCAAAAATCGCACCACTAATGTAAAAAAGTCTTAAGGTAATTTAGGAAAATCGTTAAACGAAGATCCATTATGTTGTTCACGCATACAAGTCACACAATTCGAATGCTCGTGCATAAAGAAAGTATACGATACAACGGCAAGAGAATTCAAAAGGCTCATAATTATTGACCTTATTTCACCAAAAATATCATATATTACAAAATATTCTTCCAACGTTCTGACTCCAAATGTTGCTCACAGTTTAAAGAAAAATATTTACGTGCAGATCTAATCATTACCCTGTTCTCGCCATGCAGGTTTAGCAGATGATTATGAATACCCATGCGCATTTAATGGGTGAAACTATCCCGAATTTATTGTTGTATGTCATGGGCTCTTATCCATAAGATTTTACTGAACCGACACTTCGAAAATCACGAAGGAAAATTCTCGCTTACAACGGTTACTCCAAACATAACTGGGATTTTACTTTACATGTATGACAGGTTCTCTGCGCGCAATCGATGAGTTAAACAGTAGCTCTAGAAATAATTTTTCATGCCTAAAATCACCTAGTTTCGGGCGCTAGCTTTTAGCACCTAAAGTACATGCTTCTTCAACATGTGCTTGCTACTTATTTTACTGCATTTTTTAGTGCCTACATTTAGGCTCAAAAGTTTGAATTCTTTGCATTTGATTCTTTTTCAACCAAAATATCCTTGTGCCATTAAGGGAACGCCTAAATTTCCATCCTAAATCATTTCTGTTTTGGCGAGCTAGAAATGCGACCTGGACTAGGGCATTTTTGCTCTTCTGACCAGAGGGGCGAATCTGGCGTCGAGTTTCAGAACTTCGATTCCAGCATGTCAATACGGCTAAAACTTCATGTCATCATCATATTAGCGATTTTGCTATAAAAATCACATTCTTTTTGAGCGTCTTCTGAGAACAATGTAAGCTTTAGTATCAACGAACTTAGCTAGAACTCGATATGCCAACAGCATGGATTTGAAAAGCTTTGCTGTTAGGAACACGAGTTTGTGTCGTTTTTTTAGTGTTTCTGTGAGAATGAGGAGTCTGAGATTTATGTAGAAAAGTTCCATTAGGGGCAGACTAATGGTAATAGTGGATGAGAATGTTATGGGTATGGAAGTAGAGGGTTTTGGCGATGTTGAAATGCTGGATGTTTAGGTGATGAATAGTAACCACTATTTGTTTGTAGGGGATCTGGGGTGCCTAAATTCAGACTGCTTCCTGCAAGTTCACGTTGTACATGGAAAATCTCATTCAGACGCCAGTAGGGAGCTGAGAACAATCCTCCGGGGCCTTTGCTGGAGGTTTCCAATTGAATGTGCTTCTAGGGTCGAGAGTAAGAAACAATCATCCGTTAATAACTCTCTGCAGAGGGGGTCCAAAGTTCGATGCCAGTGAGTACTCTGCTCGTGTCAAGCGCTCTTTGATCGGAGAAGGTTATCATGAAGGGTTAACAATGTTAGCAGTCCCCTGGGATTTCTGAGGGTACTTTGTGCTATCTGTAGCGGGATAATGAGTTAGAGCACAAAGCTCGTCCAAGGAAGCTGCAGGAGATGAGAGGCATCAGCTAGTCTGGAAGGGTATAAATGGTGGTAGAGTGAAAGTATTGCTTTCCGAGCTTGAGAAAGAGTTCTGAGACGGAAGAAGTTGAAGCTCACTGGAAAAATTGACAAAAAGGATTGGCTTGTTGGAAACAGAGAACCAATAGCAAACGGGTGTAGGAAATTAATAGGTGATGTTCAACCATGGAGAAAGAGATGTTAGATGAGCCGCAGTTTGTTCCATTTTTCAGATTTGATGATTTGGTAAGAATGGGCAGGCAAGGACAAATGATAACAAATGCAGATGTTGCTAAGACAAATAGGTAATATTTAGACAACCGAATTAAATGATATTGTTTAGCCGATCATATGTGACAACTTGAACAACAGAATAGGCTCGAAATTGCAACACTAGCTTGCAACATGCTGAATCACAAATTGCTGCGCTGAGAAGCATTGCCGAGGTAAGTTCAAGCAAACATCCACTGAGATCTACCCAAAGGTGGAAAGTCTGTAGGAATTCTTTAGTTTTGTGATGAATACTAGTATGGGGCTTTGATTTTGAGGCCTACCCTCGCACTTCATGTACCATCTCTGATAAGTATACTTTGGACACTTAGCCAATTTACCGATAGAGAAATTTGTTTGCAATGCATATCAGAATAGGCGTACCAGAATATCCTATAGGGTGATTAAATTGCAATTGTTCCACATGGAAAAAGCATCCATTTCAGATGTGTAAATTTAATCGACATGTAGTTCAAATGCCAAATGGAACATAGTGGTTTCAACTGATAACCTCCTGACATAGTTAATGACTAAGAAAATAAGAATGAATGTGTTCTTTTTAGGCCCAAAATCAAAATGTGAAGTTTGATGAGAGAACACACAAAAATATGTAAAAAGGAGAGAATAGGAAACAAAAAGAAGAATACCTAGATATTTTTATTTTCCTTAAATTATTTTTTATTTTATTTTAGCAAGTGCATTGTCGATCCATGTAAGCAAAACCACCATGCACGTGAGCAAGTGAAGATGCTACATGCAAGGTTATTGGAAAGAAAGAAAATGGAATATGAAATGAAATGAATAAAATAAAATAATCACTAAAGAGAAATGGTGGGTCCCACCGGGCATTCCAGAATGCTTAATGAGAATTCATGCTCTGCTTAAACGTCAATGTAAGTGAATACAAGAAATCAAGAAACTCAAAATTATGAGAGGGTTTAAAGATACCTCTTGATGTAGATGAGGATGATGATGATGAAGGTACAAACACAAGAGAACTCTCTGCTACGAGCTTGATGACCTCATAGCAAAGAGAAACTAACACAAAAAATATTAGTAAAATAAGATGGTAGGTTTCCTAACAAGGCTAGTCCTGGGAAAGAAACAGTTTCCTAGGATGGATGTCAAACCAAGTTTTGATAATAATATTGATAAATGATAACTGATGGAAGGGTGTAGATAATAATCTAAAATAGAGATATTATATAAGCTAAAAATGCTGAAATGAAGATCTAGTAATGTGAAATGTTGATAAGAAAACCAAACTTGAGCATGTCGATGATGAATTCAGACTAACTGGTATGGTCGACGAAGACCGGTGTAGAGATGATTGAAATATAAGCACAAACAGAGGTGGAACCTCCTCTGGAATGTTGGATTTGATGCAGAGATAGTGATGAACATAGATAATTCAACTGGAAGTAGATTTATTATGGGAGCTAGTTGGGTCAATGATAACTTGGCCAATTTGACGATGATAAGGGTTGAAGAATCTAGATCAAGGTTGATAAACATATGGGTGATGGAGATAGAGTGACCTGGATAATAGAGAAGATATGGAACATAATTAGGTGGTGATGCATATAGAGAGCAAGGTTAACACATGGTGGATCGATGGAGATGGGGTTGGGCCAATGGCAACAAGATCAAAATTTAGGATTTAGCAAGTTGGATTGGTGGAAAAAGAGGCATGCAGAGGATCTTAGATGGCTGAATGGATGGGAAGAGATCCATGGAAAATTACAAACCTACAAAATAGAAGAAACAAATAAAAATATATCTCCAAGTAAACTTTAATACATGTGAAGCTCCAATGATAGCATGTAAAGAGTGCCAAGATTGATTCCAATTGATGATAATAGCTCCAAGGAAGAAGGAGGAAAAAAGCATGCAAGGATACCAGAGATTTTAAAAAAATTCAGCCATTTGAGAGGATGGGTGAAGTTATATTAATAAGGTTGATGGTGACCCACATGAGTCATAAAAAACTGGAGCAGACTGCAAATTAGGAGAAAAACTGATTTCGAATATTGAGGTGTTAGAACGACTAAAATGGAGGTAGAGGGATATTTTATGGCTTCATGGCTACATGGGGAGAAATAAAGGTTAGGTAGGTGATGAATTTAAGGATATTTAATGGGGGAATGAATAATATAATAATATTAAAGCGGGAATGAGGTGGATAAATTTGAGGATAATTAACTAGGATTAAAATGAGATAATCTAGGATGAAAATAAGAATTGAGAGAGGCATAAGTGTTTAGGAGGGAAATTGGGGTTTTGAGTGTGTGAGATAATGATAAAGCAGAGAAAACAATGGACAGGGACAACATACCAAAAAGTGGTGTCTACACTACGTTATGTAATCATGGTGTTTTTCAACGGATAAATGTTTATGAGTTACAAAGATTATTATGTTGATCCGGGTATTCAAATCTTCTTTATTATCTTTCATGAATTACTTACTTATTATATGTGTTGTTGAATGGTCATGATAATGATTTTTATCTATGCATGATTGGGTTTTTTGGTTATGAATATGGTAAATTTGCATGCTAACATTTTGATGGGCATAACAAAGGAGGAACCTAGTGGATGTGCATGCTTCAGGTGAGCTTCCATACTTGTCTAGATGAAGTGTCAACATAGATATCTATTGTTGGCTAAATAAAGACTAAATCATCTAAATTTATAGACTCTAATAAAATACTTCTTTTCTTCATATATCTCACAATAATATCATGTACTTCTATAACCAAAGCACATCTAATAATTAACCTTGGTTGGTGATTTAATTTAATTTGAATAAAATATTATTACAGAGTAACTATTGTAATAAATAATGCATGAATGCTAAAATATAGTAATGACACAAGAAATGAAGCATGTAAAATGTAAAAATCTAATTAAGAAGGAGAGGTATAAATACTTAGTTGGTTTCTGAACGAACAGGAAGTGATCTCGGAAGGTAAAAGTGATGAGAAAACTATATATAATGTCGTTAATGCTCACTATAAATTCTAAAAATCAGAAATGATGCATAACAGGGGTGCCCATAGGAGGGCAAAGGTGCCTAGGTGATGGTGACTAGTTATGGGTGTTTCACCTGATTCTTAGATGTTTCTTTGAATATTGAAGAAACAGACAGGGTAATGGGTGTAGGAGGAATACCTGTTGGAATGCTAGTTGTTGGGTTGTTGCGCATGTATGACTTTTGAATCCATAGCTGATTGTGAGAGCTTCCTTTTTGCCAGGAGGAACTACCTGAAATGGAACACAAGACCACTAGAAAGAGTTAAACAATATGTGCAGTAAACTGCCTAGCGTGTGTTAGATTCGGGAAGTGTGATACTTCATAGATGACTGTCATTCCATTGTTTAAAACAATTTAATGTTGATGATGAATTAAATCCTCTTGTAATTGAAATGATTTAGGTATCTCATTAAAAACATAATAAGAAAGATCTAATCTAACATGCTAGGTTAAAATAAGATCTGAAGGTCAAGTAGTTGGTTTTGGTTCTTTACAGGTCTGACAGAGGTCTCAGGAAGGTCACAAGTGATTAAGGGTGATGTGATAATAGAAGGGTAGGTCACTATTCTGGGATGTATTGGTAAATACAGAGACTAACGCCGGTTAAGGGTGACCGACACCGGTTGGGGAGAACCGGTGCTGGTTACTGTGGAAAACTAGGAATGACACAGATGAGCTTTGGTCTCCCTTATGATTGCACAAAGGACTTGGTTGGATCGGAACGAGGTATTAGGCTGTTTGGGATGGGATTTCGAAAAATTTTAATGGGGATATGGAGGGGTGAGTACTTAATGGAGTTCAATGGGTGGCTAAGAGAACAAAGGATGAGGATACAATGATGAAATGAATGAACCAAAGGAGTACAACTGTTCTACTTACTTGGAACCTATGGTTTTGGGTGCTTGTGAGTGATGGATGATGAAAGTGTTAATAAGAGGTTGAATGTTGTTGAGGATCACCAAATGTTGGAATACTCTTGCATGGGCTGCATGTGCATTCCCTTTTTCTTAGTTGGATCAAATTTGTGATAGGGTGAGTTGTTGGGATGATTGTCGGGTGAATATTGGATGCCTGTGCAAGAGAAAATTCTTGATCTCCTTCCTTACATGCATGTTCTCACGGAAACATTGTTCTCAAGAAGATGCGTTATCTCTCAATAAAATCTCCCAATGTTTTCTAACCTTGAAAATAAGGTTTTTTTAGGGATTAAAAGGTGACCGACAACAGTTGGTCTCGGATTCACCAGTGATGGTTAGGGGTAACTGGCGTCACCGGTCAAGGTGGGATTTCTTAGGTTTACTAAACTAAGTCAGATCCCCTTGATTTTCTGGGATCTCATGTTGTTCACCCGTGGATCAGAGTGGAATATTCTTGTCAAGTATGTAAAGAATGTGGTTAGATGGAATTTATGCATTGATTTTTAGGGTTTGGGTAAGACTTAGTTAGTTATGACAACTTACTAAGAATAGGTCTTAGGGTGATTTGGCTTGGTCAAGTGTCCTAGGTGAGGTGTAAGTGTGGGCATTATCTAAATTAAGATATTTAAATAATAAATATGGTGAGAATAATGACTTAATTTAATTAAATAAATTAAATTAATATTAGTGGGGTGAAGGGGGCCATGACTAGGTGAATGTGATGAATGGTATTTATTTGTCGATGGACCAAAGGGGAGTGTGACCTAATTTTAGTGTCTACATTTTTCCCCTTTTTTTTGCATAGCTTGTATTTGGTAAGTGACATGCTAACAAAAATAAGATGTGGTTGTCCCATGTGTGGGTGAAGGTGATCCCACTCAAAACCAAGAACCAACAAGGCAGAAGGAAAAATCGGTTTTAGTGCTTTGATAAAAGGTAAATGTGATGAAAAGGAGGGTGTGTAACAAGGTGAAAAAGGAGTAAGGTTTACTTAGGTAATCTAGGTAATGGGTCAGGGTCAAAGGTAGTAACAGTCAATACACACGCACATGTATTAAACTGTTGCAAAGTACCAGCGTTGAAGAGCAGGCAAACTGTACATCATCTAAGGTTAATAGGTTCATCCATACAATATTGAAGTGATTCCAGTATCCAAGGTATAGGGAGATGGTAAGGAATCACATGACATAGGTGAGGTGTAAGAATGCTTAGGTATGTTTTGGTACACCCAAGGTATGTTTAGGATAAACGTTCATGGCAAGAGGCAAGGTAAGGTCATTAGGTCAATTAACACAGGTAACAGTGTTCCGCAAGGTATAGTGAACACATGGGGTCAAAGGGTCACTAGCAATGTTCCAAGTCCAAGTATCTAGGTCAAGCCATGGGTAGGACTGAGATATGGGTAAAATAATGATTCCCCAAAGGAGGGTGAGATTAGGTAGTAAAAAATGAGGTCATTAGGGTGAGCTAAATGATGGGTCAGGGTAATGGTTGGGTGAGGGTAAAAGGTTAGCATAAAGGGTTAGGTGTGGAAAAAAAGGAGTGATAGGTAGGGTAATAGGGTAAAATCTGAGGGCAATGTGCAAGAGAGGGTGACCGATGCCTCGGTCAGGGGTAACCGACTCTGTTTAAGGGTGTGACTAACCACGATAAGGGAAGGAACGTGACTGATGTTGGTGAAGATAAAACCGGTGTCAGTTAGGTTAGGGTTGTTATAAAAATAAAAAACACCATGTTTTTTATTATTTATTTTTTATATAGATAATTGAGAAAAGAAAAAAAGAGAGGGAAAAGATGGAAAAATTTCCAGACGGAACAAAGTGTTGAGTTGGCGGTTTGGATGGTGGGTGATTGGTTTGTGAGAGGCAGTTCCATAGGATCGGTGTGTGTGATTTGATGTGGTTGGAGATGCTGGTGGAGATTTAGGTGATGGGAGAGGTCAAAGAGGGATTCGATCAGTCCACTGGTACAATAGGTAAACATCCCACCATGACGATGGCAGCACGATGAGGTAGGCATCTAACTCTAGTTGTATTTAGTTAGATAGATTAGATGATTTACAAATTGGTTTTTTTTTGGTTTTTGTTTTGGGTGGGGGAAAAAAATAAAAATTTGGAGATGGGAGGGTAAAGTGGGTAAAAATAGGAATGGGGAAGAGAGATAGGTGGGAGAGGCGGGGAGGGGATGAGGTTTAGGGGGGAGGTGTAGGTGAGTTTTAGGTGGGTAAAAAGGGGTCAGGGTGGAAAGTTTTTTGAGAAATGGGGGTTTTGGGGGGTCACGGATTTTTTGCCACGACAGTGACTAGCACTGGTTAGGTTTGAGTCGGCATCGGTAGGGTGTAAACCAGTATCGAGTCATGAAACAGGTGATCGATGCTGATTTATGGGTGACCGGGGTCGGTTAGAGAGAACCAGCACTGGTCAGGCTTTTGGGGACAAGGGGCCAAAAGTGCCATAGGATTTGTGACTGAGATGGGATAGGGGTAAAATAGAGTGTTGGAAAATGATAGGGGTAAAGTATGAGTGTGATAAATGTAGATTAATGTGTTGGTTGTATTGGATGCAGGGGAGAGATCAGCTACGGATTCGGGACAGGGTTTCACCAGTACTCGTGACAGTGTGCGGTGCAGCTATCCCTGAGGAGCTGCGACATGTGGAGGCAAGTAGGTCTTGAGTGGGGTCCGATGTTACCAACATGTAGTCTGGTAGCCTGAGTTTAATGGTCACATTTATTGATAGATGGCGATTCCGCAACCAACATGTTTGACCTACGCTGACAGGTGAGATCACTGTCACCTTGGAGGACGTATTCAAGATTCTATGGCTACCCATAACTGGGTACATGCAGGTCTACTCTATCTCCTCTGAGGCCTCGGAGGATCTGATGGTGATGGTGTTTGGAGAGGGGGTGGCCGAAACTAACATTCAATAGTACCCAGAATTTGATATAGAGAAATGTACCTAGCTCATCCGGAGGAGATGAGGCTAGTAGTTCTATTGATGGAGGCAGTGTGTTGCTTTGCACTGCCATATGCATAGAATGGTATGATTTCCCTGCAATCATTGATGGGGGGTAATACACGACATGATGATGGACCAAAACCCAGTTTGCCTGTGTGTCAGCATTCCTAGTGTAGCTATACATGGATTTTATGGGTATATGGATGGCTACACAGGTTCAGCCTGTGTTTTAAATTTATACTTCATTGTTGGGCTTATGAGAACATAGTTTATGTGTGGCTAGTAGGGGTTCCCTGAGCCGATGCATTTCCACTGATCAGTCTATGTATGAGTGGGGTATAGGTGATGGGTGCCTGCTATTGGAGAGTGGAGATCAGACAGGCCCACACATGATGTGGCCTATTTCCGGTGTTTATTGGAGGGGTTGTCTAGGAGTGGACATCATATGGAGGCCATATGTGGGATTCCCTCATATAGGCATATGCATGAGGAGCTAGCTGAGCTCTAGCTATTGAGATGGATACAGGGTCGACCATGCCGGGGAGCATGAGATGATCCTGGTTGATAGAGTCAGCCAGTGGTAGTTTGGGCTATTACAGGACATACCTCCACCCTTCCCGCAGTATAGGAGAGATGACGTGGAGAGTCCCTTACCTCTACCACATAGCCGACGAGTGCCCACACGGTAGGAGGAGCAGGTAGTGGACCGGTCGGATTGATGATGTCGAGGTCACAGAAAGGGTATAGACAGTGGTGGGTAGCTCATTTACGAGCCATACCACCCAGACTCGGGGAAGCTGGATCTAGCCACCATCACGGTGTAGAGAGATGCCCTATAGGGGCAGGTGGCTACTTTGATTACCTAGTTGGGTATGGTGCAGACACAGCTTGTGAGCTCAGAGGTAGATGTAGCCAGAGCTACATGTACAGGTGGCCAGTCTTCAGGCCCAGATGGATGGGGGTGGGGGTGGAGATGGAGATGAGGATGATGGTCGAGTGGCGGCCTTACAGGCATAGGTGATAGGGTTGTAGGGCCAGTTGGCCATATCTCAGGCACAAATTGGGGCCTTACAGGCCTATATACAGGCACAGGGGCAGAGGGCACCACCACAGGCACTGGGGATAGGGTCCCAGTTCACAGGAAGGAGTGGGACAGGGTCCTGTAGGATAGTATAGGGGATGAGGCCTATGGGGCCACCACATACTGTGCCTATATCTAAGGTTATGGGATGCCCTAGGTGAGGCCAGATACTACCAAGACCAGTTGATGGCAGCCAGGATAGACTTTTTATCCTATGGAGACTACCAGGGCACAACAGGCCTCGAGTGAGAGGACTAGATCTTGCACTCATAATGTAGAGAGCACAAGGGGCCATCAAGCTCCTGAGGATAGGATCATGGAGAGGCCACCAGCTCATCAGGGAGGACCAGGGACTCTAGGTGAGGTGGCTAGCAGGGAGTATGTCAGACTGGGGCCAAGGAGGCAGAGGGTACAGGTGACATAGATATGGAGGATGTGCCACCAAGATGCCTGATATATGGCTCCTGATTGTTGATGTATTATAGTCATTTTCTTTTGTGATATATAACAGCCTATGTGCCAAAGATAGTGAGGATGTATAAGAGTTTTTTTTGCATATTTTGAGCACATACTGGCCTGTGTGCCAAAGAGATTTTGTATTGTTTTATTGTTTCAGTGTATATGATACCGGCCTACGTGCCAATGACATTTTGTATTGAGTATCAGGCCTATGTGCTAACGATTTTGAGATGATGGACATGATTGGATATCCATGTGTACATTGTATTGAGAAACATATTTATTTATATGATGAGATACATGAGATGCTTGATTTGTTGGTGTTTTGATGAGACTTTTGATTTGTTGTTGTGATATGGATAGAAATTAGGTAATTTAGGCATGATGGAGTCAGGTTGGTTGTAGGCATGGATCGAGTCAGGTCCTTAGGCATGGTTGAGTCAAGTTTGTTTAGGTATGGTGGAGTTAGGTTTATTTAGGCATGGATAGAGTTAGGTGCATAAGTATGGTTGAGTCAGGTTTGTTCAGGTATGGTGGAGTTAGGTTTGTTTAGGCATGGATTGAGTTAGGTCATAGTCATGGTTGAGTTAGTTTTGTTTAAGTATGATTGATTTAAATTGGTTGGGGTTGTGAATAATTATTTTGTGTAATGAATGATGATATGGGTCATGTGTGAGATGTTTTATAATACATGTATGATGATGGTAGAGAAATAGTAGTCATAAGAAATGTATTTTGTGATGATGATAAAAATGTTAAGCAACTTGTTGTCTGTATGTGGTTTGATTTTCTAATTGTTAGATATAAAAAAGAAACTAAGTGGGGTAGAATGTAATTTTAGGAAGATGAAAGATGGATTGGCTAGGGTAGAGAGTGGCCGAGCTAACCTCCAAGGGCCCCATGCCCTTGGAGTGCTGCCTATATAGTCCCGGTGAAAAGGGACCTCGGGCCGATGTAGTTCTCCCATAAGCAAGGGAAGAATATGAGGAGTGTATGTAAATGAGTTGGTAGGTTTTTAGACATGATGGGTTTAGGTAATTGAGGTGTGAATGGGTTATAGGCAAAGTGATATGGGTGATGTCGATTGTGGATAAAAGAATCAGAATGACCCCAAAGGTAAGCGTCGAGGGCCAAGTCCTATATAAGGTAATCAAAATGTAAATAAAGACGGTCAAAAGATACGAGGGAGAAATGAAGCCACTTGATTGGTTAGGATCAGACTAAGTAGGTCATACCTTGGAGAAGGTGATGAATGTAAGACCCTAAAGACATTGCATGATTGATTATTCTAAAGGTGAAAAGTAGTCAAATGATCACCAAAATGTCATGGTTTCCAAGAGGTGCATTGAGGCAGTAGGAAAATGGGGGTGCAAATGGTGAGAGGGGGTGAAAGGTGGGTAATTTTTTTATATGATATGAGGTGGCATGCTCTTTGGGTAAGAGATCCGAGGTCCACAATGGGCAAGTCCATGACTAAGAAATTCTTTCTTTTTGACTTGTATTTGAGATAGAATGATAGATGCGGGAAGTCTATATGGGATGAGGAATTTAACTCCTTGAGGTCTTCGTGAAGCTGATCGACGCGGGATGCTTCAAATTCTCTCTCTTTTCTTTTTCTTTTCTCACTTTTTTTTTATAATTTTTTTGTCTTTACATAGTTGTCCTTCGAGGGAGCATTCTATTTACAATAACGATTGCTGTGAGGAAGGTGTCCTTTTGAGGGAGTCATCTTTTTATTAGAAGTTTGACTCAAGGAGTTGGGTCCCATGTGGGGCTTTGAATTCATGGACAAGACGAAGGTGAAGAATAGGATTTTTTTTCAGAAAACAGGGTGAAACGACTATGGGATCTCATCTAAAGGTAGACAAAAATTATCCATGAGAATCATGCTATGTGTAGCGTCGTGGTACACACATTCAAGAGAATATAACAAGTGACGGTTACTCACATGATTCTTGTTTTATCGTTGGTGAGCTGTAAGAAGTGGGTGGTGCTCAAGGGACGAGCATGGAAAGAGACAAAAGGTGAGGTAGGACTATAGGTCAACAGTAGAATGGTCAAACGTGTAAGGCATTAAGGGGCTCAAGTTCGGGTTTACCATCGAGTGAATATAAACGATAAGCACCTGATCCGTAAGTATGGGTTACGATGAATGGTCCAAGCCAATTAGGAGAAAATTTACCTCGTTTACTTTTTTTTGCTTTGGTTACATGTTGATTTTATTTCAGGTTAAGGTCACCTGACTTGGAAGGTTTGTTCATGGACATGTTTGTCGTATGCACATTTGATACGTTTTTGGTAAACTTGAAGGTGGTCAAGAGCATTAAGACAGATGTTCATCTAATAACTCCAGTTGTGTCTAAGCGGTCTTGACGCAAGTCATCATCATTAAGCATGTCATGGAGAGAAATGCGGAGTGAAGGGAATCTGGAACTTCGAGAGGCAAAACAACCTCTGTACCATAGACCAGAGAAAATGTTGTGGCTGGCAGTGGAAGTGCGGATACTAGTGCGGTATGCCTATAGGGGAAAAAGGAATGTGCGTATACCAATCTTTCCCAGTATCGTTAACCACTTTCATGATAATTGTGTTTAAGGTTTTATTAGTGGATTCGGCTTGGCCATTGGTTTGTGGGTAATAAGGTGACGAGAAACTTAGCTGAATGTTGAAGGCATCGCAAATTTTTTGTAATGTTTTGTTTTTGAATTGTTTTCCATTATCAGTGATGAGGCAATGAAGAACACCAAAAGCGACAATTGATGTGATGATTGATGAACTCACATATTTTCTCAGCTTTCGTGGAGATGAGTGGTATGACTTCAACCTATTTTGTGTAGTATTCGGTAGCGGTAATAATCCATTGATGGTCGTTGGGAAGAATGGAGGGTTGATCTCTCCTGACAAGATCCAAACCCCATTGAGAGAATGGCCAAAGGTCACAGGTGACCTGTAAGGCATGATTGGGTGTATGATGAAGGTTAGCATGTTGTTGGCATTTTACACAATGTTTAACGTAGTAGCAACAATCATGGTTAAGGGTCAGCCAGTAATAGCCTAGGCGAAGAATACGCTTAGCCATAGCTAGGCCACTGAAGTGAGCTCCACATATGCAATCATGAACTTCCTTAATTGTATAAGGAATTTCAGAAATCGTGAGGCATTGTAAGAGAATACCATCAAAGTCACACTTATAGAGAAGGCCCCGCATGATGACGTAATGAGAGACCTTTTTTAAGTAAGGCGCATTGTCCATTACGGGTGAGATTAGGAGGTAAGATGGAGAGAGAAAGGTAGTTGGAGTATTGTTTATACAAAAGGTCCACTCAGATCAGGGGCAGTGGTTCCGATAGAGTAAACTTCACGAAGTAAATAAGAGGGTGATTGGAATCGTTTTATGGTGACAACGATTTTAGAATCAGCAAGGCGGAGCGGGTATTTGAGAAGCCAAGAAGGCCATGGTATTTGCAAATTTGTTGGTTGAATGGGGGACGGTTTGAAGGGCGTAACAGTCAAAGGTGGTCAAAATTATGTCTACATGATGTTTATCCTTTTGAAGTATCTCATTACGACATTGGTATATACCATTGACTTGGTTTATGACCAATTGGGAATCACCAAAGATGTTGATTGATTTGACATCCAGGGTGTAGGTGGCTTGGAGACCTAATACGAGCGCTTCGTATTTCAGAAATATTGTTTATACCATAAAAATCTAGTTTGAAAGACAAAGGAATGGGTTCACCATCAAGTGGAATGAGGATAATACCAGCCCACACCCCCACGTTGACACTTGGAACCATCAAAGAAGAGTGTCATTTGGTAAGGTGGATTCAGTCTAGGGAAAGGGTAACAATGGACTCATCTGGAAAGTCAAAATTAGAGGGTTGATCCCTGAAAATAGCTGCATCGGCCAATTGGTCAATGATAGCTTGGCCCTTGATGGAATTTTGATGAATGAATTTGAGGTTGAGGTCAGCTAAAATTATAAGCCAATCGTGTGGCACATGCTGATTTTGATAAGGTTTGGCATACATGAAATGTAAGGCGAACGGTGTTGGTCACAACATAGGTATCAAGTCCCCCAGTAGGTAAGACTGGTACAGAGTTTTGAGGCAAGGACCACTAAAGGCTAAGAAAATTCTCCTATGTGGTGATCATAACGAGGGTGTATGGTGAAGGCTTCTGTACTCTTGTCGAGTACAGCTTATGTAATTAACCACCTACTCCTAGTGAAATACATCCCCCATGAGCGAGGCGTTGAAAAATTCCTTCTAAGGGAGTCAGTCGGTTAGCTATGATGGGTAGCTAGAATGGGTGATCATCTTCAGGAGGAATGAGTATGGGTGGTTGGAGTTAATAGTATTGGGAGGCTAATGGACTAGCCGTGGAGATTTGTGGTGACGGTCAGGATCCCATTTGGAGGAGGCATCCTGCGGTTGAGAAGATGATGCGATGGTCGACACTGGTCAAGTGGATTATGTAGGTGAAGCAGTAGTGAATGGACTGGAGGTAGACACCTTGCATGGGTATAGAGCTCATCTAAGGTTAGGTTGGTAGAAGCATGTTGAGCATGGCCTTTAATTTAGGTGATGGGTCAGATGGAATAGTATGAAGGGAAATGATAAAGCCCTTGTGTTCAAACTTCCTACACAGCGACCGTGAAGACGCACTGGATTAGGAACGTAACCCATGACACAAATCCAGGGTCTGCCAAGCAACATGTTATATTGAAATTTCCCCCTCCAAGACGTAGAATGGCTCTAGAACCATGCGGGGGAACACGCGAATGTGGAGGATAAAGGTGCCTAGTGTAAAGGTGATATCATCATTGAATGAATTGCAACATGACGGGATGTTTATGCATGTAATTGTTGGGTATGCACATTTGAGTGAATGCATGGGATGAAATGATGTTAATGTTAGTGCCCCCATCAATCATCACACGTCATACATATATGTTATCGATGTGGATAGAGATGAAGAGAGATGGGTCTGGGTTATCAGTTTGGTGCGGTGTGATCTCTTCTTCAGAGTAGCTAAGGGAGGCTACTTGGCGAGTAGGGTGAAGGGTGAAGATGAAGGTGGTAATTTGGTGAGAGAGGCTACATGATGGGGTGTGATAATGGAGGGGGCTATGGGTGTGATAATGGAGGCTACGGGTGTAGGATCATTGGGTAAAAACTTTAATAGATTGATAGTACCTCCATGAGAGCTTGACAATGGGATTCCGAGGTTTGGATGAGGTCATATAAGGACATTTTGAGGGGAGATTGGTGTAATTATTGGGAGCATGGTGCGATGTTTGCCTCCATTAGAAATAGGGTATGTGGGGCTATGGATAGTGATTTTTGGTATGGTTGTAGATGGTATGTTGGGTATAGGAAATTGGTTGGCGAGTCAGTTTCCTTTTCCTTGCCTTTATTCTTTTTGAGCACAGGTAGTGATGTGGATCATGTTGATTTGAGGGGAGTTAGTAAATGGAGAAGGTGTAGGATGGGTGGTGTAACAACATGACAGAAAAAAAACTACCGGAGGAGAAAAACCTTGTGAGGTGAGCTGGGCACAACGACATTTGGTTGATGGTGATGGCAAGTTCTCTGATGTGAACCATGTTAATTTCAAATCTTGGAGGGTGGTTCTAGGAGCTGTGGTGGTGGAGGTTGTGGTTGTTGAGTGGGTAGTGAGGGGAGGATTATGGGAATGGGTGTTAGATGAAGCAGGGTCCTCATCGAGAAGGTCGTCATCATCAAAGTTGGCTTCTGGAGGACACAATTAGATAAGGATGGTTTTTAAAGCCTTGCAGTTCTCCACATCGTGCCCTGGCAGATGATGGTAGGCACAAATTTTAGTGTCATCAAATCCTTTTGGCTTGGATTTGAGGGGGTCATAAGTTCTGAGCGATGGTAATGTGATAACAGAAGTCTCAAGGAGGTTGGTTAATATTTTGGCATAGGACCCCACTAGTGGATCACAATGGGAAGTGAAAGTGGGTTTGGGTGTAGGTGCGGCTGATTATTGAGGAACGGTCCTTGCAGGAGGGGGAGTGAGTTGATCCATGGTTTTAGGTGTTGGAGTAGTCTGTGGGTGTTGGTCATGTTTATTTGGGTAGGGGTATGGTAGATGAACAAGCATGAGGGTGTATGGTTTCTTTGACTACCTTATTAGAGGGTTACGGATTTTTGTTTTTGGGTTGCACCTTCTTGGGTAAAGGTGATATGGGTATACTAGATCTAGAGGGAAAAGTGGATGGGGGAAGAGGGCGATTTACCCACAGGGATAACGGAGGTGCTGCGAAGGTAGATGATGCAGGTTGAGCAGGGGTTGTGAGAGATAGATATTGAAGTGTAGTGGGTAATGAAGAATTTGCTGAGGGTATTGGAGGTTTGGGTGGTAAAGATGTTGCATGTGTAGGTGTAATTCATGTGTCGGGTGCACTTAGGTAGGTTAGAGGTTTGCGAGGAAGAAGTGGGATTTTGTGTTTTTGGTTTATTTGATGGGTGGAAGTTTCTTGAACCATGTTGGGAGGTTGAGGTCCTAAAACAGATGGAAAGGGTGAAGGTGATGCAGGTATGATTGGCGTCACTAGGGTATGAGTTATATGAGTTTGGTTCTTCTTTTTCGGTTCTGGAGTGGGTTTGGCGTTGACTTTGGAGGATGTGGCTAAATCTAGTTTGACAAGTGGATTAATAAGGCTGGTAGTTGGGGTGGACCCCTAAGGTAGTAATAGGTTTAGTTGAGGAAGATGTTGTAGGTGTGGGCTTGGATTTAGATGTATGTTGGGTTATGGGTAAGGGTGTGTGCTTGAGCTACTACATGAGTGTCATGGGAGAAGTCGTGGGATAGAGGTGATTATATTCGATTCGTTTGGTTGAAATATTTTTGGGTAGATACTGGAGGTATCAGCAAGTGACATCTGCATTTGCATTGAAGATTGGAAGCAGAAGACGCCCCCACAATAAGGCTTTGTCCACATAATCTAGGCGATCAGCCAAACGTGATAATGACACGTCTGTTGGTGGCGTTGATGGGTACCTAATAACAATTACTATAAAATGTGTCTTAGAGATGGGGAATTGGCTAGCTTTAACTTTTGTGGGTAAGAGAGACTGAAAGTATGTCTGCAGGATCTTGGGTAGCTGATGGAGAATTCTCACCTAGAGGAAAAGGTATCTCTACTGGATCCTGTGATAAGTAGAGGAGATGATGGGTGCCCCTCTATAGGTGGAGGAGATGATGGGTGCTCCTCTGTAGGTAGAGGAGATGATGGGGTACTCCTCTGTGGGTGGAGGAGGTAAATAAGTATCCTCCATGGAATGAAGAAGTACTGTGGGTGTCGGCTCTCTAGGTGGAGAAGCTAAAGGTGAAATGGTCTTGATGTTAGAAGAAGGCTCCTCCATATGTGAGGCAGGAGGTGAAAGGTGTTCCTCTGTAGGATGGATGAATAGGTGAAGTGGGCTTCCGATGCAAGAAGGAGGATTTGGGGATAGAATCTCCTCTATGGAAGGAATATGGGGTAATTGGGAAGTAACATGTGCGTCACTAAAAATATCATGGACCTTGTGGGTATGGCTATCGTGATTTGAGGTCTCGTCGGTTTGATCAGACGAAGGGGCATGATTGGGAAATGGTTTCTTGAAGATATGTAGGTTTTGATTGGTAGGTGTGTTAGGATTATCCATGGTTAATTTACCTTTCTTGAGCCTTTCTTCGACAATATTTTTAAAAGTGATGCAATTTCCGTCACTAGGACCCTTTACTCGATTATAGTTATAGAAGTCGTGTTCTTTATACCATGCGGGCATGGGGCAAGCAGGGGTCAAAACCAATGTGTGGTTTTATAGGTGGAAGGGTGATGGACCCTAACTTTGATAAGATTTTCTAAGACACAAGAGTAAGGCTCCCTAATTGGGGTGTATTTCTGTTTTACTTGTCTGAAGTGAAAAGTCTAGATGGGTGAGAGATTAGATGAGGGGGTAGCCTAATTTGATGGATGAGCTGGGCTGGATTTGAGTACCACTATGTTAGCGGCTGCCCTTAACCTTTGAATAATTGGTCTGTGGTTTGGAAGTAGAAGAGGTATCATTCAACTTGAATGCCGAATTCTTACTACGTAATTGGATTTTCTTGTCTTCGATGGCCCAAATGTCTAGCTTTCGTGCCATGGTGAATGCTACGTCAAATGTTCGGGCAAAGTCTGGACCTGCAGGGTTGGCGAGATATGTCTAGCACAATCTCGTGTGAAGAGCTCGATGAGTTTTGTTTGTGGTAGCTGGAAGGTGAGTTGATTGATTAGGCTATGCCAGCGAGCGATAAAATATACAATAGATTCATCATCATACTGATGTGTGGAGTATAGGTCAGTCATGGTAACCTTCTTGATGAAATTGATGGAGAAGTGATCCAAGAAGGCTTGGGCTACCTGATTAAATGAAAATATAGAGTGTCTAGGTAGCCCACTATACCAATATAATGCAGGTCCAGTCAGAGACATGGGAAAGGTCCTTAAGAGCAAAGCATCATCGTGGGTGATTAGGTAGCACCCATGTTTGAACGACCACAAATGCTGTTGTGGGTCTTCCTTGCTATTGAAATGGTTGAATTTAGGCATCTCCCAATGCATGGGATATGGATAGATAGGAATGGATGGGTGGATAGGCTCATTACAAATCTCGTCATAGGTGAGAGTATTGTGGGAGCTAGATTACTGATGCCTCTAATGTCTACATCTTGTCCATCATCAATTTGGTTAGGTCATTGGTAGGTTGCGATGATTGAGTGCCTCCTGTAGCGTAAGAGGGTTGGTGTTGGGCATATGACAAGGGTGACATTCCATTATATGGTGTTGTTGTGTAGGTAGATTCAGAAGGAGGTAGTGAAATAGGGGGTACGTACCTAGAATGAATAACAAATGAAACAGGAGGTTGCTGATAGTACGTATATGGAGGTGGAAGGGTCATGGTGACCCTAGTGAAAATGGGGGCTAACAATTGGGGAATAGAAAAGACCACATTTTGAAAGGGGGTAGGGGTCTCCGACACCGGAGGTGGTAGTGTAGCTATGGGTATATGCGAGTGTTTCACACGGAATGGTTTCGGCTCTGCAGAATAGACTTGCTTCTATCCTATCATTCCTTTGAGAAACAGATAAGGGTTAGGGCTAAGAGGAATACTTATTAAATGTTGAGATGGTGTGCGCGTACCGTAGAGAAAGATCAGATCGACTGCGAAGAACTCCCTTTTGTCTTGGAAGGACCACCTGCAAGTAAGAATACAAGACCAACGGATTTTAATTAGACAATAAATGAGGGATCTGCCTTAGGCCCAGGAAATATAAAAATTCCTTTTGAAGGTGGTCAATTCCCCTTTTAATACGATTTAACACAAATGATAACAAAGAAAGCTATTGCAAAATCACGATTTAGGTATCTCACTACAAAGCAATAGAAGCTAAAATTATCAATAATAACGCGTCACGTTGTTTGTTCAGTTACTGGTCGTTGATATGTTCAGGTTGAGTTGTAGGGATAAACCAGACTGGATCTGAGGTTGTTAGGTGGCGAATAGGCGAGAAAAGGGTTTTGGGGTATAAGTCACAGTGACCGACGCCGGTCACTGGGTAACCGACCGCAGTTAGAGAACTGCTGCCGGTAGGGGATAAACGATACCGGTAGGGTCAACAGTCTAAGTGCTTCTGGATAGAGGTGGGTTGCAAGGTGATTGTGGGGTTATTAAGATTGGGGGATGGCTGAGGGGAATGATGGGAGGATAGGGAAGACTCAGAGTGTGGTAAAATGGCCTTCTGGGCAATATCAGGATGTATTGGTGAAGGTTAAGTGCAGTATGTTGCTGGTAGTAGATCTAGGAATAAACTTATGATTACTATTAATAAACAGTTCAAGAAAATGGTGCTTAGAAACATATATAAAACACTACTCACTAGTCCCTGATGCAGATGCAGGTTTCAGGACTGTGATGATGAAGACAGGACCCAAGTTGGATGATCTGACAATCCAAGATGAGTTATCTCCTCTTTTGATGCTCAGATGAGTGTTACTGGGCTCTGGTTATTCAGTTGCAGTCTTGGGCTTGATGTCCTTCTCTACAAACTCTTCCTTTTTCTTCACTTGTCTCTGCTCGGCCAAGCAAATCCGGATCCTTTCGATGATTTCTCTTTCTTCTCTATCAAATGAAAAATCCCCTCCCTTGTTTTGGTTGGAAGTGGTCATTTACGGGGAACCGATGGCGGTTACACAAACGATGGCGGTCGAGTACGAACCAGTATCGGTTAGTTCAAAGCGGGCTATTTTTGGTAAAATAGCCAGCTTTCCCTCCTTTTCTTCCGAGGGATTGGTTGTGGGCTTGGTCAAATCATTATGAAGTTGGTTTTAGGTGCAGATGAGGAGTAATTAGTTATAGGTGTGGAATTGGACCAATTTATAGGTCTTAATTAGGTTAGTTTAGGGTTAAGACTAGGGCATGATGAGGTGGCGACATGGGGTGGCAGGTATGGCGATGTGGATTTATTAATTATAAGGTAATTAATAAATAATCGTGTAAGGTTTAGGTGATGAGGTTAGGTTGCGAAATGGGATGCAGGGTACAGGGTGTTGTAATGACACAAATTTGGTGTCTACATTAGCCCCTTATGGTCGTGTAGATTGTTTTGTAAAGCTGCACGGACAATAATAAGAAGTGGTTACCCCTGTTAAGGGTATAGGTAATCCCCCTCAAATCTATCATAGATTGAGGTAGTGTGAAAGCAGGGATAGGGTTGAAAAAGGGTAAATGGTGTTAAGAGAACGGTAAGATGGTGGGGTAGGTCCAAGGAAGCAGACGCACGTTGACAGGCAGTAGTGCGACCAAGGTACATCATTTGAAGAGCAAACAAGCAATTCATAGGCAAAGGTCGATAGTTTATCCAAACAAGGGCGATATAATCCTAGTATCCAAGGCATAGGAAGTAGCTCCAGGGTATATAACGGGTAAGGTACATGAACGTTTGGGCATGTTCAGCAGTACCAAATGGTTGTTTTGGTTGAGATAAACGTCACGGTCTAAGTCTAGGCAAAGTTGGTCGACTGATCAAGTCAAGGACCCTGATCATGCTAAAACACGAACAGGTGAGCTTGATTGAACAAAAAGGTACATGATGGATGGATAAAATAAAATGTTGATTGTGGGCAAGGTATTTAATTGGTGCGGCCTTAGGTTGGGCCAAATGGTAGGTTACAGCCTTAGGTCGGGCCAAATGGGTTGGTTGCGGCCTTGGGTCGGGCCAAATGGTAGGTTGCGGCCTTGGGTCAGGCCAAATGGTAGGTTACGGCCTTGGGTCGGGCCAAATAGGTTGGTTACGGCCTTGGGTCGGGCCAAATGGTAGGTGACGGCCTTGGGTCGGGCCAATGCAGTTAACAAAGGGTTGTCAACGAAGGTGGATATAGGTGATGTTGGTATAAAGGGCTATTAGTAAATAAGGGGTGAAATTGGGGTAGAAGTTGGAATAAAACCGATGTCGATTATCTATGACCAATATCGGTTAGTGGACCGATACCGGTTCCTTAGGGCATAATAAAACCGATATCGGTTATAGGTCAAAAACCTATAAAAAGAAAAATACGGCCTGTCATTGTCACATTTGCAATTTGAAAACTAGTTTGGGTTGTTTGAGGTGGATTATTGAGATTGGAGCATTTTTTGGTTGAGGTGGCGCTATTTGAGTGGAGAATTAAGTGTTTAGTGGACCCTAGTGAGTAGGAGGCAGCAGTTGATTGGTGGAGGACCCAGCAGAGGAGAGTTTATAGCCATGGCATAGCCAAGAGGAGCAGGAGGTGCTAGACCAGCTGGACCACCACCACCCATCCCACCACGACGACGTGTCGTCGTACCGGTAGGTTCGAAACCCTTCATTGTGTGAGTTTTATGTTGTTATGCTATTTTTGGGGTTTTGGGTAGGAATCCATGTTTTGGTAAAATAATGAATAAATTGAAGTTATTTAAAAAACGAAGAGGATAGATGGGTAAAATAGGGCAAGGCGGCAGGGTGGGTAGATTTTTAGGGTGTTTGGGTGGGTAAATAGGTATAAATAGGTAAAAAAGGATTTTGGGGGGCCACGTCAGGTTCGGCTCCGTGATTTTTCAGTGACCGATGTCGGTCACTAAGCGACCGGCATCGGTCGCGAAATTTTTGGGTTGGTCAGGTTTGTTGGTGACCGGTGTCGGTCGGGAGTGGACCGGCGTCGGTTAAGGGTGACTGGTACTGGTCCCTAGGCAGGATTTTCTATTCTGTTGCGTCTTTTTGTGGTGGTTTTGGATGTTAAGTTCTTGTTGGGGATGGCGTGTTGGGTTGTGTGGTGTTGTTTATGATTGGGGTTGGTGTGTTGGGTGTGAAGATGTTGGGGGATATTGTAGAATTTAGGTGGGAAGAGGGGTTTGTTAGAGAGTCGAGGTGTGGTTGGGGGGAAAGGGGTATAGAGGGGATAAGTAGATGTTGTGATAGAGAGTAGGGCTAATGCAGTGGGTGATTTTGTGTAGGCATGTCAGCAGCTGACTATGCGGGACAGGATGCCCCCGCTGTTGAGACGGATGCGGCCACACGTGTCTGCAGCGTGGTGGGGTATCATGCACGAGGTGGGACTCGGCGGAGTCCAACGGTACAGAGTGATCGACAGGGATCATAGTTTGATGTTCACCCTCATCGAGAGATGGGATCCGGCGACCAATGTGTTCCATCTCCCAACTGGAGAGATGACCATCACATTAGAGGATGTGTATCACATTCTTCGATTACCGATTGATGGAGAGGCAGTCTTTCAGGTTGACGCTGAGATAGCCATGGACAGCATCCTACATGTATTCAGGGATGCAGCTGCGCTACTGACATATCACAGCGTGAGTATCGCGTATGGGGATATGTACCGAGCCCACCGCCATGAGATATGGCTTGCCGTGCTGATGATGATCGGGATCACCTGCTTCGCCCTCCCAGACTCAGAGGGAGGCCACTTTCCACGGGCGCTTATGGGGGTGCTACATGAGATGGTGGAGGAGCACACATGTTATGCTTGGGCACCAGTATACCTGGTGTAGTTATACCGAGAGCTATGGGGCTATCGCTAGATGAGGCGATTCGGGATTTGCTCGATGTTTTTACTACACTATTGGGCATATGAGCATATCATATGCATTAGACCAGTAGGACTGCCCCAGTAGCCAGGGCCACAGGTCATCTATAGATATGGCTTTCAGAGGTGGTTGGGGGTCGTGGGCCAGCCACAAGAAGTGCTTACAAGGCGGGACGTCACTTATTATAGACATATGTTAGAGGGCTTGACAGCGTTAGATATTGTATGGAGACCTTATAGAGGTCATCACCTGCACGGAGGAGCCCGAGCACAGTTGCAGTAGATCCAATATACATTTTGGATAGCGGGACGGAGGCCGAGAGAGTATGAGAGGATACCCCTGGAGAGGGTACGTAGGCAGATGGGGCTACGACAGGATGAGCCACCGCGCTTCCCTCAGTACCGAAGGGATGATGTAGAGGCTCCACTGCCTGCACCACAGCCCGTAGACCCAGATTGGGTTGCTGAGAGGCCGGCAGATGATACCATAGATGATGCCGGCTGCACAGGAGCATTTTTGGTTTGGTAGGCCGGAGAGAGAGCTGCGAGGATAGCACAACCTGCACAGCCAGACTTAGCGGCTGTTAGAGCAGAGAGGGACCAGCTCAGAGGGCAGGTACAGTTATTACAAGGGCAGCTTACTGCCGCACAGGCACAGATAGGTGTCTTATAGGGGCAGCTAGCCCAGGCTCAGGTACAGGTACAGGTACAGGCACCAGTAGCAGCACCACCAGCGGCACCGACACAGCCGCAGGTATAGGTACCACGACAGCACAGCGGCACCACCAGCGGCACCAGCACAGGCATAGGGGGCACTGGTAGTAGGAGTCAGGGACTTGCCCCAGCCACCTACGGTGGCTCGTGATCATTATATGGAGGCTTAGAGCGGTAAGGCCCGATACTATCAGGATATCTCTTGATGGTACCGGGGCTCGATTATCCGACCATATGCGGCACATAGAGCAGAGACCTCTCGGAGCTAGAGATCTCAGGGGAGGTGCAGCCACAGCCGGTGGGGTCTTGTGACAGGCAGGAGGCGAGATGGCAGCACAAGGACCAGCAGGCAGACAGGCAGGAGGCAGTGGAGAGGAGCTGAGGCGGGTTCCCTGCCATATTTTTTGGATTGGTTCATTGGATATGGGCACGGTCTGTGGAACTGGCTATGTTTATAGAGGCCTGCGTGCTCGATATGCTATCTGTATCATTTATTCATTCATTCATTCTTATTGTAATTATACCGGCCTGCGCAGCCGAGTATGGGTTGTACAGTGGATACCGGCCTGTGAGCTGAGTATGTTTTTGATATGAGAGACCGGCCTGCGAGCCAAGTCGAGATTATTGATAGTTATTGCGGCCTGCGTGCCGGCTTTGTTGTATTATGAGATCACAGAGGCCCCGATGCAGGGCACGTTGTATATTTGAAACTTTTTTATATATATATATATGATTCGATTTGACCCACATGTTGTGTGTAAAAATGTGTTTTAAGTGTTTTGAAAATGGTTTGTGATATTTAATGTCTGATGAGTTTGATTTACATGGTGTTATATATTAATGATGTTGATGTATCTTTATTGATTGGGACGTATGTATTGTATATTTAAATGATAAGTTTAGTTGACATGTTTGTATTATGAAATGTTGTATGTTTTGTCGCTGGTTTTGTGAAATTGAATGTATGTAGCTATTAAGTTGAATTCCAAATGGTGTATAGATTAATAGCTTTTGATATCGTTAGTGGATGGCTTATGTGTTTTTGTAATGGAGATAATGATGTTGATGAAATTGTCATGAAGATTGTGGATTGATAGAATGAACATAGGGATCATGTTGTTGTTCATGCAGAAAAAGGGACGGGTGCCACAAAATTTGCAACATGACGAGACTATTTAAGGTTTAAAGCAACAGGGGAGCCTTACCGATATCGGTTATATAACCGATTTCGTAGCTATATGACCAGTATCGGTTATGCAAGAATTATTTTCCTAAAATAGAACTGCTAGATTGCAACTTAAGTTCTTATTTTTAAGCATTCTTATTTTAGAGCATCAACAGTTAAAATGGCGAATGAGACGTGTTTGACAATTTGCTACATGTAAATTGATGAAAGAATTTTAGTGATCAGGGGAAAGAATAGGTGAAGAGCGTGGTGAGATTCGAAAGCAGAAAAGACAGTTATATGAAAGGTGCGATATGGCTGAACAAGAGAAGCATCCCGCGGCAGGGATGAGTTGAAGACATGTTCGCGGCCCCAACTGCTGCATCCGGAGAGGTACACTATTTGGTTATATTTATTCTTGCATTTGTTGCAAATAGGATGAAGAAGTGTAGTGGTTAAAGATGAGAAAAAAGTTGTAGGAAAGGGGTTTGGGAGGTATGATTGCTACGGGGTTAGGTTAAATAGGGGGGTATGTATGTTTTTTAGGTATAAATAGAGTGGACTCTGGCAAATGAATTTATTGTAGGTGTACTTTAAGCAATAGATATACTTTGACAGTGTCCGTATCGTTTGGAAGTAAACCCGGTATCGTTTTATGCATAACCGCTATCGGTCACTTTTTTTGTTACTTGTTTCCAGCGTTTGAGAAAACACCTTATAGATTTGTTCTTTTGACTATCATGTGGTCGTTTTGATGTATGCGGCCGAAGCAAGGTTAGTATGGATGATATTGTGGCAGCGGTTGTTGTCACAATCCGAGTGGATGTAACACCAGCTGAATGGGCATTGATAATTGGTTGGTTTTATGGAATCCGCTATTATTCAAGAATCACGCGTAACCATGCTATGTTGCAGGCGTTGATTGAGAGATGGAATCTAGAAAAGAATACCTTCTATCTGCCAACAGGGGAGATGACAGTGACTTTGGAAGATGTGTTCCATATTTTGAGACCTCCCAATGATAGGAAAACTAAGTGTATCAGGCGTTGCCCAGCGTGGGGGCGGGCAGCGATAATAACGTATTTTGGGTCAGCTGCACGAGATTTGACATAGCGAGGTTTATCATTTACGTATGGTACAATGTATGCAACACACCCTGAGCAACAAGGTTGGCCATAGCTATTATGATAGCGGTGGGGTATTATGCATTGCCGAGGGGGGAAGGTGGAAGATTTCCTAAAGCATTGATGAGTGGTATTTGGGAAATGATAGAAAATGAGTGTGACATTCGCATGGGCACCTGCATATCTGGTAGAGTTATATAGGGTTTTATGGGCATGCAAGTGAAACACAGGACGACACTGGATTGTTCGTACTTATACATGTTGGGCCTATGAGCATATTTTTGTGTGCGTCCAATAGGCCGACCCATTGAGTCGAGAGAGGCAGGAGTGCAAAGGTTGGGATTCAGACAGGGGTCCAAACAAACAAGAGGCGATATCCCAGGCTGTGATTAGATGACATCGAGTAGTATAGACAAGTATGGGCGATGGTGGTGATTGTGGATATTTGTTGGAGGCCGTACGGGAACTATATTGGTGATAGAGCACATAGCTGAGGAGTTGAGGGGTGTAGAGCGATTGAGGTGGGATTGCAGGGGCAATAGGCCAGGTGAGTATGAGAGGATTCCTCTAGATCACATGCGGCGAACAGTTTGGGTTCGTTCAGGAGTATACCTATGACATATAGACCATACTGAGGATCGACGCCAAGGCAGCATTCTCACCTCCCTAGCCTACACCTCCAGAAGGGCCAGAAGAGATAGCAGACGATCGTAGGGTAAGGATGCGGGGAACGACAGAGGCCTATAGAGTCATGGTGGGTAGCAGAGCTGCGAGGGTGCACCATGAGCACCCTGACTAGCTGTGATTATAGCGGAGAGAGATCACCTGCAGGATTTAGCTCGCCAGCTTCAAACACAGGTGAATGAGACAATGGGATTGTTAGAGGCTCACAGTACGAGTGGAGAGACTGGAGGCAAGGTATCTCCACACGAGAGGACGTATTCGTATGTTACAGGAGATGTGGCAGATCAAGGGAGGAACCAATGGCAGTGGCACCTTTGAGGATTGGAGGAGGCCAGCTGAGGGGCATTGGACGATCACGATCACCACTGATTGGGAGGAGGTGCAGGATCTAAGTGAATTTCATAGGAATATAAGAATAATAAAGATGCCGACCTGTGAGTCGATGATAGAGAAGATGTTTTGTTTAACATCTAAAAATAAACTAAAGATTATGTGGTTTCCAAGTGAAGATAATAATAAAATGGTTGTGTTGAATGTTATTTTTTGTTTGTTTGAAAAAGGATAAAGATGAATGTTTGGCAAATAAAAAAACAACACACAAAAAATATTTATATTTACAAACACATGAATAGGGTAAGGTAAGGGGATGTCGAGCTAACCTTGGGAGACCCCTGTCTCCTAAGTGCTGCCTACATAGCCCATTACACAAGCAGGAAGGGCCTAGACCGATGTAGTTCTCCCTTATGCTCAAGGGAGAGGTGAATTCATCAATTGGGTTTAGGTTAGGAAATGTTGTTGTTTGTAAAAATTTTATTTTGGTAGGTAATGTTGTTGATGTTGGTAGGGTAAAGAGAAGTTAGCACTTTTCCAGGAGTGGTAATCATGTCCTGTTAAGTCACACACAATCTTAATCCGAGCAAAATAGGCAAGAGTGTAACCCGTAATTGAGAAGAAGCTAAACAAACCACATATTAATGTAGGATGAGCTGAATCCCTATGTCCTCTTCATAGGCGAGAAGTCTATAGGTGAAAAGAGTGGTATAATCACAATATATCAGTATACGTCACGTCCCTTGAGTTTTTTTGCTTTAACACAATGGTGAGGTGAAGTGGTTGATGTGGGCGAGGGTGCGAGGACCTTATTATAGAATGATTATTCTGACAAAAGAGATCAAACCTAAATAGACAAGTCCATGACTCAAAGGTTTTGAAATACTGCTTTTATTTTATTTTATTTTGGCTGGATCTAGACTGATCGATGCGGGAAGTCTACATGGGATAATGTATTTTTATTGTCTTGAGTCTTCATGAATCTGATCATGCGAGAAGCTTCTGGTAAAGGCTGACTGTGTATAGCTTTCCTTTCAAGGGAGCATTCTAATTTTATAGTACAATGCGGGGTTTATGTATAGTGTCCTCGGGGAGCAGTCTATAATAATCGTATCAAGAGTTTGGCTATAGCTGTCCTTCAAGGGATCAGTCTATTGTATAATTTAAGGTCCGGATGTCCGTTGGGCATAAAGCATCTATTTTTGTAGGAATTGACTCAAGAAAATCCCATAAGTGGTTTTAATTAAGAATGTGTTATTTGCTATTTTATACTTGGGATTCACGGACTAGACTAAAAAGGGGAAGACATCTTTAGGGGTAGGTGATATAAAACCATGTGAGCTGATTTGATTCTGAGATGGAAGAAACACAGTGTTGTAGTGGTAAAGGAGCTCAAGGGCCGAGCGTAAGGTAGATAAGAAGTGATATCATACAATTTCAACAAGTAGAATGGTCGAAGATGCCAAGGCATTAAGGGGCTCAGCTTAGGTTTACCATTAAGCGAAGCTAAACGATAAGTCCTATCCATAATTGTGATGTTCATGTAAGGCCCAATCCAATTAGGAGTAAACAAATTTCCACGTTTGCTCTTCTAGTTGGTTTACATTTGATTCTCTTTGGGAAAAGATCGACCAACCTTAAGGGACGCTCATGAAGTCGCTTATCATAAGCACGCTTGATGTGTTTTTGATAGATTTGAAGGTGATCAGAGCCCGTAAGATGACGCTCGTCAAGAAGCTCTAATTGGGCAACGCTCGTGGTGGAAATCTCATTGTGGAAGCTCCTGGAGAGATCTTCTTAGGAGGTTTATTTGGGATTTTCCGAGAGGCAAGACAGCCTCGTGACCTATATACCAAGAAAAGGTGTGGCATTAGTGGAGGTACGAATGCTAGTTGATAAGCCCAAAGGGCAAAGTGAATTTGATCAATGCGAATTTCTTTCAGACTCATTGCAACTTTCATGAGGATTTTAGTTAGGGTTTTATTAGAAGATTCAAGCTTGACCATTGGCCCTGCGATACTAAGGTTATGAAAAACTAAGTTTTGATACCAAAGTTTTCACAAAGGTCTTGTAACACTTATCTTTAAAATATTTAACCAGTATCTGTTATTAGCGAGAGGAATACCAAAACAACATATAATGTGATGGTAACGAATTCGACAATTTTTTTCTTTTTTGATTGAATGAGTGGAATGGCCTCCACCCATTTTGTGTAATATTCAGTCGCTGTGATTATTCAATGGTGACATTGTGAAGAAGGCAGGTGAATCTCACCAATAAGGTCCTAACCCATTGTGAGAAAGGCCAAGACTTGTGTGGACCTGTAGTGGATGGCTTAGGAGTCCTTGTTGAGGTTGGCATGTTGTTGACACACAGACACAATGCTTAACCTATTCGAGCAGTTCGTTATTAATAGTAGGCCCAATAAATAACCTAGGCAAGGATTCATTTGGCCATGGGCAAGGCCACTAAAATGTCCACCACAAATGTCGTCAATGTCCCTTGTTGGATGGTAATAGGTGACCTCCGCACCGGTTAGACATCGAAGAAGTATGCCATCAAAGCCACGTTATAGGGATCCCCCTGACGACATAACGAGAAACACTTTTAAGAAAATCACGTTTGCCATTACTATAAGGTTAGGTGTGGAACAAAGGTTGTAAGGTAGTCTGAAATTGGTGGTACCAAGGTATCTTGCGAATTAGCAGACACATTATTATTTCATAACAGACAACCGCGGGCTGAGTAGGATGGGGAAAAGTTGTTGGACCAGACAATATGTCAGATTCAGTTGGTGAGGCAGGAATTTGTGAGGCTAAGTGCAAGCCATAGTATCCACCCGCCAAATTTTTAGTGGAGCGTGGATGGTTCTCGATAGGAATAACGAGTCAAATGGAGGTCAAAAAGTGAATCCATGTAATGTTTGTACTTTGAAGTGTTCTCATTTCTACGATTGGTAGATGCCCCATAACTTGATTGACTACAATTGAGATCACCAAAACAACATATTTAATGAGATTTGACCCAGAGTGTAATTGAACCTTGGAGACCCAAAACAAGGCCTCGTTATTCCTCGTGTATTATTAGTGTACGGGGGAAATCGAAGACCGGAATGAACACTCTCAGCGTCAGAGGAATGAGAACAACGCCGCCTCCTCTGCCACCGCTGGCATTTAGATCCATCGAAGAAGAGGATCATTTGATACGACTCTTCCCCTGAGTGAAAGGGTGGCATGGGAGTTCGCGTGGGAAATTAAAATTGGTGATGTTTCCCGAGGGTAAAGGGGCCTCCCCAAGTTGTCCACCAAATAGTTTGTCCTTTTGATTTGACTTCTGTTGATACAAAACTCAAGGTCGAGGTCAGTGAGGAGCATTAAGCCTATCAGTGATGCGTTGGTTTAGATTGTTGGTTTTGGCATACATATAATGAAATGGGGTCCGCGTGTTTTGGTTGATTGACAAAATTTTGTGATTCGGAGGTAATTGTTCAGGTTTGGTGGTCTTACGAATGATAGGGCTAGCACATTTTTCTACATTGTTTTACCTAGTCTCGTAATCCACAAGAGTACGAATTATATAATAAATGGCTTGTTCAACGTTGCGGTCTCGATTATGGCATGGTCCTATAGATGCAGTGGCAAAAAGGTAAAGGTCGGAAGGGCGATCATTCCGCGTGGATACGCACAGGTGGCTTGAAGAGATAAAGATTTGCGAGAGCTCAAAGGCTGGTGACACTCATCACTCCATTAAAAGGCATGTCCCTTTTTTAAGAGGTGATTGGAAAGGTTTGACATCGTCCGAGAGTTGGGCGATGAAAACATCGGTATGGATTGAAGTTCCCATGCACTACGTAATTGTCTTGAGGTGTTGGGTGGGGGCATTTCTAGGATAGCTTTATTAGATGGATTGACCTCAATGCCAGCAAAAGAGGACGATAAGCCAAGAATTTTTTCTCAGAAAGACACCAAAAGACACATTCTGTGGTTGAAGCCGGGGGATCGAATATTGTAAAAGGTGATCGAAAAAATGGTTTAAAAACATCGAGATGTTCACCTGCGATGTTTAGATTTGTGCCAAGAAGATCATAAACATAATCCTCAAGGATGTGGCATAATGTCATGAAAAATGTAGTCATAGCCCGCTGATAAGGTTTATGGCACCGCATTCTTTAGGCCAATGGTCTGACATGAAACAGAAGGTTCCCCAAGGAGGGGAGTTATGAAGGCAGTTTTATGTGATCGGTCAGGGCTACCAAATTTGATTGTATCCTTGAAAATCATCATGAGCGAAAGCATTTCATGGCCCGCAGTGAGATCAACAAGTTGATCAATACTTGGGAGGGGGAAGTCATTTGGGGAAGCGAGGTTAAGGTCTCCGAAAATCTGTGCCATATCGAAGTCCCCATAGTCGCTTAGTGACAGGGTACGATGTTAGAAATTCCATTGAGGATAGTCAATAGGCAAGATGAAGGAAACAGAAAAGAAGTCGTTTTAACAAGCTCTTCTGACCACAGAAGGGCCAATGCGTGGATGCATTTTTCTCTGTTTTTGTTTGACTGGTTTGATGGGTTTGGGTGATGTTATGCGACATCAATGGTAGATTCAATTCCTGGCATGTCCGCGTAGTAGGACCAAGTGGATAAGCTTGGGTCAAGGGTACGGGAGAAAGGTAGTAAAGGCTGGCTGTTTGACTTGGGTTGTTAAGGGATTGTCCGATTCACAAGGGAGGATTATCCTCTATGTGGATGTGTTTCTATAGGTCGACTTCATTCAACATGGTTTGTGTTTCAGATGGTAAGGCGTGTTTGTTGAATATGGAGTCGTCGGCACCAAAGGGTTAAGTGAGGAATGAAGTCGTCCATCATGGCACTCCAAAACATTAATCAAAGGTGAATCCTCTTCAATCATGTTGGGATACAGAAAGGGAAGAGAAGGATGGGAGTCCTCATTATTGCATTGATAAGTGAGCGGACCTATGAAGTTGGCATTTATTGAACAAAAAAAGTAGGAGGGATAGGATTCAGGGTCTATCGACTCGTGGGTGTTGAGGGCAAAAGTGGGTGCTGATGGCGGGTTAGGGGTTGGCTTGTATTCTCTCGGATACAATTGACACGAGGTTTCTCCGGTTGTAGGTGCTTTTCAGGAAAACCAGGACCTGCGATCATGTGTTTGGTGTATTGTGGCTGTTGTAGTCATGGGCATGGTGTATGTCAGCCTTGTTCATAAAGACCAAAACCAAAGCCTTTCCAAGCACAACGAGTCAAGAAGGTGATGGCGAAACGCTATTTTCACGTAATTCAAATCATATTGGAAGGGAACCACACCAAGAGTGGTTCAGGGGTAACGGAGGATGCGTCAACACCCCCATACTTAGGTTTTGCGGCAATGGGGTGGTCCATAAGAGATTACCTCCCCCACACACGGCGTAGGTGGGATGTCATGTAAATTTTCTTTCTGTACTCCTGCGGGGTATGAAGAGCTAAACGTTATATATGCGTTACTTTTACTTCTTTTGCTCCCCAGCGTAAGGCGTTGAAAAACATCTACTAAGGGTCGAGAGTTGGGATGTTTTCTGCGTGAAGGAAGTATATTTGTACAGCAGTTTCATCATTGGTTGAAGGTTGTATGTTGTGTTGGAAAGTGGATGCTGGTGGGTTGGATGAAGTGGGTGCTTGACTGTACAAGCACACATCATTAGGGTGATACATCATATTGCAAAGTTTGAAGTGGGGAGACACTTTTAACGGTGTAGGACTGCCCCTCATACTCAAATTTTATGCATCTATTGTAAAGAGTGAGGAACGTCACCCTATATCCCGGATCCAAGGCGGCCTAACACATATTGTAATTGAGCTATCCCTCAGACATAAAGAGTTTATAGTAAGTCGTGGGTCCTACACGAATGTTAAGGATCATTGTGCCTAAGGGGAGAATAATAGCATCCATTGAATGACCGCAACATGATGGAGTTGGCACCCATGGCAACTAGAAGGGATATTCATTTGTTGGAGGCTTTTGAAGAGATGAAGGTTTAGGGTAGCGCCCCCCGTCAATCATAACACGACGGACCTAAATATCTCGAACGTAAAGCTGATATGAAAAGAGCAGGGTCAGGATCTTCGGCACCTAAGTCCCCTAATTTCATCTTCAGAGAAACTGACAGCAACGGCTTGCTGTACAGAGACAGAAGTGTTTGGGGAATGTTGTTTGGTGAGAGAAGCAACGTGATTGGTTGTTAGAATAAGGTAATGGGAAAGGTTTCATTAGGTAAACTTCTATCCCCTTGAAGGATTTCAATGAGAGCTCTGTCGTGAGATTCAGAAGTCTAAAGAGATCATACAATGTCATTTTTACAGGTGATGGTGAAGCTGTTTGATCATAGTTCGGTGGGCAATGCCATAAGAGACGGGAATAGGTTGGGTCCCGTGAATAACCACTTTAGGTGGTGGTGCAATCGGATGGGTGGACGGAGAAAGAGATTCCCCAGGTGTGTTTCTTTCACTTTTTTTCCATTGTTTTTATGGCCCTCGAGTAGGGCAACACTATCATATTGATCTCGGGAATACGAGAAGGAGGAAGATGGTATGGATATGTCCTGATTTTCCGAGAGGTTTGGCTGTATATGAGTAAGATCTTCTTGGTGAGGCGGGGATAGGTGTATAAAGGGATGGATTGAAGCTAAGGTCTCTCTCTTGGAAGTTGTCTTTCTTACTTCTTAACTTTTCTATCTGAGAGAGGTGACGGCCGAGTATGGCTTTCAACACTTTGCTCACTCTACGTCATATCTTGTGTGTGTGGTAAGCGCAATTTTTAGACTCCAATCGTACTATAGGTCGAGGTTTAGATGGATCATAAGGTCTAGTGGGGGTAGAATGGGCACATGCTCTACAGCATAGCAGGATTTTTTTGCGTAAGACCCTTGTGAGTGGGTCATTCATAGGAAAAGAGGCTATTGACGGGGTTTAATTCCGGTGATGACGTGGTGGGGTTGGTTCGTATGGGGGTGTTTTTAGGCCAAGGAGTTTTGATAATTGTTTTACTAACGTGGCTTTTTTGATGTACAGATCTAGGTTGGATGATGAGGAGGCCACATATTATTGGTATCAAAAACAACCATGGATAAATAGGAGTGACAGAAACAATCTTTGATGATGGAATTTTTTTGGGTGATAGGTGGCCAGGATAACGCGGGGTGACGGTGTTGCATATACCTTTGATTTTCTGTAGGTAAGAAGGGCGTGGTTGCTTAAAGAACAATCAGGAGGTATTCTATATTGATGTAAGGTCGAAGGGAATGGGTCCCAATATGGAAAGGTAGGTGTGACGAATGGTTTTAAAGTTGTGTTAATGGCCTAGAGGAGGAGAATTGAGTCGTCTCTATGGGATGAACGGATTTATTTTTAGATAAGCAAGTTTGCTTAGGTGGATGTATTAGACTAGGTATGGGGTGAGGGTCCAAGCGTAGGGGAAGATTTTGGTTAGGTTAATAGAAGTGGATGAGGTATGTGGTAAAAATAGGGGGGTGAACAGATGAGGACATAGGCATTTTAAGCTTCTATAAACAATTGGGGTATATGGTTAGAGAACCATAAGGATCGGTATTTGAATTTGAGTCGAATTGGCGTTACTCAAACGTTCCCACAGGACCTGTTTATCTCTGGTGGGAATGAAGACAGTCCTAAAAGTGTGAATATAGCAATTTGTATGGAAAGAAAGGTGGGTTGTATTCCCACCGTCCACTGCGTGGTTTGGATACAAGGGGTATAGGAGACATTGTATCAAGGCATATTTAAGAGGTCAACCGGTGCCCTAAAAAGATTTAGCGTGAGATGAAGGACTAATAGGTAGAGGGGCAATTTTGAGAGGATCTGTCATGTTTATACGAATGTGGTTGATGTCGGTTCAAGAGTTTCTCATCTAAGGATGAAAAAAAGATAGTGGCGAGCCTTCCTCTTGTACAGCAGAATGGTAGAAGGAGACATTTGGGAAATAGACATTAGATAATCATCCACTTTCGCAGTTATTGTAAGGATGTGGTTTAAGAAGGCTTCATTTGTGAGAAGGGAACTCGGGCGGTTATTCCTTGAGGGTGTAAGGAATGGCAAGGATTCAGTTTGTTTGCTGACGAGGAAGGGGGTTCGGTTTCCTGCGTTTAGTGAGGAGGTTTGATCAGAATTGGTGGATAGAGGGTCTTTTGGCGGGGAATCGAAGACTGCATGGATATCATGAAACAGCTCTTCCTAGGCCTAAGATATTGGTTTATATTTACTATGAGAAGAATGAGTCGGGAAGGGTTGGTGAATATTTCAAATTTAAGTTAATAGGGCGTTGCGTCGTTTTAGGCGATGGATATCGGGGCGGGCTATATCCCCCGCCATCAACCTTTCCTGTACTATTGTTTTTTCTTCAACATATGCAAGTCTTCATGACTGTGTCCCTTCACGCTGGTGGAAAGTTGGGATTGGAAGTACCCCCCCCCCCATAAGTCTTTTCTTTGTACAAAGACGGTATAGCGAGTGGAATCGAAACCCGGAATGAGTTTAATAGGAGGTAAGGTTAAATTTGGGCCCTGTTTGAGCAATTTTCCAATATCACACCATATGTTTCTCCCAAGGGAGTGTAGTTGAGGGCTCATTTTAACTTATAGGTGGTTTATGCGCCAACGCCGCCCCGGTGATTATGGGTTATATTAGATGGTGTGGTTGGGATTTGACATCAACGAGTTGCAACGCCCATTTACTACACCACCAATCAGTCACTTTTTGTGCCATAACCAATCCTGTGTTTTAGCATTTGGCCTGACCCACGGCCGCAACCAACCTACCACGCACATGGCTCCGATCTCAACCGTAACCAACCATTTGGCCCGACCCACTGCCGAACATGACCCAACATTGGCCCGTACCCAAGGCCGTTATATACCATTGGAGCTACGCACCTAACCACCAACCCTTTGGCTGCCCCAACCATTTGGATACCAGGCAGCACTTCATAATACCATACCCAATCAATGTTTTTATAAACTATCCATCCATCCATGAATTTACTTTTTGCATCAGTCGAGCTCACCTGTTCGATGTCTATGCATGATCAACGTCCCTTGAATTAATGATTACACTAACCAAAAAACAAATCCAGTTGTTGTTGTAGAGAGATAAGGAACAGAAGTAAACGCTCGTTGAACATTGCAGTAGTTAGCGACCAGGGTATATGGATTTTTTGAAGAGCAACAAGCAATTCATAGGAAAAAGGTCGATAGTTTATCCAAACAAGGGTGATATAATCCTGGTATCCAAGGCATAGGAAGTAGCTCCAGGGTATATAACGAGTAGGTACAGGAAACGTTGGGCATGTTCGGCAGTACCAAATGGTTGGTTTGGTTGAGATAAACGTCACAGTCTTAAGTCTAGTCAAAGTTGGTCGACTGATCAAGTCAAGTCAGGACCCTGATCATGCTAAAACACACGAACAGGTGAGCTCGATTGAACAAAAAGGTACATGATGGGATGGATGGATAAATAAAACGTTGATTGGGGTATGGTATTTAATTGGTGCGGCCTTAGGTCGGGCCAATGGTTAGGTGCGGCCATGGGTCGGGCCAAACCCCAAATGGGTTGGTTGCGGCCGTGGGTCGGGCCAAATGGTAGGTGGTTGCGGCCTTTGGGTTCGGGCCAAATGCCGTTAGGCCCACTCCCGGTTGCGCCATGTGAGGTCAGGCCCACACACAAATGGTGGTACGGCTGGTCGGGCCAAATAGGTTGGTTACGGGGGCCTTGGGGGTCGACCAAATGGGTACACCCCCCGCGGTGACGGCTTGGGTCGGGGCAATGCAGTGAACAAGGGTTTGTCAAACGAAGGTGGATATAGGTGATGTTGGTATAAAGGGATATTAGTAAATAAGGGGGGAAATTGGGGTTTAGGGGGTTATAGAGGGGTAGAACAGAAGTGGCAATAAAACCGATGTAGATATCTAGACAAATATCGGTTTTAGTGGGACGATACCGTTCCTTAGGGGCATAATAAAACCTATAATCGGTTTTATAGGTCAAAACCTATAAAAAGAAAAAATACGGACTTTTGGTGCATTGTCACATTGCAATTTGAAACTAGTTTGGGTTGTGTGAGGGGATTTATTGATGATTGGAGGCATTTGTGGGTGACATCTTTCTGGTGGCGCTATTTGATGGAGATTAAGTGTTTATGGACCCTAGTGAGTTGGAGTTCTTCTGGCAGCAGTTAGCAGTTTGAGCAGCAGTTGATTGGGGAAGACCCCAGCCAGAGAGAGTTTATAGCCATGGCATATCCAAGAGGAGCAGGAGGTGATAGCCAGCGGACCACCACAAACCATCCCCACCCGACGACGTGTCGTACGTAACGGTAGGTCAGAAACCATTCATGTGTGAGTGTATGTTGTTATGCTATTTTTGGGGTTTTGGGTCGAATCCATGTTTTGGTGATTTAATAATGAATAAATGAAGGATTTAAAAAACGAAGGGATAGATGGGTAAAATAGGGCACAAGGCGGCAGGGTGGGTAGATTTTTAGGGTGGTTTGGGTGGTGAAATAGGGATAAATAGGTAAAAAGGATTTTGGGGGGCCACGTCAGGTTCGGATCCGTGATTTTTTCAGTGACCGATGTCGGTCACTAAGCGACCGGCATCGGTCGCGAAATTTTTGGGTTGGTCAGGTTTGTTGGTGGACCAGGTGTCGGTCGGGAGTGGACGGCGTCGGTTAAGGGTGACTGGTACTGGTCCCTAGGCAGGATTTTCTATTCTGTTGCGTCTTTTTTGTGGTGGTTTTGGATGTTAAAGTTCTTGTTGGGGGATGGCGTGTGTTGGGTTGTGTGTGGTGTGTTATGATTGGGGTTGGTGTGTTGGGTGTGAAGATGTTGGGGGAATATTGATAGAATTTAGGTGGGAAGAGGGGTTTGTTAGAGAGTCGAGGTGTGGTTGGGGGGAAAGGGGCTATAGAGGGGATAAGTAGATGTTGTGATAGAGAGTAGGGCTAATGCAGTGGGTGATTTGTGTAGGGCATGTCAGCAGCTGACTATGCGGGACAGGATGCCCCACGCTGTTGAGACGGATGCGGCCACACGTGTCTGCAGCGTGGTGGGGTATCATGCACGAGGTGGGACTCGGCGGAGTCCAACGGTACAGAGTGATCGACAGGGATCATAGTTTGATGTTCACCCTCATCGAGAGATGGATCCGGCGACCAATGTGTTCCATCTCCCAACTGGAGAGATGACCATCACATTAGAGGATGTGTATCACATTCTTCGATTACCGATTGATGGAGAGGCAGTCTTTCAGGTGACGCTGAGATAGCCATGGAACAGCATCCTACATGTATTCAGGGATGCAGCTGCGCTACTGACATATCACAGCGTGAGGATCGCGTATGGGGATATGTACCGAGCCCACCGCCATGAGATATGGCTTGCCGTGCTGATGATGATCGGGATCACCTGCTTCGCCCTCCCAGACTCAGAGGGAGGCCACTTTCCACGGGCGCTTATGGGGGTGCTACATGAGATGGTGGAGGAGCACACATGTTATGCTTGGGCACCAGTATACCTGGTGTAGTATTACCGAGAGCTATTGGGCTATCGCTAGATGAGGCGATTCGGGATTTGCTCGATAGTTTTTACTACACTATGGGCATATGAGCATATCATATGCATTAGACCAGTAGGACTGCCCCAGTAGCCAGGGCCACAGGTCATCTATAGATATGGCTTTCAGAGGTGGTTGGGGGTCGTGGGCCAGCCACAAGAAGTGCTTACAAGGCGGGACGTCACTTATTATAGACATATGTTAGAGGGGCTTGACAGCGTTAGATATTGTATGGAGACCTTATAGAGTTCATTCACCCTGCACGGAGGAGCCGAGCACAGTTGCAGTAGAATCCAATATACATTTTGGATAGCGGGACGGAGGCCGAGAGAGTATGAGAGGATACCCCTGGAGAGGTACGTAGGCAGATGGGCTACACTAGGATGACCACGCGCTTCCCTCAGTACCGAAGGGATGAATGTAGAGGCTCCACTGCCTGCACCACTTCCCGTAAGACCCAGCATTGGTGGGTTGCTGAATGCGAGGCCAGGCCCCGAGATGATACCATAGCAATGCTAGTGACGGCGCCACAGGCTTTTGTTGGTTTGGTTAGTCCGAGACAAGAAGGCCTGCGAAGGGACCTAGCTCACAACCTGCACAGCCAGACTTAGCGGCTTGTTTAGTAGCAGAGAGGACCAGCTCAGGAAAGGTACAAGTATACAAGGCAGCTTACTGCGCACAGGCACAAATAGGTGTCATGTGTGATAGGGGCAGCTAGCCCAGTGTCAACGGTACAGGCCCACGGTACAGGCACCAGTAGCAGCACCCACAGCGGCACCACACAGCCGCAGCTATATGACCACGACAGCCACAGGGCACCACCAGCAATCGGCACCAGCAGGCCATAGGGGGCACTGGTAGTAGGAGTCAGGGGACTTGCCCCAGCACCTACGGTGGCTCGTGATCATTATATGGAGGCTAGAGCGGAGGCCCGATACTATCAGGATATTCTTGATGGTACCGGGGGCTGATTATCAGCCCATATGCGGCACATAGAGCAGAGACCTCTCGGAGCTAGAGATCTCAGGGAGGTGCAGCCACAGCCGGTGGGTCTGTGACAGGCAGGAGGCGAGAGGCAGCACAAGGACCAGCAGGCAGACAGGCAGAGGGCAGTGGAGAGAGCTGAGGGTCCCTGCATAGTTTGGATTGTTCATTGGATATGGGCACCGGTCTGTGAACTGGCTATGTTTATAGAGGCCTGCGTGCCTAGATATATGTATTCATTTATTCATTCATTCATTTATTGTATATACCGGCCTGCGAGCCGAGTATGGGTTGTACAGTGGATACCGGCCTGTGAGCTGAGTATGTTTTTGATATGAGAGACCGGCCTGCGAGCCAAGTCGAGATTATTGATAGTTATTGCGGCCTGCGTGCCGGCTTTGTTGTATTATGAGATCACAGAGGCCCCGATGCAGGGCACGTTGTATATTTGAAACTTTTTATATATATATATATGATGATTTGACCCACATGTTGTGTGTAAAAATGTGTTTAAGTGTTTTGAAAATGGTTTGTGATATTTAATGTATGATGAGTTTGATTTACATGGTGTTATATATTAATGATGTTGATGTCTTTTATTGATGGGACGTATGTATGTATATTTAAATGATAAGTTTAGTTGACATGTTGTATTATGAAATGTTGTATGTTTTGTCGCTGGTTTTGTGAAATTGAATGTATGTAGCTATTAAGTTGAATCCAAATGGTGTATAGATTAATAGCTTTTGATATCGTTAGTGGATGGCTTATGTGTTTTTGTAATGTAGATAGATGATGTTGATGAAATTGTAATGAGATGTGGATTTAATGAAAAATATGGATAATGGTGTTGTTCATGCAGGAAAAAAGGGACGGGTGCCACAAAAATTTGCAAAAATGAAGAGACGATTTAAGGTTTAAGCAACAAGGGGATACCTGACCGATATCGGTTATATAACCGATGTCGGTAGCTATATGACCAGTATCGGTTATGCAAGAATTATTTTCCTAAAAATAGAACTGCTAGATTGGCAACTTAAGTTCTTATTTTTAGCATTCTTATTTTTAGAGTCATGCAACAAGTTAAATATGCGAATGCGACGTTGTTTGACAATTGCTACAGGTAATTGCATGAAAGAATTTGAGTGATAAGGAGGAAAGAGATAGGTGAAGTGAGCGTGGGGTGAGATTCAGAAAGCAGAAAGACAAGTTATATTTGAAGAGGGTGGCGAATATGGCTGAACAAGGAGAAGCATCCAGCAGGCAGGGATGAGGGGGAAGACATGTTCCGCCCCAAGCTGCTGCATCCTGAGAGGTAAACTATTTGGTTATAATTTGATTCTTGCATTTGTTGCAAATAGGATGAAAGAAGTGTAAGTGGTTAAAGATGAGAAAAAAGGTGATAGGAAAGGGTTGGGGATGGTATGAGTGCTACGGGGTAGGTAAATAGGGTGGGTATGTATGTTTTTAGGTATAAATAGGAGTGAACGGGCAAAATAATTATTGTAGGTGTATGCTTTAAGCAGGGTAGATATACTTTGACAGTGTCCGGTATCGTTTGGAAGTAACCGGTATCGGTTATGCATAACCGCTATCGGTCACTGTAAGGGTTTCCAGAGTTTGAGAAAAAACCCGTAGAGATTTGTTCTTTTGACTAATCATGTGTCGTTTTGATGTATGCAGGCAGAAGCAAGGTTAAGGATGAATGATATTGTGCCAGCGTTGTTGTCACGAATCCGAGTGGATGTAACACCAGCTGAATGGGCATTGATAAATTGGTTGGGGTTAAGTGGAATCCGCTATTATTCAAAGAATCACGCGTAACCATGCTATGTTGCAGGCGTTGATTGAGAGATGGAATCTAGAAAAGAATACCTTCTATCTGCCAACAGGGGAGATGACAGTGACTTTGGAAGATGTGTTCCATATTTTGAGACTCCCAATGATAGGAAAAACAGTGTATCAGGCGTTGCCCAGCGTGGGGCGGGCAGCGATAATAACAGTATTTGGGTCAGCTGCACGAGATTTGACATAGCGAGGTTTATCATTTACGTATGGTACAATGTATGCAACACACCCTGAGGCAACAAGGTTGGCCATGCTATTAATGATAGCGGTGGGGTATTATGCATTGCCGAGGGTGGAAGGTGGAAGATTTCCTAAAGCATTGATGAGTGTTATTTGGGAAATGATAGAAATGAGTGTGACATTCGCATGGGCACCTGCATATCTGGTAGAGTTATATAGGGGTTTATGGGCATGCAAGTGAAAACACAGGACGACACTGGATTGTTCGTACTTATTACATTGTTGGGCCTATGAGCATATTTTTTGTGTGCGTCCAATAGGCCGACCCATTGAGTCGAGAGAGGCAGGAGTGCAAAGGTTGGGATTCAGACGATGGGTCCAAACAGAACAAGAGGCGAGATCCCAGGCTGTGATAGATGACATCGAGTATTATAGACAAGTATGGGCGATGGTGGTGATTGTGGATATTTGTTGGAGGCCGTACGGGAACTATATGGTGATAGAGCACATAGCTGAGGAGTTGAGGGGTGTAGATCGATTGAGGTGGATTGCAGGGCATAGGCCAGGTGAGTATGAGAGGATTCCTCTAGATCACATGCGGCGACAGTTTGGGTTCGTTCAGGATATACCTATGACATATAGACCATACATGAGGATCGACGCCAAGGCAGCATTCTCACCTCCCTAGCCTACACCTCCAGAAGGGCCAGAAGAGATAGCAGACGATCGTAGGGTAATGGATGCGGGAACGACAGAGGCCTATAGAGTATGGTGGGTAGCAGAGCTGCGAGGTGCACATGAGCACCCTGACATAGCTGTGATTATAGCGGAGAGAGATCACCTGCAGGATTTAGCTCGCCAGCTTCAAACACAGGTGAATGAGACAATGGGATTGTTAGAGGCTTCACAGTTACGAGTGGAGAGACTGGAGGCAAGGTATCTCCACACGAGAGGACGTATTCGTATGTTACAGGAGATGTTGGCAGATCAATGGGAGGAACCAATGGCAGTGGCACCTTTGAGGATGGAGAGGCCAGCTGAGGGGCATTGACGATCACGATCACCACCTGATTTGGGAGGAGGTGCAAGGATCTAAGTGAATTTCATAGGAATATAAGAATAAATAAAGATGCCGACCTGTGAGTCGATGATAGAGAAGATGTATTTGTTTAACATCTAAAAATAAAACTAAAGATGTATGTGGTTCCAAGTGAAGATAATAATAAGAATGGTTGTGTTTGAATGTTATTTTTGTTTTGTTTGAAAAAGGATAAAGATGAATGTTTGGCAAATAAAAAAACACACACAAAAAATATTTATATTTACAACACATGATAGGGTAAGGTAGGGGATGGTCGAGCTAACCTTGGGAGACCCCATGTCTCCTAAGTGCTGCCTACATAGCCCATTACACAAAGCAAGGAAGGGCCTTAGACCGATGTAGTTCTCCCTTAGGCTCAGGGAGAGGTGAATTCAGGCAATTGGGTTATGGTTAGGAAATTTTGTTGGTTGGTAAAAATTTGATGTTGGTAGGGTAATGTTGTTGATGTTGGTAGGGTAAAGAGAAAGTTAGCATTCCCAAGGAGTAGGTAATCATGTCCTGATTAAGGTCAACACACAATCTTAGAGCCGAGCAAAAGAGGCAAGAGTGTCCCGTAATTGAGAAGAGCTAAACAAACCACATATTAATGTAGGATGAGCTTGAATCCCTAGGTACCTTGCATAGGCGAGAAGTCGATAGGTGAAAAGAGTGGTATAATCACAATATATCAGATATACGTCACGTCCCTTGAGTTTTTTTGCTTTAACAAATGGTGAGGTGAAGTGGTTGATGTGGGCGAGGGTGCGAGGAACTTATTATAAGATGATTATTCTGACAAAAGAGAATCAAACCTAAATAGACAAGTCCATGACTCAAAAGTGTTTTGAAATACTGCTTTTATTTTTTATTTTATTTTGCTGGATATAGACTGATCGATGCGGGAAGTCTACATGGGATATGTATTTTATTGTTCTTGAGGTCTTCATGAAGCTGATCAATGCGAGAAGCTTCTGATAAAGGCTGACTGTGTATAGCTTTCCTTCAAGGGAGCAGTCTATTTATAGTAGCAAATGCGGTGTTTATGTATAGTTGTCCTTCGGGGGAGCAGTCTATATATAATAGTAGCAATAGTTTGGCATATAGCTGTCCTTCAAGGGAGCAGTCTATTGTATAATTTAGAGGTCCGGATGTCCGTGGGCATAAAGCATCTAGTTTTTGTAGGAATTTTGACTCAAGAAAATCCCATAAGTGTTTTAATTAAGAATGTGTTATTTTGATACTTTGGAGTCACGGACTAGACTAAAAAGGGGAAGACATCTTTTAAGGGGAGGTGATAATAAAACCATGTGAGCTTGATTTGATTCTGAGATGGAAGAAACAAAGTGTATGTAGTGGTAAAGGAGCTCAAGGGACGAGCGTAAGGTAGATAAGAAGTGATATAATACTAATTTCAACAGTAGAATGGTCGAAGATGCAAGGCATTAAGGGGCTCAGGCTTAGGTTTACCATTAAGCGAAGCTAAACGATAAGTGCCTGATCCATAATTGTGAGTGATAATGTAAGGCCCAATCCAATTAGGAGCAAATTTTCCACGTTTGCTCTTTTCTAGTTTGGTTACATGTTGATTCTCTTTGAGGAAAAGATCACCAACCTTAAAGGTACGCTCATGAAGTCGCTTATCATAAGCACGCTTGATGTGTTTTTGATAGATTTGAAGGTGATCAAGAGCCGTAAGATGACGCTCGTCAAGAAGCTCTAATTGGGCTAACTGCTCTTGGTGGAAATCATCATTGGTGAGAATATCCTGGAGAGATATTCTGAGGGAGGTTATTTGTATTTCGAGAGGCAAGACAGCCTCGGTACCATATACCAAAGAAAATGGTGTGGCATTAGTGGAGGTACGAATGCTAGTATGATAAGCCCAAAGGGCAAAGGGAATGTGATCATGCGAGTTTCTTCCAGACTCATTGACAACTTTCATGAGGATTTTAGTTAGGGTTTTATTAGAAGATTCAGCTTGACCATTGGCCTGCGGATACTAAGGTGATGAGAAACTAAGTTTGATACCAAAGTTTTCACAAAGGTCTTGTAACAACTTATTTTTAAAATATTTACCATTATCTGTTATTAGGCGATGAGGAATACCAAAACAACAGATAATGTGATGGTTAACGAATTCGACAATTTTTTCTTTTTTGATTGAAATGAGTGGAATGGCCTCCACCCATTTTGTGTAATATTCAGTCGCTGTGATTATTCAATGGTGACATTGTGAAGAAGGCAGGTGAATCTCACCAATAAGGTCTAAACCCCATTGTGAGAAAGGCCAAAGATCTTGTGTGACCTGTAGTGGATGGCTAGGAGTATGTTGAAGGTTGGCATGTTGTTGACACACAACACAATGCTTAACATATTCATAGCAGTCGTTATTAAGAGTAGGCCAATAATAACCTAGGCGAAGGATTCATTTGGCCATGGCAAGGCCACTAAAATGTCCACCACAAATGTCGTCATGTCCTTGTTGGATGGTATAGGTGACCTCCGCACCGGTTAGACATCGAAGAAGGATGCCATCAAAGCCACGTTTATAGAGGAGTCCCCCCATGACGACATAACGAGAAACACTTTTAAGAAAAGCACGTTTGCCATTACTAGTAAGGTTAGGTGGGAGAACAAAGGTTGTAAGGTAGTCGTGAAATTGGTGGTACCAGGTATCTTGCGAATTAGCAGACACATTATTTATCATACAGACAACCGGGGCTGAGTAGGATGGGGAAAAAAGTTGTTGGACCAAGACAAATATGTCAGATTCAGTTGGTGAGGCAGGAATTTGTGAGGCTAAGCAAGCCATAGTATCCGCAAATTTGTTAGTGGAGCGTGGAATGGTCTGGATAGAATAACGAGTAAATGAGGTCAAAAGTGAATCCATGTAATGTTTGTACTTTTGAAGTTTCTCATTCTTACATTGGTAGATGCCCATAACTTGATTGACTACCAATTGAGAGTCACCAAAAATATTAATGGATTTGACACCTAAGTGTAATGTAACCTGGAGACCCAAAACAAGGGCCTCGTATTCCTCTGTATTATTAGTGTAGGGGAAATCGAGCCGGAATGAAAGAGGCATAGGTTCAGCGTCAAGAGGAATGAGAACAACGCCGCCTCCTCTGCCACGCTGGCATTTAGATCCATCGAAGAAGAGGATCATTTGATACGACTCTTCCCTGAGTGAAAGAGTGGCGATGAGTTCGTCGGGGAAATTAAAATTGGTGAATTGTTCCCGAGGTAAAGGGGCCTCCGCAAGTTGGTCCACAATAGTTTGTCCTTTGATTGACTTCTGTTGTACAAACTCAAGGTCGAGGTCAGTGAGGAGCATAAGCCATCAGGTGATGCGTTGGTTTAGATGTGGTTTGGCATACATATAATGAATGGGGTCCGTGTTGGTGATGACAAAATTTTGTGATTCAGGAGGTAATGTCAGAGTTTGGTGGCTACGAATGATAGGGCTAGGCACAATTTTTCTACATGTGTATACCTAGTCTCGTAATCCACAAGAGTACGAATTATATAATAAATGGCTTGTTCTCAACGTGCCGAGTCTCGATTTATGAGCATGGCTCCTATAGCATGGCAGTGGCAAAAAGGTAAAGGTAGAAAGGGCGATCATCCTGCGGTGGAATAAGCACAGGTGGCTGCAAGAGATAAGATTTGAGAGCTTCAAAGGCTTGGTGACACTCATCACTCCATTAAAAGGCAATGTCCTTTTTAAGAAGGTGATGGAAAGGTTGACATCGATCCGAGAGTTGGGAGATGAAACACCGGATGGATTGAAGTTTACCCTGCAAACTACGTAATTGTTTGAGGTTCTTGGGTGGGGGCATTTCTAGGATAGCTTTTACTTTAGATGGATTGACCTCAATGCCACGCAAAGAGACGATAAAGCCAAGAATTTTTCCCGAAAGAACACCAAAGACACATTTCTTTGGTTGAAGCCGGACCGAATATTGTAACAGGTGATCGAAAATAATGGTTAAAACATCGAGATGTTCACTGCGATGTTTAGATTTGCCAAGAAGATCATCAACATAATCCTCAAGGATAGTGTGCATAATGTCATGAAAAATGTAAGTCATAGCCCGCTGATAGGTGGCACCAGCATTCTTAAGGCCAAATGGCATGACATGATAACAGAAGGTTCCCCAAGGAGTTATGAAGGCAGTTTTATGTTGATCGGTCAGGGCTACCAAAATTTGATTGTATCCTGAAAATCCATCCATGAGAGAAAGCATTTCATGGCCCGCAGTGAGATCAACAAGTTGATCAATACTTGGGAGGGGGAAGTCATCCTTGGGGCAAGCGAGGTTAAGGTCTCAGAAATCTGTGCATATCCGAAGTCCCCCTCGTCGCTTTAGTGACAGGTACGATGTTAGAAATCCATTGAGGATAGTCAATAGGCAAGATGAAGGAAACAGAAAGAAGTCGTAAAAGCTCTTCTTTGACCAAAAGGGCAATGCGTGGATGCATTTTTCTCAGTTTTTGTTTGACTGGTTTGGAATCGTGGTTTAGGGTGATGTTATGGACATCAATGGTAGGATCAATTCCTGGCATGTCAGCGTAGGACCAAGTGAAAGCTTGGTTACGGGTACGGAGAAAGGTAGTAAAGGCGGCTTGTTCTGATGTGTTAAGGGATTGTCCGATCTTCACAATGTGAGGATTCTCCTCTATGTGGATGTTGATTTCTATAGTCGACTCATTCAACATGGTTTGTGTTTCAGATGGTAAGGCGTGTTGAATATAGGAGTCGTCTGCACCAAGGTAAGTGAGGATGAAGTCGTCATCCTGGCACTCAACAACATTAATCAAAGGTGAATCCTCTTCAATCATGTCTGGATACAGAAAGGGAAGAGAAGATGGGTCCTCATTATTGCATTGATAAGTGAGAGGACCTATGAAGATAGCATTTATGAAAAAAAAAAGTTAGGAGGGATAGATTCAGGGTCTATCGACTCTGTGGGTGATGATGGCAAAGTGGGTGATGATGGCTTGGTAGGGGTGGCATTGTCATTCTCTAGGATACAATTGACACGAGGTTTCTCCGGTGTAGGTGTTTCAGGAAAACCAAGACCACTGCGATCATTGTGTTTGCGTGTAGTCATGGGAATGAGTGTATGTCAGCCTTGTTCATAAAGACCAAAACCAAAGCCTTTCCAAGCACAACGAGTCAAGAAGGTGAGGGCGAAACGATGATTTGTCAAGTATTAAAAATCAGATTGGAAGGGAACCACACCAAGAGGTGGTTCAGGGGTAACGGAGGATGCGTCAACACCCCCATACATTAGGTTGGTGCGGCAATGGGGTGGTCCATAAGAGATTACCTCCCCCACACGACGGTCGTAGGTGGGATGTGCATGTAATTTTCTGTACTCCTGCGGGGTATGGAAAGAGCTAACGTTATATAGGCGGTACTCCCCCAGCGTAAGGCGTTGAAAAACATCTACTAAGGGGTCGAAGGTTGGGATGTTATCTGCGGGAAAGGAAGTAATATTTGTAACAGCAGTTTCATTGGTTGAAGGTGTAGGTGTGTTGGAAGTGGATGGCTGGGTTGGATGAATGGGTGTCTTGACTGGTACAAGCACATCATTAGGGTGATACAACATATTGCAAGTTTTGAAGGGGGGAGGATCAACTTTTACGGTGTAGGACTTCCCCTCATACTCAAATTTTATGCATCTATGTAAAGTGAAGGGAACGCATCCCATAGCCCGGATCCAAGGGCGGCCTAACAACATATTGTATTGGAACTATCCCTCAAGGACATAGAAGAGTTTAGGTAAAGTGCGTGGTCCTACACGAATGTTAAGGATCATGGTGCCTAAGGTAGAAGTAATAGCATCATTGAATGACCGCAACATGATGGAGTTGGCACACATGCAACTAGAAGGGATATTCATTTGTTGGAAGGCTTTTGAAGAGATGATGTTTAGGGTAGCGCCCCCGTCAATCATAACACGACGTACCTAAATATCTCGAACGTACGCTGAGATGAAAAGAGCAGGGTCAGGATCTTCGGCACCGAAGTCAATAATTTCATCTTCAGAGAAACTGACAGCAACGGCTTGCTGTACAGAGACAGAAGTGGTTGGGGAGATAGATTGTTTGGTGAGAGAAGCAACGTGATTGGGTGTTAGAATAGAGGTAATGGGAAAGGTTTCATTAGGTAAAACTTCTATCCCTTGAAGGATTTCAATGAGAGCTTGTCGATGAGATTCAGAAGTCTAAATGAGATCATACAATGTCATTTTTACAGGTGATTGGTGAAGCTGTTTGATCATAGTTCGGTGGGCAATGCCATAAGAGACGGGATAGGTGGGTCCGTGAATAACCACTTTAGGTGGTGGTGCAATCGGGATGGTGGACGGAGAAAGAGATGCCACAGGTGTGTTTTCTTTCACTTTCCCATTGTTTTTATGCCCTCGAGTAGCAACACTAATCATATTGATCTCGTGAATACGAGAGGAGGAAGATGGTAGGGATAGGTCATGATTTTCGAGAGGTGGGGCTGTAATAATGATAGATCTTGGTGAGGCGGGGATAGGTGGTATAGGGGAGGGAATTGAAGCTAAAGGTCTCTCTCTTTGGAAGTTGTCTTTCTTAACTTTTCTATCTGAGAGAGGTGACGGACGAAGTATGGCTTTCAACACTTTGCATCACTCTACGTCATATCCTGGTGTGTGGTGGTAAGCGCAGATTTTAGACTCATCGTAACCTATAGGTCGAGGTTTAGATGGATCATAAGGTCTAAGTGGGGGTAGGGAAATGGGCACATTCTCTACCAGCATAGCAAGGATTTTGGCGTAAGACCCTTTGAGTGGGTCAAATTCAGAGGAAAATGAGGCTATTGACTGGGTTAATTCCGGTGATGACGTGGTGGGGTTGGTTCGTATGGGGGGTGTTTTAGCCAAGGAGTTTTGATAATGGGTTTTAACTAAACGGGGCTTTTTTGATGCAGAAGCTAGGTTGGATGATGAGGCCACAGATGATGTGGTATCAGAAAACAACCATGGAGAAATAGGAGTGACAGAAAACAAATCTTTTGATGATGGAATTTTTTTAGGGTTGATAGGTGGACAGGATACGCGGGGTGACGGTGTTGCTATACCTTTGGATTTCTGTATGGGTACAGAAGGCGTAGGTTGCTTAAAAGAAAAAGCAGGAGGTATGCTATATTGATGTAAGGTAGAGGGATGGGGTCCCAATATGGAAGGTAGGTGTGACGACAAGGGTTTTAGTTGTGTTAATGGCCTAGATGGAGGAGATTGAGTCTGTCTTCTAATGGGATGGACGGATTTATTTTTAGATAAATCAAGTTGCTTAGGTGGATGTATTAGACTAGGTATGGGTGAGGTCCCAAGCGTAGGGGAAGATTTGGTTAGGTTAATAGAAGTGGATGAGGTATTTGGTAGAAATGAGGGGGGTGAAGATGAGGACATAGGCATTTTAAGCTTCTATAAACACTTGGGGTATATGGTAGAGGCATCAGGATCGGTCATTTGCATTTGAGTAGAATATGGCGTACTCAAACGTTCCCACAGGACCTGTCTATCTTCTGGGGAATGACAGTCCTCACGTGTGAATAGAAACTTTTGTATGGAAGAAAGGTGGGTTGTGATTCCGGTCCACTGCGGGTGTGATACAAGGGGTATATGAGACATTGTATCAATGGGCATTAAGAGGTCAACCGGTTGCTAAAAAGATTTAGGTGATGAAGGACTAATAGGTAGGAGGGCATTTTTGAGAGGATCTGTCATGTTTAACGAATGTGGTGATGTCGGTTCAAGAGGTTTCTCATCTAAGGATGAAAAAAGAAGTGGCGAGCCTTCCTCTTGTACAGCAAGAATGGTAGAAGGAGACATTTGGGAAATAGATAAATTAGATAACATCCACTCGCAGTCTTGTAAGGATGTGGTGTAAGAAGGCTCATTTGTGAGAAGGGAACTCTGGGCGGTTAATTCCTTGATGGGTAAAGGAATGGCAAGGATTTCAGTTTGTCTTGATGACGAGGAAGGGGGTTCGGTTTCCTGCGTTAGTGAGGAGGTTTGATTCAGAATTTGTTCGATAGAGGTCTTTGGCTGGGAATCGAAGACTGCATGGATCTCATGAACACTCTCCTCGGCTAAGATATCTTGGTTTATATTACTATTAGAAGAATGATTCGGGAATGGTTTGTTGAATATTTTCAAATTTCAGTTAATAGGGGCGTTAGGATTATCGTGGGCTATATCCCCCGCATCAACCATTTCCTGTACTATGTTTTTCAACATCTTGCAGTTCTCATGACTGTGTCCCTTCACGCGGTGGAAGTTACATAAGTCATTTTCTTTGTACCAAGAAGGTATAGCACGAGTGGAATCGAACCCGGAATGAGGTTTAATAGGAGGTAAGGTAATGGCTCCTGCTTTGAGCAATTTTTCCAATATCACACCATATGTTTCTCCCAAGGGAGTGTAGTTGATGGGCTCTACTTTATACTTATAGGTGGTTTTTGGCGGGGTATTAGATGGTGGTTGGGATTTGACCATCACCGCGTGCACGGCCCCTTTTGATTTCGAAGCAGTCGATGGGTGAGGATTGGTGATGTTAGGTTTGTTGGTGGAATCTTGGGTTCAGAAAGTGGGGTTTTTGTTGCGCAACCACAATTTCTCTTCCTCTAAGGCTCGAATCTCTAGTTTTCGAGCCATAGTAAAGGCCTCGTCAAATGTACAGAAATTTTGAATTTGGAGGGTAGGAGAGATGTGCTTAGCGTAGGCCCGCGTAAACAGTTCGATAAGTTTGGTCTGAGGCAAGGCATACGTAAGTTGGTTGATAAGGCCCCGCCATCATCTAACGAAATCTGTGATAGATTCGTCTTCAAATTGTCAGATGGCATAGAGGTCGATGATAGATACTTTCTTGGAAATGTTAATGGAGAAATGATCCAAGAAAGATTGGGCTAGCTGATTAAAAGAGAAGATTGAGTGCTGGGTTAAAGCACTGTACCACTCCAAGGAAGGTCCTGATAAGGACATGGGAAGGTGCGGAGTAGTAAAGCGTCGTTGTGAGCAATCAGATAGCAGGCATGTCTAAATGATTGCAAGTGTTGTTGAGGGTCCTCCTTACTGTTAAAGCGGGTAAACTTTAGTAATTCCCATTGAGGAGGATATGAATGAAGGGGGACTAAAGGGTGGATGGGCTCCCGACAAACTTGCTCGTATGTCAAGGCACTACGACTTCCTTAAATAGAAGCCTCCAGATTTTGCATTTTGTCCATCATTTGTTTAATTAAATCAGAAGTTGGATGAGATGATGGTGTGGTTGTGGTAAACGGAGGCAAGTTGGGCCAAGGGCCACCGCTAGGCAATGGTGGGGTTAAATGTTGATAAGGTATGGAGGACGAATGTGTTGAGGAAACCGAATAGGGATGTCCTATATAAGCTGTTGAGGTTACCGGATATGTGTGTGGAAATGAAAAGGTGGGCGGAGCTTGAGAAGGAAAGCTCATGTGGATAGGTGGCAGAGAGCAAGTCATGAACGGAACAGTCTGCAAGAGAGACAAGGTAGGAGCAGTTGGCGGTAATGACATGTTGGGCCCAAGATTAACCAAAGGAAAGCCAATCTATGCCGTATGGACCCCTGAAGCTGCTGAGGTAGGCGACGGGGCTAAGGATGCAGAAGGCAAAGCGGAGTTATCAGGCAGAGAAGGGGCTAAATGAGCAGCTATACTAATAGGCATGCCAACAAGGAGTTGACCATTGGGTGTATGGTCAAGGGCATGAGACAAATAATATTGTACAACACTAGGATTAGCATCCAGAAATTTGACAAATTCTTTATCTCCCACAGGAATTTTAGGAACCTCGCCGGTGTCCGTAGGATTCCCCACAAAATGTGAAGGGGGTGATTCAGGCAAAGGCACAGAGCAATCATGTGAAACCATGGCGGAGGCTTGCTTTCGAGTGATAACAACCATGGACAGAGTACACAGTAGGGTTTCAATCTATCAAGAATAGAAACAGACTCAGAATGGTGAAATTGGTAAGTTGCTGGTTTGTCAGGAACTGTAAAAGATAGTAACCGATATCGGTTTGGTAACCAATGTTGGTTAGACTATAGCTGATGTCGGTCAGTTAACCAATGTCGGTGTAATAAGACTGGTATAAGAAAATATAAGAAGCTGCTGATTTGATTGTTAACAACGCTCAGTGCATTTATCAAATTGTTCTAAGGTAATCACAGAAGACAGTGTATAATAGAGAAAACAGAACTGAAAACAAGCAAGATGCACACGCAAATCCAGAGACTAACCCTAGGGTTAATTTTAATTATTGTGGGCTTATGCCTTTAGATGCGGAATGATGTCAATCCTAAACAAAAGACTTAGGGGAAATGTCAAGTTTGTTTTGGCTTATAAGGTTACCTCAATCGGGCGGAGGAATACCGCAGAAAAGGGGGGATGTTTTGAGTTGTTGTGTTAATTATGAAGTGATTCGGTATGTGTTGTGCAGTGAAAGTAAGATTAATTTCCTGTCAATACCGTGGAAATCACCCCACGTGTACGACCTATTACTTAGTCTATGTTCACTAGAATTGAAAACAACAAGCAAGAATGTAATGCACGTGTTTTAAACCCAAATCGAAAATGATATTCGATGAAGCAAATAAGATGACTTTCACTAATGCGAAACTAGGAAAGCAAGACAAATTCTTTACTAAATATAACAAAAACAGCAACAGCAAGAGAAACAGAAACCTGAAATGGGTCCCACCAGGCGTGCCAAAAATTTTCGCATGGAATGGTTTTGGCTCTGCAGAATAGACTTGCTTCTATCCTATCATTCCTTTGAGAAACAGATAAGGGTTAGGGCTAGGAGGAATACCTGTTAAATGTTGAGATGGTGTGCGCGTACCGTAGAGAAAGATCAGATCGACTGCGAAGAACTCCCTTTTGTCTTGGAAGGACTACCTGCAAGTAAGAATACAAGACCACCAGATTTTAATTAGATAATAAATGAGGTATCTGCCTTAGGCCCAAGAAATATAAAACTTCCTTTCGAAGGTGGTCAGTTCCCCTTTTAATACGATTTAACACAAATGATAACAAAGAAAGCTATTGCAAAATCATGATTTAAGTATCTCGCTACAAAGCAATAAAAGCTAAAATTATCAATAATAAAGCGTCACGTTGTTTGTTCGGTTACTGGTCGTTGATACGTTCAGGTTGAGTTGTAGGGATAAACCAGACTGGATCTAAGGTTGTTAGGTGGCGAATAGGCGAGAAAAGGGTTTTGGGGTATAAGTCACAGTGACCGACGTCGGTCACTTGGTAACCGACTACGGTTAGAGAACCGCTACCGGTAGGGGATAAACGATACCGGTAGGGTCAGCAATCTAAGTGCTTCTGGATAGAGGTGGGTTGCAAGGTGATTGTGGGGTTATTAAGATTGGGGGATGGCTGAGGGGAATGATGGGAGGATAGGGAAGACTCAGAGTGTGGTAAAATGGCCTTCTAGGCAATATCAGGATGTATGGGTGAAGGTTAAGTGCAGTATGTTGCTGGTAGTAGATCTAGGAATAAACTTATGATTACTATTAATAAACAGTTCAAGAAAATGGTGCTTAGAAACATATATAAAACACTACTCACTAGTCCCTGATGCAGATGCAGGTTTCAGGACTGTGATGATGAAGACAGGACCCAAGTTGGATGATCTGACAATCCAAGATGAGTTATCTCCTCTTCTGATGCTCAGATGAGTGTTACTGGGCTCTGGTTATTCAGTTACAGTCTTGGGCTTGATGTCCTTCTCTACAAACTCTTCCTTTTTCTTCACTTGTCTCTGCTCGGCCAAGCAAATCCGGATCCTTTCGATGATTTCTCTTTCTTCTCTATCAAATGAAAAATCCCCTCCCTTGTTTTGGTTGGAAGTGGTCATTTACGGGGAACCGATGGCGGTTACACAAACGATGGTGGTCGAGTACGAAACGGTATCGGTTAGGTCAAAGCGGGCTATTTTTGTAAAATATCTAGATTTCCCTCCTTTTCTTCTGAGGGATTGGTTGTGGGCTTGGTCAAATCATTATGAAGTTGGTTTTAGGTGCGGATGAGGAGTAATTAGTTATAGGTGTGGAATTGGACCAAGTTATAGGTCTTAATTAGGTTAGTTTAGGGTTAAGACTAGGTCATGATGAGGTGGCGACATGAGGTGGCAGGTATGGCGATGTGGATTTATTAATTATAAGGTAATTAATAAATAATCGTGTAAGGTTTAGGTGATGAGGTTAGGTTGCGAAATGGGATGCGGGGTATAGGGTGTCGTAATGACACAAATTTGGTGTCTACAGTGAGACAATAGGGGTAGATGAGGTTGTGTTCTGGGTGGTTCTCGAAGGTATGGTGGATGTGGCAGGTGTAACTAATGTAGCAAACGTTGTAGTCATAGTGGGTATAGGACCTAGCCGAGAAACAACTAGGTATAAGGTAGATGCGGGAAACACAGAGCTAGATGGGGCTGACACAGGAGTGGGAGTGAGAATCAAGGGGATAGAGATGGGCATGTCATATATCAACTAACCTGAGGCATCTCAAGTGGACAAGTGGGAAAGGTAAAACTGCAAGGCGAAAGGGTTTTGGTTAAGGAGTCATGCGAACTCCTCATCTCCAGTAGCGATAGTGAGAGGTTGGATAGGATCCATGGTGGGTGATAAAATGGAAGGTGACGAAGCGCTAGGTGGGAGTGGTTGAAAACTAGCATGGAATACGAGGGTGCTAGCTTGTCAATGCATCAGTACCATGTGAACAAGTATCTATCAGGTTAGATTTCTTCTTTGTAAATGACACAAAAAATAGCAAGAACATGTGAAATAGGTGGTAAAGTGGATTAGGTACCAAATTTTGGCAAGAAAGGATAACTGATGCCAGTCTGGGTAAACTGACGCCGGTTAGGGGTAACTGTTTCTGGTCACTGTGGGAAATGGACAGTGAGTCAAAAACAAGGTATAAGGTCAAATCTGACAGGTATGCCAAACCTGATGAGTTTTACAAGGTCAATAGGAATGATAGTAGTGACAGGTACTCTGAATAGTTGAAGAAGGTGAATAAATGTCCTTTTGGGTAGGTTAACCAAAATGATAGTGAACCGACACCAATTGGGTATATCCGACAACGGTCAGGGGGTAACCGACAACGGTTGCTGGACCGACACATGTCACTGTGAAATTGAAACAGTGATGAAGAAAAGTGGCTATGAATTAAAATCTGATGTGGAATCAAACCTAGAATTTTGAGAATGATGAGAATATGGTCCAGGCACACTCAGATGAAGCTGGAATAAACCAACTATGATGAGGAATGTGCAAGGAAGAACGAGAAATATGAAGAACATGACCTCTCACCTCAAAATGTAAGCCAAGCAAAAACACTAAGAAAATGTGATCCTAAGAGTGATTTTTTGATTATGTTTATTTAGCTTATGCTATTTAAGGACTGACTCATGAACTATAAAATAGAGTTTTTTGGTGAGGATGGCTTCCTATAAAGAAGGAGATCTAAAAGGTGAGGTTTCAAGTATGTTATGGCGGGGGCGTGTTTCACTCTGAAGTATGACTCGATAGAGTAGCGAGCTGGGGGGTACCCGCCAATCCTCAAATCAGTGTGATCATTGACAGGCGTTCTCAGGAAAGATGTTGTTTAAGAATATGTATTTTTTTTTAATTTGTGCAATGTGGCAAGACTCAGAGAGAGAAATGTGCTTTCTACAATTCATTTATCAACCATCAGTTAGGAATGACTTCTAGCGTATAGGTTGCCCTCAATTAATGTGAGCTAATGTGATAAATCAGAATGCAATGCACTTATTTTAAGCCCAAATTGAAATATGAAGTTTGATGACACAAATAGATGAATAGGAAGAGGGATGCTCTTTCACTAAAATGTAGAAAACAAGAAGAAATGATTCTTTTTAAGTACACTAAAAGAAAGGTTTCTTTTAGAGAAAATAGAAAGAAAAATAGGGTTACCAAGGAAGAAAATTAATGTGTATGATTTTCAGAAGGGAAACAAACACACAACTTTTCCTAGGAGTGAATAAAGTGCAACGAACACTGGATGGGTCCCACCGAGCATGCCAAAATGTTTCACCTAATTCTTAGACGTTTCTTTGAATATTGACGAAAAAGATAGGGTAATGGGTGTAGGAGGAATACCTGTTGGTATGTTGGTTGTTTGGTTGTTGCACGTGTATGAATTTTTAATCCACAGTTGATTGTGAGAGCTTCTTTTTGGCTAGGAGGAACTACCTGAAATGGAACACAAGACCACCGGAAAGAGTTAAACAATATGTGCAGTGAACTACCTAGCGTGTGCTAGATTCAGGAAGTGTGATACTTCCTAGACGTCTGCCAGTCCACTGTTTAAAAATATTTAAGGGTGGTGATAAAGTAAATCCTATTGTAATTGAAATGATTTAGGTATCTCATTAAAAATACAATAATAAAGATCTAATCTAACATGCTAGGTTAAAATAAGATCCGAAGGTCAAGTAGTTGGTTCTGGTTCTCTGCAGGTCTGACAGAGGTCTCAGGTAGGTCTTAGGTGAATAAGGGTGATGTGAGAATAGATGGGTAGGTCACTGTTATGGGTTGTATTGGTAAATACAGAGACCGAAGTAGGTTAAGGGTGACCGACACCGGTTGGGGAGAACTGATGCTGGTTACTGTGGAAAACTAGGAATGACACAGGATGAGCTTTGGGTCTCCCTTGTGATTGCACAAAGGACTTGGTTGGCCGGAATGAGGTATTAGGCTGTTTGGGATTGGATTTGGCAAGGTTTTAATGGGGATATGGAGGGGTGAGTACTAAAGGAGTTCAATGGGTGGCTAGGAGAACAAAGGATGAGGATACAATGATTAAATGAAAGGACCAGAGGAGTAAACTGTTCTACTTACTTGAAATCTGGTTCTAGGTGCTTGTGAGTGATTGGTGAAGGTGTTGGTAAGAGGTTGAATGTTGTTGAGGATCACCAAATGTTGGAAATATCCTGTATGGGCTGCATGTGCATCCCCTTTTTCCTGGTTGGATCAAATCTACGCTGGGTGATTGTTGGATGATTGTCGGGTGAATGTTGGACATCTGTGCAAGAGAAAATGCTTGATCTCCTTCCTTGCATGTGTGTTCTCATGAAAAATTGTTCTCAAAAGATGTGATATCTCTCTGAAATTCACCAATGTTTGCCAACCTCCAAAATAAGGTTGTTTTGGGGATTAAAAGGTGACCGACGATAGTTCTGGCTTAACCGGTGGTGGTTAAGGGTAATCGCTGCCGGTCAAGGTGGGATTTCCTAGGTTTACTAAACTAGGCAGATCCCCTTGATTTTCTGGGATCTCATGTCATTCACCCGCGGACTAGACTAGAAGATTCTTTTAAGAATGCGGGAATGTGGTTAGAGGGAATGTAGGCATTGATTTTTAGGGTTTGGGTAAGTCTTAGTTAGTTATGGCAACTTACTAAGAATAGGTCTTAGGGCGAGTCGTCTTGGTGAGGTGTCTAGGTGAGGTGTCAGTGTGGGCATTATCTAAATTAAGATATTTAAATAATAAATATGGTGAGGATAATGAATTAATTTAATTAAATAAATTAAATTAATATTAATGGGGTGAAGGGGGGCATGACTAGGTGAATGTGATGAAGGTATTTATTTGTTGATGGACCAAATGGGAGTGTGACCTAATATTGGTGTCTACAATGGGCATTAGTGGCCATGAAAATTCTCAAGAACTGGTTTCTTTTGTGTCACAAGGGTTTCATTTTTTACTTTTGTCTGTCACTTGATATTCGTTACTTGATCACCAAGGGTACCTGTAACTTTAAAATAGAATGTCTACCTACACATGTCCACAAACCACATCAAATATAATAAAAAAGATTCAAGATGTGGAGTCAGACTAGACCATACAGTCACCTAAAGATTGAGCTTACTACCGATCACTACACTACATCTCAGACCCCATGTAGTTCTTGTGTGTGTGTGTAAAATGGTGCCCTAGAATGCCCTTGTGCAAGTAACACAGTGATAAAGGGCTAGATCTAGAATGTAGCAATGTATAGTATGTGTGGATGGAATATAATAGACTTCCCCTCTTGTGCAGTGTATGTAGAAGTATGCATTCATTATCCCTTATATGGATGCTAGATGGATGCATTTGAAGTGCTTTAATGCCTTAGGATGCAAACTTAGGTGGTAATAGTAATGCTTATGTCTTGGTCCTCATTTCTTAGAAGTAACTAAGTATATATATGATTCCCTTGTTTGAATTTCATGATTGACAACTAGAAGGTTAACTGATAAGTGAAAAATCTTCCCAAAAGATAAAAGGGACCCAAAAAGAGTGAGTAAAGGTAAGAAAGGGTCTGTGCGCTCAGTATGGACAGAAGCACCTTGGCATTGGTGTCCTAACTAGGTGTCAGTGTCTGAAGCCATAAAGGATAAATTATTCAAGTTTTGTCAGGGATGTATGGTGTGTAAGAACAAAGATAAAATAATAAACCAAGAAAAGAGGCCAAAGATAGTTGTCAACCACTAGATTTCTTTCTTAGGAATCATATACACATTAGTATGCTTTTGGACCTAGAAATGTACCCAAGTATGTGATTTTGTGTCTACATTTCCCACCACTTTATGTGTTGAGTGAATAATTGATAACATAAAGTAGATAAGAAATTCATACTTTATGATCCTGTAGAGAGTGTGGAGAATAATATCCCGAGTGGACAAGTGAAGCATGAAGTGATTGCAAAGTAAAGAATGAAACTAGGAAAGGGAAGTGGACCCTATGGGTGAAACGTATGTGTTGTAGCATTTTTTTGTAACTTGTGCTTGTTGCTTCTTATAAGGATGGACTTGAAAAAGAAGAGTAAGAAAGTAGTCAAATTTATGTATATGATAAATCAAAGAAACATTTGTATAAGTATGTACAGAGTGTAAAAGAGTGTAAAAAGGAAAGTGTGCACCTGATATGTAAGAGATTAACAGATAGAAGAGTGTCCTATTGATTAAAGTTGTTGATTTGAATGTTGAAGGTGAGATTTTTGGGTGATATCATGCGCAAGAGCAATTTTTTTGGGAGATCTCACACTGAGTGCAATTTTTTTGGGTGATCTCATGTCAAGTGTGATTTTTTTGGGTGATCTCACGTCGAGTGTGAGTTTTTCAGTGATCTAATGCCAAGAGTGAGTGTTAGGGAGAGAGGTATATTTTTACTCTCCTTCAATGACTCTGCCTGATAAGCATAACTACAGATGGTGCATCTTGATTTGTTCCAAATTGTTCTAATTGTACTTATTATAGGAGATAAAATACATTTTGTGACTAAAGTATCATGTCTATTACTATAGAGTTGATCTGTAAACTGATGTATATTGTGTTGTATTGAGAAGATGACCATGTCTTCCCCTAGGATATTAACACCTAGGGGAGGAAAAAATTTCCAAGGCACTACTGTCTGATACTATGAACTAATGTTTTCTCTTCGTGTGAGGTCCAAGTCTATTTTTGGATTGTTCAATGACTATGTTCATGTGATTTTTCTATATTGTGTTGATCTGAACCGTGGCTCTAAGTTGTTATAGGGGTTATTTTTCACCCAATGTATGACCCCCTTGTTTTGGGTGCATACAATGATAGTAGGAGAATGCATCCCAAAGGATATGACATGATGTTGATCATAAGTGGATACCTATAGGGGTATGGGATGTGCATGGTAGAAACCAAGGCACATGAAAATAAGAGAGGCTAGTAACATGTGTTAGTAGTAAAAGTAGTTAGCATGTAAAATAAGACAATGTAACAATCCAAAAAGTATAGACCATAAAAAGAGGGTTTCAAACATGGGACATCGCTCAAAATTTCATAAGAAAATCAAGGCCAGAGTGGCCAAAAGCATACAATGATCACACAAGATATAGGGCATAACCTAAAAATAATAACAAGCAATAAGAAGCAATAGAAATAAATTAGTGACAAATAGCCATGGTTGTAAATATACATGCAAGACAAATGCTACACATGAAGCACCCATTGACATGTTATAAAAATAAATATCATGTCAAAGCATGTATAAATAAGTGAAAAGTAGAGTAATATTGCGAAGAGGGAGTAATATTGTAATAATAAAACCTATGATATATAAAGTATGTAAATGGAAAAATTAGATACCCCCAAGAGCCTCGGTGGGACTGGAAAAGGATTAGTGTCGAGCATCATGCATTGTGAAAGGAACTATAAGAGATATGCATTCACATCTAGGGACCAAGTGAATGCGCATGTTTATATGATAAGAATAATGACATGCTGAGTATTTGGCTAACATAATAAGCAAAGTGTAACATATAAGTAGAAAAATCTAGTAAGAATAGATGCAACCAAGATATGCAAATGCAGTTTATGAGTGTGATGGTATGATATTAAAAATGTGGCGATGGTAGGATCATTGTGCCCCCAGGGAATGTGTATGACATGACGTTAATTTATAGGAACCCTCAATAGTCAAGAAGGACCCATAAAACAAGATTGTGTCATCAGGTAAAGTGGTGTGTGAGAGTAGATGCTAGAAAGATGTATCATGAAGCATTAAGCATGAAATGTGTAGTGGATGTGAGGTTCATTTCATAATTATACCCTCAATATTCAAGTATGAAACATGGAACTAAAGTGGATCATAGGGTAACGACGATACAATGTGTGTATCAAAGGGTGTGAGAGTGCGTAGGATGATGATTTATGGTTCACGGAGCACAAATCATAATAGTAGATACTATTGAAAATTGATAATTATGGGAGGGGGGAAGAAATCGTGATGTCCCCCCAAGTGTGTAATAGATAGAAGGCTATTTGACGATAGTAATGGGTGAGGGACCTCTACCTAATATTTGAGGATACAAAGGCATATAAGAATTCTCTAAGATCAGTGGTGTAAGAAAGTAATAATGTGTATGTGAAGGATACCTATGTGGTGAAGGAGGTGGTGAACACCAATGTGAAGGGGCTTATTGAGTATGGGAATTATGCCAATGAGGTGGGCTAATAGGCCAATGAGGATGACAAGGTTGTGGTGTAGGTTTTGTGTGAACAAGATAGCTTGGTGTATAAGTTTCTTTATATTTGAGAGGCATAGGAATCCTAGATGTCATGATTGGTGCATAGTAAAAAGTAGGCTAAGGCAAGGGTGTGCAAGGTGTAATGCCTTTGATAGTAACAATTTTTTTATTGTGGATTAACAAGAGATACAAGTGGATCACGAAAGGGATGGCTTGGGCAATGTAGAGCCAAGAGATACCTAAGAAATGGCTTGAAAATTTAATTGGTAGGAGCACAAAAGAGCATACATTAGTAGGATCCAAAGGATAGATCATAGTATTATTAATGGTATAGGAACCAATAGAAGCATTGATATGTAAGGAATTAGAAGAGAATGTAGTGTGATAATCATGATCCGAGAACATAGTGACTAGAAATGGTGTATCAATAGTAGAAACAAGGAAATCAAGAGGCCCTAATAAAGGAGGAGGCACAACGCGATATGTATGGTTGGAAGAAGAATTAGTAGCTTACTTGTCATGTTTGGGAAAAGGTTCATTAAAGATTTTTTAGCTTTTTATTATCATTAATTGACTTAGAAGTAGATGGCTCAAGGAGCTCGATTATATTGTTGTCAATGAGATATTGAATAATATAATTGAGTTTGAAACAGTGATCAGTAGAGTGACTGACACATTGGTAACAGTCACATTGTGTGTTTTCATCATATTTGTGGCCATGGGGGTGTGAGGGGTCAAGATTGAGTGGTGGTGGAAGAGTAATAAGATTGCTTTCAATGAGTTTAGGAAATAGAAACTGAGGTGCATATGGTAATTTAGTAAAAGTACAATTTGGAGGTTACACTTGAATATTTTTAGGTGTAGAAACAACATTAATAGTGGCATTTACTTCAGTGGGATTAGGAGATGGTTTGAAAGTAGATTTATCTTGAAACTAATTAGAGGATGTACCATTGTCATAGTATTTCAATTCTCCCATAGATAAAGTTTTTCCTTCTCACATTTTGAATGTATGGCATAATTGATCAAAGTGTGGAGAGGTCTCAAATATAACACTCTCTTGAAGTAGAGGTAAGAGACTTTGAATAAAAATATCTTGTAATTCAGAATCAGGGAGTACATTAGTCATCTTAGCTAAGTTTTTCTTATAACGCCAAACATAGTCAGTTAGACACTCATTCAATCCTTGTTTGATTTGAGAAAATTGTGCATAAGATATATTGGTGCCAATATTTATGAAAATGTGAGAAAGGAAAGCATCATATAGGCATGTAAAATAATTTACTGAATGAATAGGTAGATCATAGAACCAACACATGGCATAATCTTGGAAACTTCTAGGAAATAGCTTAGCTAGTATTGTATGATCTTTTACATAATCATGACATACCACATAGAAAGATTCAAGAAGATCTTGAGGGCCACTATAGCCATTAAAGGTGGGAAAATTAGGTGTAATGAAGTTGGGAGGAAGAGGATAAACAGATATGGAGGTTGCAAAAGGGGTGTTAAGGAGTAATGAGAAACCAAGAAGTGGAGAGGAACGTGGACTAGATTACTGTAGTTGATGGATTTGAAGTTAGAGATCCTGCTATAAAGAGGTTAGATCTTGAGTGCTTGAAGAGGGGACTTGGTGGGTGTGAGAATTAATAGGCCCATGGTAAAATGGTTGGTAGGAGTAGGTATATAAAATCAAAGAGTAGAGGTAAGTAAAATTAATCTGGGCAAGTAAAAGTTCTAAACAGACAGTAGAAAACATCATTAACACTTTTTGGAACCTAGGAATGAAGCAAGATAGGGACGTACACATAATGGTAGAGGAATCTGGGCACTGAGGAATGGTTTTGGGCACTGGTGGCCATGAAAATGCTCAAGAACTGGTTTCTTCTGTGTCACAAGGGTTTTGTTGTTGGCTCATGTTTGTCACTTGATATTCACTACTTGATCACTGAGGGTACTTGTAACTTACAAAACAAAATTTCTACCTACACATTTCCATAAAACACATAAAATCTAATTAAAAATATGCAATATGTGGAGTCTGTCTGACTCCAACAGTCACCCAAAGATTGAAATTACTGTTGATTTATACACTCCATCTCATACCCCATGTAGTTCTTATGTTTTTTTATGTATAAATGGTTACTTAGGATGCCCTTGTGCAAATAGCATAACTAGTGGGCTAGATCTAGAATATAACAATGTATAGTATGTGTGAATGGAATAGAATAGAATTCCCCTCCTATAAAGTGTATGCATAATTATTCAGCCCTTGTCCCTTGTATGGATGTTAGATGGATGCCTTTGAAGTGCTTTGATGCCTTTGAATGAAAGCTTAGGTGGTAATAGTAATTCTTAGTGCTTGGTCCTCATTTTTTAGAAGTAACTAAGTATATATATGATTCCCCTTTTTTAATTTTTTGATTGAAAATTGGAAGACAAACCCATAAGTGAAAAATATTCCCAAAAGATAAAATAGACCCAAAAATAGTGAATAAAGGTAAGAAAGGGTCAGGAGTGCCCAATATGGATAGAAGTGCCTAGGAATTGGTGTCCTAATTAGGCACCAGTGTCTGAAGTTATTAAGGATAAATCATTCAAGTTATGTCAGAGTTGTAGGGTGTGTAAGATTAGAGAGAAAACAAGAAACCAAGAAAATAGGCCAAATATAGTTTTCAACCACTATTTTTCTTTCTTGGGAATCATATATACATTAGTATGATTTTGGACCTAGAAATGTACCCAAGTGCTTCATTTTATGTCTACAATTGGAAAGAAAGATAAAGTATTAAAATACTACTTTAAAATAGAACCACTACTTTTACAATGAACTCAAGTTACAAAGCTAACCTAGCTTTACTACTATTAGACACATCCATTTCTTTAAATAAAAGCACCTAAAAATGGCCCAACACCCTTGCATAGGAAATGAATGGGTAGGAGAGTATCAATAATTACCTCTTTATCATGGTTGGACACACCTTGGCTAGGATATTTTCCACAATTCTAGATATTCATATCACTATATAGGAAAAGACTAGCAAGATGAGAACCAAATGGAAAATGAGTTTTAGAAGGGACCACCATATGAGTGATCATATGTTTACTTTGACCTTTATCATCAAGGAAGATAAGGAATAAAACATGGAGTATATTTTTGTTTTGTATAATTAAATATGGAATTCGATCTAGTTCCTCAACATTTGTTGGTTGAAAGGATTAAGGCTTTGTGTCTTCCATCCTTGGTAGTTTTAATTGTTATGATATTTTATGAGATAATGTTTAGCAATGTAATAATGATGATTTCTGATAAAAAGAATTTCTAGATTACTATATGTGTTAAAATACATTACCCACTTTCTCCAATACTTTTTTATCTTTATATTGATGAGTAAGAGGAAACAATTTCATATACATTGGGTATAACAAATGTTTGATTGCTCTTTGGAGTCTTTATTGTAATTCTTATATTGTGATCCGAATTATTTTTGGAAAATGGTGGATAACACACTAACAATGGTGTTTAAAGTGTTATGGAAATATATTCATAATGAATAACTAAAATTGCATAATTAAATAAATGTATTGTAGAATTAAGAATGGAATCATATTGCAAAAAATAAATTTATTGAGTATGTATACAAAATGGGGAAACTTTATAGGAGAGATGCATGTCATATCTCTTTGCAATTGAGAATGGACACGGAATAGGAAATTTTTTTATAAGATATGTATGTCTCACAATTCTATACAAATTAAGATGTATACAAATGGGATAACTCTATAGGAGACTTATATGCCTCAAAACTAGAAAATTTGCAATTTGCATCTCATTTCAACTAAAAATTTTAGCCTACAAGATTATTTCTTCATTGGAAACAATATTATTTAATGAAATCTTAAATGTTTATCAGAGGATTAAGATCAAATTAATATGATTGTAACAAGAAATATGTATCATGTAAAAAATAAGGAAGTGTAAGCAATACTGAGATAATAATTACTTAGCTTGTTTTCAAATATATGGACTGATTTTGGGATGCGAAACATGATAAGAAGGATGGATCTAATCTTTTCATGCTCTTTCTAAGAAACTAGGATCTGGAACTTCTTCAAATAGAACCTTCCAGATGAGGATACGACCTCCTAGACATTGGTGTCTGAACTAGGTGTTAGTGTCCTGACAACAACTCTACTTATGATATTTTTAGGGTCTGAATGTATCTCGTTCCTTTCATTACCTATCATGTACACTTCACAATAGGGTTTTACTATTGCATATGAACCTACAAAAAAATCCCTAACCTACACAAGGATAAAGTAAACATTAAATGAAATAAAAAAATTTATACGCATTAGATGAAATAAAAAATGCATATGATTGAGTAAAAATGACCTTAACGGTCACCCTAATGTGATTTTCACCAAGATGTGTACTATATTTCAGACTCTATGGAGTTATATTGTATGTGTGATTGAATTATGTCCCTTAAATATAGGTTTCCCTTGTATCAATCACATTAAGATAGCAAGCTACAACTAACTTTCCCCCAAGATGAATGTGTGAGATATAATTCATAAATAGTCCCTCTTATGTAGTGAATAATGTATCCCAAAAGCATTCCTCAAATGTTACTCTTTACCCAAGTAGTAGATAATAAGTAATAGCCCAAGTTGTCTAACCCCGAATAATAGTGAGTAATTCATGTATATATATGATTATCTTGTTTGAATTTCATCATTATCAACCAAAAATGCCAACCCAAAGTTATAAGAAAGGTTTTATAAAAGATAACAAATAATGTGGAATTTCAAATTTGAGAAAATGAGGGAAAATTAAATAAGCTCCCAAAGGGGACAATAGCGTCTGGGCACTCATGTTCCTAATGGGTGGTAGCGTCCAGGATTCTTATAGGATAAAATAGAAAATATAGAGTTGGGTCACACATTGTCCAATATTCACAGGTAAAGTGTTCATTTCAGAAAATTAAATGAGAAGAGTGTAAAAAGGATAAAGCAATGTAATAGAAAAACAAGTCTTGTTAATGTCTAGTTTCCTTACTTAATAATCATGCATAGATTAACATACTTAGAGGTGTGATGTAAATAGAAAGTATATAATTTCATGACTAAATTTTCCACCACTTTATGTTGTTGAATGAATATTTGGTAGAATAAATTAGATAGGAAGATCAAACCTTATAGAGAGCCGAAGGGATTTGTAACTGAAAGTGTGTCGAATGATGATTGCACTTGATATATTGCCAAATGGAGATTATAGAATTTATATCATGGAATGTAAAAGAGGATAATGATCCTATGGGTGACCTCATGTGTAATAGTAGAAATGATTTCTACGTTTATTCCTAGGATATTACCTTTGTTGGAACATCTTGTGCTAGAGATTGTTCCTTGTTCCATTTGTGTGTTACCTTTTATTAGAGTACGGTCATACCTATAAAAAAAAATAAGTGTAGTTAATTCTCATGATAAATGAATTTAAGTTTAACTTAGTAAATGTGAAAATAGAAATTCATAACAAAAGACTAGTGAGTCAAAGATACCTGAATTCTATGAGAGAAGAGATAAAATTATTTATCTATGTTTGTTTCCTTCGAGATGCTTGGAATAGTGTTGAGTATTTTGGAATCCTATCTCCAAACTGAGCATTTTAGTGACATTTCACTAAGCTATATATTTAGGTTTCCTATCACCAAACTAAGGATTTAAGTGTCATGTCACTAAATTGAGGATTTAGGCATCCTTTCTCTAAGGGAAGAGTATTGGGAGAGTTGTAGGCTTTCCCCTCCAACTATTAACACTTACACATGGATAAATTCCACTATAGATGGGTCACAAATTCAATATAAAATGGTCACAGATGATCCCAATAAAACAAATTAATTAGTTCCCTTTCTCAAAGTATGTAACTTGTCACTAATTTTGTTCCTTTTATTCCTAATACTAACCTTTAGTTGAGTACATGTTATTGGGTTTTGGAGAAACCTGTCATTAGAAACCTATTGATCTTGTATTGTACTTATTTTTACTCCTACAGAAGAACTTCTTAGGTGAGACACTAGCCCCCACTGTTCTCATTTGTATTGGGTGCTTCTATCCTGCACTGATTTTTGGTCCAAGTATGATTCTGAACTATTTTTTTAGCTCTTATTTATTCTAATTATATTGTTGTACCATTCTGTGTCTAGTCTCTGAACTAATAGGAGGTTGAAATATCCACCCTATGGTTGCCTCCACTCATTCGGGGTGCGTGAGATGAACTAAGGAAATATTTTCCCAAACAATAGAAGTTGAAACTGATGTGCACATATAAATTAGAACTCATGCGAGTGTAATTGGGAATGTGCATGGTAACAATTGCGGTGCATTTAAAATAATGAGAAATTCTAGCCAAAAGTGTTACTCACAAAAAACATGACATTATGCAATAAAAACTAGTCAAAACACATAGTAATATGGAAGAATACACACTGAGCAATTGGTTGAATACATGGGACACCACTTAGTATGTCACAAGACACTCGAAGGTGTCAAAGCTATAGAATCAAAGAGACACAATCAATCATAGGGAATATCCCAAAAATAATTTCAATCAAGACACAATCATAAACAAGATACAAATAAAGTAGATAACCATGGTTCGAAGTAGTCCTATAAGACAGATGCTACAGATGAAGCACCCATGAGCATGTTAGAAAAATTGATAGCATGCCACAATGTATACAACTAAAAATAATAATGAAAGTAGTAGATACTACAATGATAGAACATGAATAGAGAAAAATTAGGACATGTAGATGCTCCCAGGAGCCTCAGTGAGACTAGCAGAGAATAGTGCTAAGCATCATACATTGTGTAAGAACATGTAAGTAACTTGCATTCACCTCAAGAGTACCACTTGAATGTGTAAATGTATATGGAAAAAGTATAGAGCATACTATGAATAAAAGTAACACAGTAAGTAATGTACAACATAGAATATTATAGGTGAGAAAGAATATATCTAATCAAGATCTAAGCTAGTATTTTTTATTTTTTACAAATATTTGGATGAAATTCTATGAATAGGACATGGGATAATGGTTTCTCCCAGTTTATGTGTGCAAGGTGAGGCCCATGTAGGTAAGTGTTCTCTCAACAAACATGTAAAATATAGAATAAGAGTGTGTCATTAGGTATCAAGGGGACATAATATGCCCCCAAGTGTGAGTGGTGCAATGATCTATCCAATGATAATAGGGGGTGAGAGACACCTATCTTCCAATGTAAAAATATGAACACATGTGAACATGATCTAAGGACCTAATGTTGTTTGAAAGTGCATGTATCATAGCATGTGGAGTAGGATTGTGACATGCATGTGGAGAAACTAGAATATGTGGAACATTGGTAAGTAATAAGTATAATTTGGTAAGCATGAGTGTTACCAAGGAACAATATCAACATAGTGAGGGGGAAACCCTATAGAGTATAATATCCCAAATGTACTAGGAGTAAATGTAATGACATGCACCATAAGGATATGGCCAGTAGAAGAAACTAGAATAGGTGGGATTTCAGGTTTGTTGGCAATATTGGAAAGAGTAAGTGTAAACATAAGGACCAATGTGTGTGTCAAGATATGTGTAACATATGTAATTCTAGGAAACTCATTGGTATAAAATTCAAGTAATAGAGGTAGAGATATAAGAATACTCATTAGAAATAGGTGAAATTTGGGAAGATTGGAAGCATTCAAGCTGTATGTACTAGCTCGTATGATGATAGAAAAAACTATAGGCATAAATGTGGAAAGAGGGGGATTGATTTCCCCCACAGGTGCAATAAGGTGAGGTGTAGGCATACCATATAATTCATACATATAATATTTGAAAGCGATTAAGGGAATAGCCTTAGGAATCATTATCAAATTAGCACTCTATATTTTTACTTGTGGTGGGGAAGTTGTAGCAAGTGATGTAACATTGGATTTATTAAGCATAAGATCATGGGTTTCGATAGAAATTTCATCATGTAAACCAATATCATGGCGATAATGTTATGCAATAAAATGAGTGTCTTCATTCTCATGTATGAGATATATATTATAAATATCAGCAACATGAGGTGTAGAATCTATTGTAGCATCATCCATAGAAGAAGGTTTTGAAAAGGCATTGTGTGCTAGGACATGGGTAGAAACAATTGTATGCATAGTATATAACCAAGGATGGCCTAAAAGGATATTACAATGGAAATTACTAGCAATAACATGACATAAAACATTAAGAGTGCATGATCCTACATTAATAAGTAAAAATATTTATCCTAATACTTGCTTAGGTGTGTTATAAAATCCACAGATACATTGAGTAGATGGATTCAGATCAGCAGCGGAAAGGCCTATTTGATGGATAAATGAGATGTTACATCTCATTAAGGATAAATTCATCATCAACTAAATCACTCTTAATAAACATGTTATGAATATGAAACCAAATATGAATGGGGGAGCATTGTTAGCAATTTTTCGGGAAGGAACGAAAGACTCAAGAGTATGTATGCTATATAAAGCTTCATGGGAGACAATAAGACAATAGATAGGAGATAAATGAAAGTGAGATACATATTGATAATGATCTCTTTGCGTTATCATGATGAATGAGGAATATCTAAGTACACAATGATTTAATAAATGGCTAATAATGAAGAGATAATGGGGATAAAACCCAAATAGTGATGTGAAACAAAAAGTGACTGTTGTCAAATGAATAAAATGACTATATCTCAAAATAGAATTTGAATATTTAAAAAATAGGTCATTTTTATTTTTATAAATTGAATTAAAAACCTCAAATGGATTTCGACAAAAGTGTATAGTTTCTGAATTAGTCCTTAATTAGTAAAAAGTGTAATTTTGAATTTTCCAAAAATTTGCTTAACATTATGGTAACCAAAATGAGGTTTTTGTTAAATATGGAAAAATGAAAAAAAAACTCAAAGTAATTTTAAAATATAGTCGGTATGCTTGATATGTGAAATTAAAAAGTGATTTGCAAATTAAGAGCCTTATAAAGTGACCCAAAGGGTAGGATTAAGCAAGAAACCCTAGAAATTATTTTTTGTAGATCTAATTTATGGAAGAGGATACATGAAAATTAGGTTTAAATCTAAATATTAGATGAAACTAGGGTTATTTCTTGAAGAATAATAGATCTGATAAATATCATGTAAGGATTAGGTTCATGAAATGATTTAATGAAATATTAAATATTTATCAAAGAACTGAGATCAAATGAATATAATAGTAAAAAGCAATATTTATCATGCAAGAAACAAACAAGTGTAAGAAATAGTCAGATAAGAATGCCTTATCTTGTATTTAGAGATCTGGACTGATTCTAGGTTGGGAAACATGCGAAGAAGGCCAGATCTAAATTTTGCATGCTCTTTCTAAGAAAATGGGATCTGGAACCTCTTTAGAAAGGACTATGTACTATGAAAAACTAACTATAAATAGAAGATAGACAATAACACCAAACCTTCCTATAGATTTCTAGACAAAACTTCAAGTAGGTTGTGTGAAGCTTAGGAGCTTATATAACTTTGTGGAATTATGGGTGCTCTTGAGTGACCTTCAAACATGGACTGACCAATGTTATGAGTAGATTTAGGGAGCTTCCAATATGAATATATATTGGATCAAAATTGACAGAGTAATGGTGTTGTGAATCTAAGATGGTTTGTAAGAGTGTAAGCCTATATTTTATAGAAGTAAAAGTGGTTAGAAGTAGGTTGAACACAGTTGAATGTACATGTTATAAACAACATTTGAGGAGGTTGCAGCAGTTGTGGAAGTTTAAATGCCATTTAGGGGTAGTAATGGGAATTTGTTAGTAGAAGTTACATCTAAAAAGGTGGTTGTACGTGCAAATGAATTTCCCCCACCTTTCTCGTATTTTAGAAGTGTAGTTGACTAGGATGAGGATGTGGAGTCCAAGTGGATGTTGACTAAGAATCTAAGTGGCAATTGACTAGGATGTGCACACTTAATTAATTAATCATTTAATTAATAAATGATGATTAACTTAGCACAAGTGAGTACTAGGATTAATTTAATTAATCCAAAGGGGTACAAATCACATGATTAATCAATTTAAAATCACAAATGGGTAAATAATTGGATGTACTAGGACAATCTTGTGAACAAGTGAGTGATTTTAGGGTGGTCTACATTTGCCCCTCTTTAAATTTCTATTATGAAGTAATAGTTCTTTAAAGATAGTAGACATATGCATAGTAGCAAGAAGAAAGCAATGAAACCTTATGATGCCCCCAACAAGTAATGAAAGCATTAGGATGCCCCAACAAGTAGGAAGCGGTGAATCATTTGGATGCCCCAATGAGTAGGAAGTGGTGAAGGAATGCCCCCTAAAGCGAGTGGTGGGCGACGTAGCAAGGCGGTGGATGGCTTCTTGATAGGAATAAGACAAGGGATTGGAATAAGGATGGGGAAAAGATTGTGCTCATAGCATGAGCGTTATTTGTAGAATAAATTTAGAGAAACCTTATTTTTACTGTTGCACAATAGAGTTGTTAGGTATGATTATGAAATAATCCAGAATGGTTAACCTAGATGTGCATAAAAAACACACACACAACAAATAAAAGATAAAAGAAGGAAAGTGAACCCAATATACAGAGTAGGTACATGAATCAGGGTTATAAAGGAACCAAGGTGTAATCACACTACTTGTAAGTGGTCCAAAAAGTAAACATCAACAATGCAACACAAATTTGAAAAAGAAGACAATTAACAATTCCCCTAATGCATGTCATAATGATGATTAGGTAGATGCAAATACTCTTAAGTGGAAATAGGATCAAAATGGAAGAGTGAAGTTAAAGAGAATCCTTATTAAATTATTGTTGGATCCGTTCTGTAAATGATCAAAAAGAAATTTCCCCAAGAGAATTTATATCGCGAAGGAAAAACAATTTTTGTGACTTTCCCCTAGCATATTTAGCATATCATACAAAGGGAATAAAGTGATAGTTGTAAGAGTGGAATGATCACTAAGGTGGTAGATAAAGGTATGAATTTATCAAGATTATGTTGAAAGGTTAAAATATTCACTTCAAGGGTTTTCCCGTTGTAGGATTTCTATGATAAGTGAGTGTTTTTTTCAAAAAAAAAAAAAAAAAAAAATATTTTTTTGAAAATATATGATTTTTTAAATTTTAAAATATATATGTTTTTTGGATTTTGCAAGTTATAGGATTTTTTTTTATTTTTGTGAGTTTTGAAAAAGGTTGAAATGAAAATTCAAACAAACATGAATTACACAACAAAAAGGAAAAAATTCCATGTCTTAAATAAACCGAGGAGGAAAACACAACATGTGCAAGTGACAAGAAAACATGAAACATGCATTGCAAAAAAAAACCCAATATGAACAAGAAGGAACCACACAAAGTACAACAAAATAAAAAATTGAAAGAAGTACAAACATCGTCAAAATGTTGAAAAACCACAATAATACAACACAATTTGCAAAAAATGATGTCTAATTACACTTTGAATGTGTTCCACATTGAAGAACTAGAAATATTTGAATGCCCCCAAGTGATAGCTTAGAACGCAAAAGGATTGGATCCGGCCCGAAGAGCGGAGTGATACTTAGATACTCCAAAAGGTACCTTGTCAGATCCCATTGAAGTTTGATTTGTATCTGGATTAAAATGTAAAAATCCAAATGTGCCCCCAAGAAAAGTTATATTATGCATGGGTAAATGATTTCCTCAATCATAGATATACACCATAGGAAATAAAGATGATTATTGAAATTTGATCTAGAATGATCATGAGGAATGCCATCAAAAGGATTTTATTTATAATTGTGTTACATAATTGTTGATTTTTAGTCAAACATTATTTTGAATGTTTTTGATTATGATAGGTTAGATATTGTTTTGGGTTTTTTTGGAACAATTTTATTTTTATTTTTGGTATTTTACAACTTGGTATAAGAGGTGCACTACTTGAAAGTAGGTTCAAATAATTATAAGCATTCCATTCCATTGGCAGAAATGTATATGATAAGATGATAGGGTGTTTCACTCTGCTCATGATTCCATGTAACTAGGAAGATTTGAGGGCTCATCACGGAGAGCTAATAAGGACGCGGGGGGAAAATGAGATAAATAGTGGTATGGAAAGTGATGATAATAGATGCAACAACAAAAGGTGTAACAATGATCCATATGAGAAAAATGTAACTCATCTCTAGTGAATATTATCTGACTGATTCCAAGATGATTCCACTTTATAGGTTTTGACTTGACTTAGATCCATGGATGGCCTATTGGTTGTTAAAATCCGATTGAAGGAATTGTTGTCTCTTTTAACATGAGCAGATAAATTAATTTTGGGGATTTATTTGATTAAGAACTTTGATTAAGATTTCAATAAAGGATTTATTGGTTGATTAATTTACGTAAAGCACCCCCTACATATTGCCCCATGTCATCAATAAAAGGAAAGGGCTCAAAACTGAAGACAAAATGTAGGCAAGCAAGGGATTTCTCTGTTCCCAATCTCATACTACATGTAAGAAGTATGGGATTATCACCTAAGACTGTGAAGGACAAAATGTGTAGTGATTTTTTAGTTTGTTTTTTATTTTTAGATTGATTTAATTTACCCTTGTATATTGATAGAGAGCTTTTTGGGAAGGAACATTCTGCCCCCAAGTCTCAGCCTTGTGTGACTAGTAGGACACAAGGGTTTAACACCGTAGATTGAGATGGGCAATAAAAAAGGACCGGGAAAAGAAATTTATTGTTTTTTTTTGGAAAAAAAAGAGCTTATTTGAAAGGAGTAGTTTCCATTAGTAAGCTTCGAGACAAAACTATAAGTGAAAATAGTTGAAATGGTAGAAACCATGACAAAAATGAGACACACAATTCCCAATTGGAACAAGGTGAACATGTGTCATAATAGGTGAAGAAGATGAGTATATGGTAACGGTATGATTAAGATATCTTCCAATATATGGAATTATTAGCATTATTTGTACGTGATTTGTCATTTCCGATTGGAAAACAGGGTCTTTAATACAGATTTCTGTTCTCTTTTGATGATTTTTAAGTTTTCTAAATTTTGGTAGATTAGAGTTTTAAATGGAATCATCAAGAAAGAGGTCCATGTTTATTAAATTTGAATAGTCATGTATTATGACACTTGTGAAGATGAAATACAAGTCAAAAGGGAGAATTGAAAGATTCAATAAGTCCTGAAATATGAGACTTTGGTGGATAGGGTCCAAGTCAAAGGGAGTAAATCCAAATATTTGATAAGTCTTGTAGTATGAGACTTGGGGCGAACATGATCCAAGCCAAATTATGTCTGATTAGATGAGTCTTCGATGAGATTAAAAGATATATGCAGGGAATATGTTGAGATTTATATTCAACTACGAGTGAAATAGTGTGAGGAAATAAGGATTAATCTCTAGATGTATGTGATGCCCATTAAAAACAACCCACTTGAGACCCAAGAAACAACCTAGGGTTAGTTAGAAAATTATGGAATAATTTTTTTTATTAGAAGTGTCCACAACCAAGTTGCAAGACAATAGTTGACCCTATTAGGTTCCAGAACAAATCTAAATTACTAGAACATACCTTTTCTTTTCATTAACAAATTTCAAGTTCACATGGTTCATTTTATGGGGTTAGCAGTCTCAATTAGGTTTAGGGAGTAATTTACCCCCCATACCCACTCTCTAACAGGCTCAGAGTTTCAACTTGATTTTTATTATACTTAATGCTTCCAAAATTTCCCTAAATCATTCCCATTGGATAGGAAATTTTCTCACCTTTCCGGTGATATAAAGAAGTCCTCCTAACTCCTTCAGAAACTCAAGATATGGACTGGCGGAGTTTAGGGGTCAAATTTTCCCCAAAGGGGACACATGTCAAGCAGGGGTGAAAGGAAAATTTGGGATCGGCGGGTCGTGGGGTGGCGTTTGGAATTTTTCCCTTGCGTGCAAGAAATTTCCCATTTGCACCCATGCCTCCGTAGGTCCTCTAAGGGACACGTGGCGGCCTCTGAGTTGTCGCCAGCAATAAGGAAAGGAAGGGTGGGGTGGGCGAGAGAGTTTGGGGCATTTCACCCAAAGGGGAAGAAAACAAAATAACGCCCATGCACCCTGCGGGTCTGCCAGGGTCACATGGCACTCCACGAATCTCCATGGGGAGAAGGGAGAGGGAGATGTGGGTGGCCGAGTTGATTTGTGAATTTCACCGAAGGGAGGACAAAGGGGAAGTTGGATGCGTGGGTCCGTGTGTCCACGAGAAGAATTTCCCAAGGTGAGGGCAGGGAGGAGTGTGGAGCCGCAGGGAAATTCATCCAAAATTTCCAAAGACCAAAAATAAAAAAATACAAAGGGTCCTCCACCCCCCTTGCTAGCACCCAAAGCTGTCACGTGGCAGCTTGTGATAGGCCGCGGCTCGGCAGGGGAGAAATGGAAAAAATTTCCAAAATTTTCAAAAGGTCTAAGGAAAAAAGAAAATGTCGCGCCTCTGCCGCTGCCCTGTGAGGACACCTGGCAGCCTCTGATTAACTATGGGCCGGCGGAGGAAAAGGATGAAAATTTCCTTGAGCCAAAATTTTCAAAATATTTTCTAAGGATAATTTCGACAAGAATTTTTTCGGGCCATGGGCCAACCAGGGAAAATTTTTCCCAAATTTTCCTGCCAAGGCAGAGAAACTTCAGAGGGCCATAACTTGAGGTAGAAAGGCCAGTTTTGGAAAAACAAGGACTTTCTCGGAAATCTCTCGATGCCTCTTTTTGTACAAGAAACATAAATTTTACTTTTTGGTAAAGTTTAAAGGGGTCAATTTTAAAAAAACGATATGTAGGATTTTAAAAAGCCAACTGGTAATTTCCAATTCTAAATTTGATGAAATTGGATCTCCTCCTTCACTCAACATGTCAAACAGACATGAAGGATTTCTCTAGGAAGGTATTTATAAGTTGTTTTAAGGATGTTAAATTTTTCAATTTCTTCAAGTTGCATTTTTCCAACAATTGACAGAAAAATGATTGTTAGAGGGATTGGATTCGATTTTGCATTAATTTAACTTGTCTTCTTAAGTTTTCTTTGTCAATTTGAGTTCCTTAACATCTTAGCATGCTATATTATATCAATTCCAAGTTGATTGTTAAGTGCAGGTCCGAACTGTACATTTTTATTAAAATTAATTACCAGTTTTAAGTTTATAATAGAAATCCCATTTCTAGAATTTTTTTTATCAAATTCATCCTTCAAATGTGGCATTTCATTCCTAAACTAGTCCAATACATTCAGTTGTTTATAAACAAACCATTTCAAAGCTAAATTGTAAATCTGATTTCCACTTTAATATATTTCAAAAAGAAACAATGCAATATAATTCCCTCATACGTATTTATTCTTCTTTCAATTTTCAAAATAGAGATTCCAATAACAATTTAACATTCCAACTCAACCCAACAATGCAATGAGAAGTAAACTTGCAATTCTTTATTAATTCAAAAGGAGAAACATCTTTACATTCTTTCATTCCTTGATTATAATTAATAGAAATTCTATTTCTTTCTTTTCCATGTACAGAGACAGAATTTAAATATCTTTCACACTTTAAATAAACACTTTCAATCCAATTACAACATCTTTTCTTCACAATACAAATCTTACAATTTCATCCACTTCAAGTGGGAAAGGTTACAAATGAATATGTTTTCACAAGGGACTGTCAAACTATATTTTTTCTTTCTTGCTCCAGGACAACAACATGCAAATTTTCTCTTTCTCCAAGTTGATCACAAAAAAAGAGGGGGAAAGGCAATGCTCTCCACCCAACCAAGACATCCAATGAAAGGAGAATCCTTCCTTCATCATTGGCCCTCGAGCCCTAACCAAAATACAATAATAGATATAATTCAACCCATGGCAACAACTAGATTCCACAACACACAACATTCTTTCAAACATGCACATTTCAATATAAAACATAGATCAATACAAAACAGTAGTTTACAATTGCAATTGAAAACATACCAATCAAAACTCAGGCTTGATCATGCAAGCCAAAGGAGCAAGGTCTATGGGGGAAGCTACTTATGCCTCCCAATTGGGAATTGGGCATCCACCAGAACAAACCTGCCAAAATAAATCATCATACACACATCTTTATGCCCCCAAAAAATCCCTCCTTATGCCCCCCACAATATTTCCTTATGCCCCCCAAAAAGAAAGAAATGCAAGCTATTTCTTTTCCATGGTGGATCCCAAAACCAAACTCCCTCCACAAAATCTGATGCCAATGGCATTCCTTATGCCCCCCCACATGGATTCCCCATAGCCTTCTCCTACACCTTCCCTAAGGTAGTCTACCCAACCAGCCAACAAATAAAATCAAAGCATGCACCATTCACAAAACACAACAAGAAAATGACAGCATAAAAAAGAGAGTTAAATTCCTACCTCTCCATGGTTACTTTTTTTTCCAACAGCAAGCTTCAAATGTCAAGAACACGTTCCAAAACAGAAATGTCCCAAGTATGCAAATATATCTCCAAACTTCCTCCACAATCCACAAGAGCTCCAACACAAGAAAAATGTGCCCCCAAGGAAGAATGCAAAAATGATTCAACAACCCAAAACAAGCAAGGAGTTTGAATTATATAGAAGACAGAAGAGAAGAGGATGATATGGATCCATGTAGGATGCCACATCACACATCCTCCAATTCAAACACAAAAGACAAAATCCATTCTCCCAAGCACAATAAAGAGGTGGGTGAAAATATGACAAGTTACTTGCACACTCTAAAAAGCCCACACCTCAAGGGACAAAAAAATAAATAAAATGTAAGAAAGTGCAACCCAAAACAAGCAATATGATTAATAAAATTCATTATAAACGTCACAAATCACTTCTCCAACCATAAGTATGGTTGGTAAATTAAATTTAGAGGCATGGGACAAGTTTTACTTGTCCCACAAGCCTCCAAAAATAGCCCCCAAGGACAAATTCGAATTTGTCATGGAGGTGGAGTATTTCATACTCCAAAATCTGACTTAAACATACTCTTACAAAACTTACACATCCCTTACAAATTTAATACAAATAGCCAACAACTTCCATTATTACTTTCCCATATCCCAATCTAATTTATTTAAATTTTAATCATATGATTTCCTCACATTAATCTATCACAATTTAATTAATTAAAAGAAGGGAACACATTACTAATAAAATACATACAACAATAATAAAAGGAACACATTAATTGAAATACACAAACCCATGGTCACATATAAAGGAAACCCCCCCATGGGAATCCCTAACAAAAACAACACTCAACACAATAAAACAAGTTGCCATGGTGACCTTGTCAAATTCACTCAGAATTCTATTTTGGTTGGTCTCCGATCCCCCGATGTTTTTGTTGTGATATTTTTAACCTACAAAATACAAATACCTCCTTTGGCCTCGTGGCCATATTAGAACATCCAATATGATACAATTAAAATCACAAAATCATCTAAGTAAGTGAATCACAGCAACATCGAAGTAACAACTACATCAATTGCATTTTTAATCAACAACTATATCATCATGAAATAATGTCCATTTTCTAGATCAAATCATAATATTCCAAATCACATGTCTGAACAACATCCATAAAAAATCCATGTCAAATAATATATCATCATCTACATATAAGGTGTCTCTAATAATCATCAGGACATCATAATCAAATCAAGATCAACAATAATCCATGATCAATGGTTAACAACATACTAAATCAAAACATAATAATGTCTATAATGTAATCATAGTATCTAAACAAGTATCAAAGATGTCAAAGGGAAGTGGGCACTACATCCCCCTCCCCTTAGACTCGACTTCCTCCTGGAAGTCACTGGAACAAATGTGGAAACTGAACTCGTAATGAAGTAGGATCCTCCCATGTAGCTGCAGTCTCATCATATCTGTCCCACTGCACCCAGACCTAATCAACCTCTCTACCTCGAAGGCCCAGGGTCCTACGATCTAAGATGCGAAACGGGCTCCACCATCACCTACCCCTGATCCTGCACCTACAATGATGTCCAATCTAACACATGAGAAGGATCTGCAATATATCTCCTGAGAAGTAAAACATGAAAAACATCGTGTATGCGAGACAAGCTGGGTGGCAATGCTAGACGATAGGCCAAAGGGTTGATACGCTCCAAGATCTCAAAAGGACCAACAAATCATAGGAGCTAACTTAGAAACTTTTCCATAATGGATAGGGCTCTTGTGTGGCCTTACATGAAGAAACACCTTCATGCCCACATCAAAACTATGATCGATCATATGCTGATCCGTGTACTTCTTCTACCTATCCTGTGCCTCCTGCAATCTCTGTCCTGATCAACACCACCTGCTGCTCCATGTCCTGTAAAAGATGCTGGTCCAAGAGATACTATGTCCTCTAACCTGTCCCAACTAAGAGGTGTCCTGCACTCTCTACCATCAAAGCCTGAAAAGGAGCCATGTATATGGAACTCTGAAAACTATTATTGTAGGCAAAATCCACTAAGTACAGGTACTCCTCCCATTTAGACTATTGATCCATCACATACATCCTGAGCATATCCTCTAAAATCTTATTCACCCACTCAATCTGTCCATCTATCTCAGGGTGATATGTTGTGCTGAAGTTGATTCTCGTCCCGAGGACATATTGCATGGTAGTCCAGAAATGTGAAGTGTACAAAGGATTGCGGTCACAAATGATCTTCCATAAAATCTTGTGCAACCTAACAATCTCATCAAAATATACTCATGCCACTGCTCTAGCTGTATAAGTGGTCTTCACCGGAGAAAAATGAGCCACTTTTGTCAACTTATCAACCGTGACCATAATGGCATTGTGGTGATATCTCGACATTAGTAACCCAACAATAGAATCCATGGAAATGGTGTCCCACTTCCATTCCGGTATAGCATGAGGATAAAGAAGGCTTACTGGATGATGATGCTCAGCCTTAACTCTCTGGCACTCTAAACATCATGACACAAATTGGGCCACGTCTCGACAAAGTCCTCTCCAATGATATAACTGTCACAAGGTGGTGTGCATCTTCTTCACCCTGGGATGGGATGAATAGGGTGCACGATGTGCCTCTACCAATATGTCCTGCCTCAAGCCTCCATCTCTGGGAACATATATTCTAGCCTCTGTTCCTGAGAAGACCATCTACCTCTAAGGTAAATCCATCAAAATTCCCCCCAAGGGGTCTCTGTGACTTGATCTCTGTGACTCATACTACAATGTAGAAGCTATCAAGAGGAAGCTGCTGAAGAATCCTGCTTTGCAAGTATTGTGCTCACTAAGGTGGCCATACCCACATGTCTCTATCTACTGAGAGAATCTACTAACACATTCTCCTTCCTCTTCACATGCTCGATCTCCATGTCATACTCATAAATAAACTCCATCCAATGCCTAACGAGCGTTGAGATTGGGCTGTGTGAAGAGGTGGTGAAGACTCAAATGATCTGTCCTGAGTGTGAATCTCCTGCCAAGAAGAAAATTCCTTCATCTAACCAAAGCATGCACAACTGCCATAAGCTCAAGATCATGGGTTAGATAATTAAGCTCGTGATCCTTGATTTTGCGAGACTCAAAATCCACTACTCTGCCCTCCTGCATCAACACACCTCCAAGGCCTACCAACAAAGCATCTGTGTAAACAAAGAACTCACCCTGTGGATCTGGCACTGCAAGAATAGGTGTTATCTGGTGAGGCACTCCTTCAGTGTCCTGAAGGCCTGCTCGCATCTGTCTGACCAAACAAAATTCTTCCCTTTCCTCTAAAGGGAAGTGATAGGTGTGCAATATGAGAGAAGTCCTGAACAAATCTCCGGTAGTAACCTGCTAATCCCATGAAGCTGCGCACCTCAGTCACTATAGTGGGTGTTGGCCAATCCATGATGGCTCTAATCTTGGAAGGATTGACTGTGATACCTTCCCCATAAATAATATGACCCAAATACTGCACCTCTGTCTGAAAGAAAGCACACTTCTCCAAGTTCCCGTAAAGTTGCTGCTCACGAAGACACTGAAGAACCTGGCGAAGGTGCCCCTCATGCTCCTCAGCATGTACATGATTATATCAAAATGTCATCTAGGAAGATGAGCACGAAGTGATCTAAGAAAGTTCCTAAATACCCCATTCATCAAACTCATGAATACATTTCAGGGGCATTCAGTCAATCCAAAAGGCACCACTGTGAACTCATAGTGCCCATATCTCATACGGAAGGTGGTCTTATGAATGTCCACCTCCGAAATCCTCAACTGATGGTACCCTAACTTGAGATCAATCTTAGAGAAAATTGTGGCTCCCTTCATCTGATCAAACAAGTCATCAATACGAGGAAGAGGATAACGATTCTTGATCGTTTACCTTGTTCAGCTGGCGGTAATCAATACATAACCACAAGGATCCATCCTTCTTCTTCACAAAGACCACCGGTTCACCCCAAGGGGATACACTCGGATGGATAAGGCCCATTCTCCAAAAAGGCCCCTCAAGCTGTAACTTGAGCTCATAGAGTTATGGGGTGGTCATCTGATAAGGTACCCACGAGGATAGCCTCTGCTCCAGGAAACTAGATCTATATGAAAATCAATCTCACGTGGGGGGTGGTAACCCCGGTAGCTCCCCTGGAAAGACATCAAGCAAACTCTCTCAAAATGGGATGATCATCTAGCCATGGTCTAGTAGACCCATCCTCTAATCTATCACTAACTTGTAACAACATACATCTAATAACCCCGTCGCACACACCACTTAAACTGCATAGCGGAGATAGTACGAATAGAAACGGATCTCCTGACCCCCGAAATTACTGACTCAACTCCCAAATCATCTACACAAGATATAGTCTTATGGTAATAATCCATTCTGGCCCTGTGTGTAGATAACCAATCCATACCCAAAATGACTCCATACAAGCCCAAAGGAAGGATATGGAGATCTGAGGTCGTGGTGAAAGGTCCCAAATCCACTACACACTCCTTAACTAAGGAGTCTATAGAGAACTTGGCTGCAGAAGCTATATCGACATCCCAACTAAGATCCTGCCTAATTACCATCATCCTACATCACTCTACTAAATATGGTGCGATGAAAGAATCAGAAGAAGCATAATCAAACAATACAAAGGTAGAAAATACCACCAATGCTACCTGTCGGTCTCAATGACTGCGCTCTGATGCTCTTCTTGGTGGTTCATAAACCACTGCGTAAATCCTGTGGCGATGTCCCATGTCACCAACAGTTGGCTTTGAAATCTATGCCTTATCCTTATTGTTAGGGTTACTGTGGGCAATCTCTCAAAAAGTGTCTAGTAATTCCACAACCCAAAACATCCTCCTAATCCTCCCCGATGAGTAGCACCTCTAGTAGGTTGCCCTAGAATCCTATGATGTGGATCCTGATGATCCAGATGCGGTCTGTTGAGGTCTCTGCTGGTGAGCTCCTGTTGACTGAGTTCTAGGTCCACCCTATGTCTTGATGGGACTCCTAAGAGGAGGCCCCATACTTCTAACCTCTCTATGCATCAGCTCTCTTTAGAGGTCTATGAGGTGGGCGGGACTGTTGTTGATGCTGCTGCAGCCTAAACGTAGGACTGTGTTGTACCCTGGCCACCACCAGGAAAGGGGTATTGAACCCCTCGATCTATCTTCCTGCATCTGTTATATGCGGGTCCAGACTCAGTCTCTAGCCTGCTGGGTATTTCCCCGAGTCTCCTCTACAATATAGGCCTTCTCGACGGCCTCTACTAATGTATGTGGGTAGTAGATCCGTACTACAGTACCTCCAATATCTAAATCCAGGCCCCGGATGAACCTGTAAATCCGCACCTACTCATCCTAGCATATACTCTAACATATTGGAGTAGATCCACAAATCTACTCTCATACTCTGCTACAGAAAGAGATGCCTATCGGAGGTCATGGAACTTGTCAATCCTCTGCTATATGAACCTCCATGACAAATACCTACTCCAAAATCTCTCCTCAAATAATCTCCCAGGTCACTATCTCTAAATCTACATGGAGCTTCTGACTCCTTTGTCCTCCACCATACTCCTGTTCCATCCATCAGTAGATGGATCGCAACACGAGCTTTCGTGTTGCTAGAACAATGACAAAGCTTGGAGAAACCACTCAAGCTCACTAGTCAAGCCTATACCTGAAATCCACTCGTGTCACCAGAGTAATTTGACAGCCGAAAGCTTTAGGATCCTCCCTGATGTGATTTGCAACTGTGGTCTGACGACCTCTAGGTCTCTCTGCACACTCATCCCTAAGCCTAGGGCTCTGAGACCTCTCTTTTATGCTTTAGGAATCTATCACCTTATCTCCTAGGTGGTGACTCTACTCTAGATGACTCTACTCTAGATGACTCTGCATGGGATTTATCTCCTCTATGATCGTCACTGAGTCGAGGAGATACATGATCCTTAGATGGAAGGGGCCTCTGTCATGGCTGGTTGCATGTCCTCCTCTTAATCTTCTGCGTGTAGCAGCAGCATTGACATCCTGAAAGTTTTGTAGAATCTGATGGTAGGGTAGTTGCTACCCCCTGATCTAGTGGTGGTGGTGGTGGTTAGTCTGAGTCTCTGCGAAGGTTCCTCCTCACTCCGTCTGACCCTCTTGCATAGACCAAAGCAAGAGTTAGTTTATTTTTCCAAGATTTACACAACTTCCATGTTTAATCAAATATAAAAATTCTAGCTAAGTTGTTTTCTAGGTTTTAAAAGGTGTGATAGGTTTAAGTTTTATGTCCCAAGTTTTCTAGTCTGCCTCAATGATCCAAGCTTTTGAACCACTTCTCTGATACCAAGTGTGATGCCCGTTTAAAACAAACCACTTGAGACCCAAGAAACAACCTAGGGTTAGCTAGAAAATTAAGGAATAATTTATTTTATTAGAAGTGTCCACAAACCAAGTTGTAAGAAAACATTTGGCCCTATTAGGTTCTGAAACAATTCTAAATTACTATAACATACCTTTTCTTTCATCAATGAATATCAAGTTCACATAGTTCAAATTTTATGGGGTTAGAAGTTTCAGTCAGATTCAAGAAGAAATTTACCTCCATGCTCTACTCTCTAACAAGGATCGGAGTTTTAACTTGATATTTCTCATACTTAACACTTCCAAAATTTCTCTAAATCATTCCCATTGGATAAGAAATTTTCTCACATTTTCCGGTGATATAAAGAAGTCCTCCTAATTCCTTCAGTAAACTCAAGATATGAGCAAGCGTACCTTAGGGGTAAAATTTTCCCCAAAGGGGACACGTGTCAAACAGGGGGTGAAAGGAAAATTTTGGGTTGGCGGGTCACGGGGGCGGCGTTAGGAGGTTTTCCTTCATGAGAGAGGAAATTCTCATTTGCGCTTGTTCCTCCACGGGTCCTCCAGGGACACGTTGTGGCCTCTGAGTCACCTCACGGGAAAAAAGAAGAAAAGAAGGGCGGGGGGCAGCGAGAGAGTCTGATGACATTTCACGCCAAACGGAAAGAAAGACACAAATAGCACCCATGCGCCCGCAGGTCCGCCAGGGACACGTGGTGCTCAACGATTCACCATGCGGGGAGGAAGAGAGAGGGAAAGACAGAGCGGCCGGGGTTGATCTGGCGAACATTTTTCAAAGGGGAGGACAAAGGGGAGAATTAGACGGGCGGGTCCGCGCACCCGCAAGAAGGGATTACCCAAAGTGAGAGCGGGAGTGCGGGGCCGCGGGGGAAATTTTTTTAAAACATTTCTAAAGACCAAAAATTTAAAAAAAAACAAAGGGTCCTCCCCCCAGCTAGCACCCAAAGCTGCCACGTGGCAGCCTATGATAGGTTGCGGGCCGGCGGGGAGAAATGGAAAATTCTTCCCAAAATTTTAAAAAGGTCTAAGGGAAAAAGAAAAATGTCGCACCTCTGTTGTTGCCCTCGTGAGGACACATGGAAGCCTCTAATTGGCTGCAGGCCTAGCGGAGGAAAAGGATAAAAAAATTTCCTGAAGCCAAAATTTTAAAAAAAAATTCTAATGATTCAAAACGGGGATTTTTTTCGGGCCGCGGGGCTCCGCCAGGGAAAATTTTCCCAAATTTTCCCATCAAGGACAGAAAAATTTCATAGTGCCATAAGTTTTTAGCTAGAAAACTCAATTTTTGGCAAAATGAGGACTTTCTAGAAAATTATCGACGCCCCTCTTTGTACAGGAAACATACATTCTAATTTTCAGTAAATTTTTAAGGGTTCAATTTTACAAAAAAGGATCTGGAGGCTTTTAAAAATGTTAACTGGTAATTTCTAACTTTCTAAATTTGATTAAATTGTATCTCCTCTTTCAGTCAACATGCCAAACAAACATGGAGAATTGATCTAGGAAGGATTTAAAATGGTTTCAGGAATTTAATATGCTCAATTGATTTCAAGTTGCATTTTTTCCAACAAATGACAGAAAAAACGACTGTTAGAGGAATTAGATTCAATTTTGCAGTAATTTAAATTGTTTTCTTAAGTTTTATTTGTTAATTTGAGTTCCTTAACATGGCTTAGCATGCTAAAATATGTCAATTCCAAGTTGATTATTAAGTGCAGGTCCGAACTGTACATTTTTTATTAACATTAATTATCAGGTTTTAAGTTTGTAACAGAAATCCCATTTCTATAAATCTGTTTATCAAATTCATCCTTCAAATATGGCACTTCATTTTCTAGTCTAATCTAATACATTTAAATGACTTATAATTAACCTATTCTCATACCCAAAATATAACTCTAGATTTCCACTTTTATATATTTATCAAAAAGAAGACAATGCAAAATAATTCCCTCATACATATTTTCTTCTCCTTTGCAATTAAACAGAGATTCCAATACACAATTTGATATTTCCAACTTCATCACAATAATGAAAACGAGAGAGTGAACTTGCAATTCTTTATTAATCCAAAAAGGAGATACATCTTTACATTCTTTCCATTTTTTAGATTGCAAATGACACAAAAATTCTAATTCTTTCTTTTCCAAAAACCAAAGCATAATATACATATCTTTCACTACTTCAAATATCTAACTTCATCAATCAAATTACATACATCTTTTCTTCACAAAATACAAATATTATAATTTCATCCACAACAAATGGGGAAAGGAATACAAATAAATATGTTTTCACAAGAGACTGGGTCAAAGTGCATTTTTTTCTTTCTTGCTCCAGGACAGCAATATAGGGTCATTTTCTTTTGGACATCCATAGCTGTAAATAACAAAATAATATCAACTTGTAGGGAATTATTAGGCATACGCTCTCCACTCCAACCATTAGATATCCAATTATATTAATATGAAGTCGTCCTTCATCATTGACCCCCTAGTTTCAACCAAAATACTAATTTTTGATGCAATTCAACACATGGCAACAAGATTGGCTATATTACAACACTCAAAATTCATTCAAACTTGCACATTTTTTTTTAAAACATACGATCAATACAGATTATAGTCCGTTTGCCCACTGCAATTTGGATGACCATACCAATTGATATACTCATGTTTTATCATTCAATCTTTGGTGAGCAAGGTATATGGGCCAAGCTATCTTATGCCTCCCAATTGGGATTTTATTTTGTATTTTTTTGAGAACAAACTGCCAATATTTTATTCACCACACATATCCTTTTTTCCGTGACAGATTTCCTTATGCCCCCCATAAAGTAAGAACATGCAAGTTATTTCTTTTCCATGTTTTGATCCCAAACCCATAATTTCATCCAAAAAATATAATGCCAATGGCATTTAATTATTTGCCCCCCACATGTATATAATTTCATGATGGTTGGGATGGTATAAGTTTCCTATCAGGCATTCTACCCAACCAGTGAAGCAAATTTTGCAAACTTAAACGTAGACATGCAACATTCACAGGAACACAAGTGTCTTAAAGACCTATAACAGCAAAAAAAGATTATAAAATGATATTTATTCATGGTTACTATTCACTTTCCAAACAGCAAGCTTATCCAAGACAAATAACACAGTCTCCCCTAAGAAATGGTACCATTTTTATGACAGAGTTATCTCCAAATTTTTCGCACAATCCACAAGAGTTCCGCGAATAGACAAAATTTGATGTTTTTCTGTTTTTAATGGAAGAATGCAGGATTTGGTGTCCACTTAATTGTCCCAAAACAAGCAAAGAGTTTGCACTATATACCCGACTGAAGAGAACTAGGATGATGTTTTTTCTTGCTCCAGAATGCAACAACATGCACATTTCCTCTTTCTCCAAGTTCAATCACAACAAAAGAGGGGGAAAAGCAATGCTCTCCAAGCCCAACCAAGACATCCAATGAAAAAAGGAGAAGCCTTCCTTGCATCACTGTAAAAGCCCGAGCACCTCAAGAGACAGAAATATAAATAATAGATGCAATTCAACCCATGGCAATTACCTGGCTTCTAGAACACAGCAACATGACTTTCACATACATATGCATTAATATAAAATCATAGTTCACATCACAAAACATACAGTTCATAACTGGTAAATTGAAAACATTCCAGAGGCATGGGACAAGTTCGGGCTTGATCCAAGCAAGCCTCCAAAAGGAGCAAGGACTCCATAGGACAAATTCTAATTATGCCTCCTAACTGGGAATTGGAGCATTCCATACTCAAAACAACCCACTTACATAATTCATCCCACACACATCCTTATGCACATCCCTTACAAAAATCTCCTTATGCAAACCCCCGGCAGATCTTCCATTATGCCTTTTTCAAAGTAAGAAATGCTAAGTTATTTAAATTTTAATCATGGTGGATTCCAAACGCATTAATTCTATCACAATTCAATTAATCTAAAATGCTAATGGATATCCCCATATCCTAATAAAATAAATACACCAATAATAAAATAAACACATTAATTACCCATACACAACCACCATGGTTACATATCAAAGGAAATCCCCCATGGGAATCTCTACACAACACAACACTCAACACAATAAGAACAAGTTGACATGCATAAAACAAGTCGAATTCAGTTAGAATTCCATTTTGGTTGGTCTCTGATCTCCTGATGTTTTGTTGTGACTATTTGTTAACCTGCAAACTACAGCAATACCTGCTTCAGCCTCGTGTCCAAGAATCAGAACATTCAAATATGATACAATTGCCAAATCACAATAGTCATCTCCAGTAAGTGAATCACAACAACATCGAAGTAACAACTACATCAATTGTATTTTTAATCAACTATGCGCATCATCAAATGAATGTCTATTTTCAAAAAGGATCAACAACCCATAATATCCAAATCAAGGAGTCTGAACAACTGTAGACACCTAAAATTGGTTACTCAATTTAGTGATCCCTCTGGATCCATTTACGTGCTTAGGTGCCACCTGGGGCACGTTTGCGTCACCAACTATCCCCTTGGGATATTATCCAATCTGTGAGTTAACCACTTACTCTAAATTTAACTCATCCCCATCAGCATCAATGCCCATGAGGTGGGTGAAATAATGACAAGTTATTTAATTACGCTTCTTCCCATGCAGTCCACACCTCAAGGAACATCCACCCCAAATTTATAAAATGTAACCCATGCAAGTGCATCCATTTTTAATCTTCCCTAAGCGGGATGATTTCCCCGTAGTCGGGATAATTCATTATAAAAGTCTCGAATCGACTCAATGTGGCCATCTCGGGAGTCTTTTCCGCGATCGGCGCCGACCCATATGGTCGGCGCCGATTTTCTAGGAGCGGCGCCGATTATAGAAAGCATGCCCAGAACTCGAGTTTCTACTTGGCCCGGACAGAGATTACAAAAACGAGCGAAAAAGCGAACAGAAGATTCGAATTTGATACAGGTTGAGAGAAAGAGAGTATCTTCTTAGCATCCAAAATCTGTATCAAATTAAACATACTCTTACACAACTTACACATCCCTTACAAATTTAATACAAACAACCAACCACTTCCATTATTACTTTCCCATATCCCAATCTAATTTATTTAAATTTTAACCATATGATTCCTCACATTAATCTATCACAATTTTAATTAATTAAGAGAAGGGAATACGTTACTAATAAAATACATACAACAATAATAAAAGGAACCACATTAATTAAAATACACAATACCCATGGTCACATATAAAGGAAATCCCCCTCATGGGAATCCCTAACAAAACAACACTCAACACAATAAAACAAGTTGTCATGGTGACCTTGTCGAATTCACTTAGAATTCCATTTTGGTTGGTCTTCAATCCCCCAATGCTTTTTGTTGTGATATTTTTAACCTATAAAATACAAATACCTCCTTCGGCCTCGTGGCCATATCAGAACATCCAATATGATACAATTAAAATCGGTGTTTTGCAAATATCATCTAAGTAAGTGAATCACAACAACATCGAAGTAACAACTACATCAATTACATTTTTAATCAACAACTATATCATCATCAAATAATGTCCATTTTCTAGATCAGCTCATAGGTATCCAAACCACATGTTTGAACAACATCCATAAAACATCCATGTCAAATAATATATCATCATCTAAATATAAGGTTTCTCTAATAATCATCAGGCATCATAATAAAATCAAGATCAACAATAATCCATGATCACTGCCTAACAACATACTAAATCAAAACATAATAATGTCTATAATGTAATCATAGTATCCAAACAAGTATAAAATATTTCAAAAGGAAGTGGGAACTACAATGTACATCTGAGGATCCTTATAGGATGTAGATAAGAGATATTCAATGTTTCTCCTAGATTATAAATTAGTTTATTTGACAAAATATTTGCAATTAAAGCATGAAAAGGTTGAATAAGGGTATTTTATGGTATATGTACCTTTTATATTGTATACATGATGATTTCTTGAAAGGTAGGAAATGTCTTCGATGAGATGCCTACAAGATTGATCATTTGAGGTGTAATGGACATATAAGGTTACATTGTCGCAAGTTTCCAAGCTTGTTGTAGTTGTATTTCGACAACAGGACTAGATATGTCAAGAATAGGAGCCAAATGTGAAATAATAGAATCAATCTCAATAGTGCTTGATGATGGACCCTCTTTTGTCAAGTCAAGGTTTGAAAGAGAGTCTTGGAGAAATTCAATATCTTGTTAGGTATTAGAAGGTTGTCTGAAATAGGTTCAATGTCTATTTAGACTAAAGGAATAAAAAATGTAGAAGAAATATATTGGTTTGAAGGGGGGATACTTGACCTTTGTTGTGGTCTCATTGAATGTTATTATGTACAGAGGTGGGAGCAACAGTCAAATCTTCATTAAACGTAGAAGTTTACGTGTCTTCGATCGCGAGAGCTTCGTCGTCAAGATCTATGGAGATGGTTTCGTCATCAATTAAGTCTTAGACATAATGACGAAGAGGTGTACAATTATCAGTAGAATGACCATCCATGCGATGGTATTCACAATATTTTGATGTATTATATGATGTAGGATTGGGTTCCCTATCAGAAAAGGGTGTCGTAGGTGGATATTTGATCATGTTAGCCTTTACTAATTATTAAAAGGCACTGGATAGACTCTCTCTGAGAGGTGTAAATTGATGTTCAACGGTGCTCAAAGTAGTTTTGCCAATACAGGATATGATGGATTTATAATCGAATTTTTTCAAGGATTCACCATGTTCATTAGATTTTTCCATTGTATCATGGTTAGGTGATAGGTCTCTAACCACTATGTCATCATTGTCAATTAGGTTTTGGATTAAATTACGATGTTGTTTGCATTTTTTTGTTTGATTACCATCAATGCAATGAAAATCACAATATGTGCTAGGTCTATACCAACGTAGATTATGTTATCCTTCAGGGAAAGGTTTCGTGACAAGATAAGTGACCATATTGGAACTTTCAAGCTATTTTAAGATGCTTAAAAGAGATTCCCCCAAAGATGTATATTCTCTTCGATTATAATCATGAGGAGGAGGAAAATTTTCTCTTTTTGGAATGGTGATATATGGTTTATACTTAATTTGTTTTAATCGATTATTCTATAAGTTTTTCATGTTGTGATTATTCGTGACACCATCATTGACAACGTTACAGTTTTGGTTGACGTAATTAGGTTTATCATGAGAAGTGCTAGGGTTATTTTTGTTATTGTGACAATTATGATTGTTCCCATTATTTTTATAATGAGGCTTGATCAAGCCTTTGTAAATGAAGGTTTTTTAGATTTGAGTTCCCTTTTCAATAACTTCCTTAAAAATGTTGAGGCGGTGAATCTGCATGTGAAAGGAAAAATCATCGTCAAGGTTAGGGATGAAGATGTTAACCATATTTTTCTCAGGGATTGAACATGGAAATTGAATTGTGATTCCTTACCATCATTATAATAACTATGTAAATATATCATTCTATCGTTGTTTGGAACTACACAAATCCATTATGGTTATTTTAGAGTCAAGATTGAAAAAATAATGTTTGAAAAAGTTTTCAGAGAGTTCCACGAAGGTATAGATATATCCCTTTGAAAGGTGTAAGAACTAGCCCAAATCTTGTCCATCTAGACTCTTAGGAAAGAGGCATAAAATAAATATGTCGTTATAAGCCACCTCTTGGCATGCGATGAAAAATTCCTTGACATGCTCTTTAGGATCCGTTTTTCCCTTGTATTTGTCAAATGTGGGCATCTCAAAATAGCATGGGAAGGGTATGCATAATATGTCCATGTCGAAATGGTACAGACACAACTCATCAAAATTTAATTTTTTACATTTTTTTTTGCATACCTGAAATGGTATCCTTCATCATTTTCCACTCTTGAGAAAATGGTGAATTGTTTTGTGGGATGAATGGTGATTTATCATTCATATGTTTTTTATTCTCTTTATTGGTCTCACAATTATGTTTGAATGTGTCATCACTTTTCTTGGTATGTTTGATACCATTTCTATCATTGTTAGTGATTGTAGAGGATATGAGAACCAATTGTTTTTTGATTGCATTGATTTGATCAAGAAAGTATTGGTTAGGATTAGAGGATGAAGCATTATATTTTCCTTTATCAATGGAATTTGTCTTACTTGGTCCTTCATCGTCATGTTGTTTTGACTTGAATGGTAGACCCTTAGGGGATTTAGGTTGTGCTTTTAAGGCTTTAAATTCATCTTCATCAAAGTTTGAGGAAAATATTGCTCCCATTGCAAGGAGGAAAAGAAGGAATTGGTCTTTTTTTTTATGTAAAGTGGCATTAATAGAAATGTATTTAATTTGGTTTTCTTCCTCTTCATCCGAGATGATAAGGAAAGGATTTATTTCCTCCCATCGAAAAGGACTATAATCACGATGTCGTGTTCCAACCATTATTGAAAGAGGGGAGGAACAAGAAGAGGTGTGATAGAAAACTAAACCCTTAGAAAATTGAATGTTAAGATGGAAGAGGTAAGAAGATGAAAAATCTTGACCCTTAGTGAAATGAGTGCTAAGCGGGAAGCAGAGAAAATGGTTATTTTATTTCCCAACTCCTAAAAAAATGAGAGTTAAGAGGAAAGGGACTAAATGAGGTTACATGTGTTCCAATCTGTAACAAAAATGGATGTTAAGGGATAAGAGACATGACAAGGTGGATGTGATTAAATCTTAACAAAATGAGTGATAAGAGTATTTAATATAAAAGGTTAACTCCTAAAAAAATTAATGTTTAGAGGAATGACAAGGAGGGACTTTGAAATACTTATAAAAATGAGTGATGCAAGGTGGAAGACACTTAAAAAATTTAATGTGATCAACTATTAATCAAAATGAGTAATAAGAGTGATGACAATATGTGAAAAGGTTAACTCCTAACACGATGAGTGTTAAGAGAAACGACAAAAGGAGGGACTTCACAATACTAAGGAAAATGAGTGATGTTAAGGTGGAAGGTAGATTGAAATTTTAGTTTAGATTATTCTTAACAAAATGAGTGCTAAGAAATATTAAGAGGTTTAAATGACTTTACAACCCTTTACAAAAGTGACTGTAAAGAGGGAAAGGGAAAAATAATTTATTGTTCTTAACTTGTGACAAAGTGAGCGTGAAAAGAGGAGATTTAAAACATGATGAAAGATTCTTAATTCTTAATGAAAATGTGTTAAGGGAAGAGTCTTAAGAAAATGAGATGAGTTTTCTCAACTTTTAACAAGGTGTGTGTTAAAAGGGAAGACATAAGAAGACAATAAAAGATGCCAAATCTTAACAAAAGCATGTTAAAAGAGGGGACAAAAAAATGAAATAAGAATACTAAAAGAACAAAAAAATAAATTTCATCATAAGAAGTGAGGTAATGATGATGAAAATTTCTACAACTTGCAAAAATGGAGATAAGAGACAAGGGAAAAGTGATGGATTAGTGAGCTCAAAGTAAAGCCAAGTGAATTCTTTAAAGAGAGAAGTGATAAGGATGTCTTCAATGCAACAAAGTGATTGCAAAGTGAGATGACATAAAAGTGATGGAAGCGAGATAGGAGAATGTCTTCAATTCAATAAAGTAAATGTGTAATGCGATGGCATAATATGATGGGAGAAACAGATTGAATAATATCATCAATTCAACAAAGTGAATGTGCAATGCGACGATGTAAGAGTATGGAATGCTTAGATTTCAACAAGATAACGTTAAACTTAACACTTACGAAAATGAAAGATCAATGTGATCAAAAGGGTGCTTGACCATGAGTATCATGATGTCAAGACTTAGTGAAGAAGAAATAAAGTGCTTAAGTGTAGATATGGATGTCTCTAACCTGAGACTTAGGCACGTTTACAAAGTGACAAGGTAGATGATAGAGAAAATGTGAATGAAAAAATGTGAAACACAATTGTGTAAGACACGAGAAAAATGAAAATTGATGTAGTGAGATTTTTGGCCTCTACCTTAGATTGGCTTGGACAAGACGTGGCTTCCTAGGTGGTTCGATCAACTAGGTGTCAGTAGTATACCTAAGTGAACACGGTGCTATTACTAGCTTCTGACATTACTTTACTCCTTTTGAAACCCCGAGCAAAGATCTTTCACATAATGAATTGCACTGGGATCACCAATACTAGGTATCCATAAAACTAACTCACAAAGCTTTAGTAGTTAGTTGGGATAAAAAAGTGCATGTTTCCTCATCATGTTCCCTCAAGGTGTTGATTACTTTGGGGTTCATGTGGCAATCCTCAAAATACTTTTTATGGATTATGCTAAGGCACTTCCCACAGTTATGTGGACAGGTTTTTACCATTATCAAAACATATAAATATGGTGTGTAAATATGTTAATTTTATCTTATTTATTAGGAATTTAATGCACACAAGAATTAGTAGTTTGAAGCTTGCGAGCAAAGGCAATCTACAGTTAGTAGTTTTTAATTATTTTATCAATCTATGTGAGATCAGGTCCTACAAGCAAGGATTATAAATTTCACCAAAAGGAGATAAAAGAAAAGACAGTAGAAGCAATTTCATGATTTTGATTTCCAATATTACTTAAAAGTGTGAGGAAAGAGCATACACATAAAACAAGTTTTGATTAAAAGAAAAAAATGTTAATTCCCCAAAAATAGAAAAACGACAATAAATGATAATAAACGTGAGTGAAAACAACTACAAAATTCTAGTGACAATGTAAAAAAAATAAAAAAACAAATGAGATGGTTAGAAAGATGTCGAAAATGTGATAAAAATGTTGTCAGAACATTCAATAACCCTGTAAAAATGATTTTGAGCATTAGTCTACTATTGAAAAAAAAATAGCGAAAAAATAAAGGAAAAAGTTCCAAAATAGCAAAAAAATAAAGGAAAGAGTGCCAAAATAGCGAAAAAAATAACCCTGTGAAAATGATTTCGATGAGTAGTCTATAGTTTTGTAAAAATAACCCAATAAAAGAAATATAAGTGTTGTTAATTTCTAGTTTTCTTACTTAGTAATCATGCATATAATGACATACTTAGAGGTGTGATGTACATAGAAAGTACATGATTTCGTGACTACATGAAATAATATGGAAGATGGAAGGTTGCTAGGAATAGTAAATGAAGGGTTCCAAATGGAATCTGAAATGTCATCCTTCATGGAGATGACATCCATCCACCTTAGGGGTGAATTCAAATGGGGAAAAAGGACAAAAAAATTTAAAAATAATAATTTATTATTGTATTGTTCCTTGTCGGGCTCATATGTCCTAGCCCATTGACTCAGTTTCTGAACCATAAGACCCCGTTGGAAAGATGATGGAGTAAACTTGATGCATGAACATCATCTAGATGCTTGAAGAGCACAAATAATTTTGAATGACCCTTTCATGGTAGTCATGTTCAAGGTGTTGTCATAGTTTTCCCTCCAAGTTCCTAGTTTGAGAAGTTTAAATTTGTAATGGTTTTTACCATGAGGTAAAAGAGGAAATTAAGTAACTATGAACTGTCTTAACTTCATAACTACATGGGTGGAGAATCAAAATAGCCTAGGATATTGTTTTATCAACATTTAGTTGTTAAAGGTCATAGTTGACTAACAAACTCCTTAAATTGTGCATGCATGGTTGAGAATATCACTCAAAAATAGAAATTTTAGATCTAGATAAGGACTACAACAACTAATTCAAGCTCATTAAAGGAAGAGGAGGTTGAATTCTCATCAGGAGAGATGGAGAAGTGAATAATTGGCATGAAGGAGGCGATGTTCTGGGTTGAAATGTAAGAAATTGAATGAAGTTTGTGTTGTATGACTATTATTAGCTTGGAATGAAATTGGTTTTCAAAACCATGAGCTATGATTAAACTTAAACCCTCCTTTATTACATGTATTTTGGCAGTTTATAATGAAACCATGCTCTTTCCATGAGTTATAAGCTCAGTTTCTTGTATTTTATATCTTTCATAGACTGCACATGAGGTTAAACATGGAAGTGGCTTGAAAACCCTCAATATTTTAAAATTGCACCAAAACTCTTGACTGTTATAATGAAAAGGAAGAGAATTTTCTTGAAAATTGAAAGGAATTTATCAGAGCACTTGACTCTAGGGAATAAGCTTTTTAAATGAAAGTTTATGTTCTCGGCCCTGAACTAGGGAAACAAATAAATTTTATTTGAACTTATGAAATGAGCTCAATTTTTTTAAGAGTGTCTTCCCTAGGATCAAGAAGGAATGTACCAAAATTTAGGACAAACTGACATGTGCAGAAGAAGATCTCTCTAATACAAATTTTGAGACTTGTGAAGTGGTGACAATGAATAGAGGATCTAAGGTAAATGGTGCAAATTTGATGATTATTCATGTTTCAAGGTTCTACATTTTATAGAATGGTTTTTTCAGACAATTATAAGGTGTTGATGAGAATTTTCTAGTAGTGGAACCCCTATTTGAAATGACTATCACTTAACAGTCCTACTCTAGACCTCCATAGACTGTTACACTCTAGGTTTTGCCCAAATATCTATTAAAGAAGTCACCAATTCAATTTCTTACATGTCCTAAGGTACAATAAGAAGTACTTGTGCTAGATTTTGAGATTTCATTATCATAGTCCAATGGAGATCCAAGAAACCCTAGAGTTAATATAGACTTATTAAACAAGAAGGCTCCTAGAACAAGGATCAAGAAGAAATAGTCAAGAGGATGGGCTTTCTTAGTACGAGATCCTTATAAATCCATCACTTACAAGTAGAAAACACCATAACACTTCCCTATTCCAAGTCTTTTTGTATCTATCCAAGATAGGACAGAGTTCAAGAGAGCAAGATACCATGTTATAGTCTTGAAGATTGATGATATGTACAAATTCTTGTATAGTGACAATGATAGAATATGAATGTGAATGATATCTTGTAGAGGAAAGAGCATATGAAATGTAGATGACAAGGATAGAATAACCTAAGGGAAAGTGTTAGGAAATAAGGGATAAAATATGCAAAACAATCCCTCACAGAATCACAATAGTAGAAACTAATATGTAGAAAATATTACAGATCTGAAATAAAAGTGTAGAATAAAAAAAGAACACTACACAAAGAGATAGTATTTAACGTGGTTCACCCAATTTGGACTACGTCCACCAAGAATCACTTGCTCAGATTTTATTACAAGACATTGCTCTCTCAATACAATACCCAGATTTTTTTTGGAGCTATGCTCAACTAACTCTACAAAATTCACACCCGGATTCACACACATCTACAATGTTACATCAACCCTACCATATGCACAAAACCACATCAGTAGACAACTGCTTAATAAATTCTACAATAATGTGGGTATCAAAACATGGACCAAAACCTTCCCATAAACCTATGGATCAAAAATCCCACCCATATGAGAAGAGCACGTTTCGTGAAATATTAGGCACATTTTTAGAGGCCAAAAAAATTCACACATAAAAACAGGCTCCATAACATAACAGCAAGGTGGACCCAAATTGAGAGATCTTCATCTATAACATGATCATGAGTTATCAACTAAAGAGGGTAGTCAATAAAATATCTTCTAGCAAGAAAATCAATTAGTCTCCCAAGGGAAATAAGGTAAGAAAAATTCAAGAACAAGTTAAGAGGATTTGTGTAATTATTTTATGATCATAGAAGAATGATAAGAAAGTGTTAAGGAATATGAATGAGGATATCAATTTTTCCTTGAGCACTATTACTAGAGAATCCATGAGTATGTTTTTTTGATGAAGGTGGAGAGCATATAGGTTAGGTGTATGAAAATAGTGATTATAAACTCCTTCAATCTTGAATGCATGAAAGTATATGGTTTTGACGATGATCTTTGTCATTATCATGAAGAGAACCTCTAGAAGAACTATGGGTTTTAGAGAGAAAACATAGAATGATCAAAAATATGTTGAGATGATAATGGCACCATATTGGAATCAAAGCAGAATACTTGTATTTCTATGTTTTTTCTAATGTGGATATGTGATTTATAGATTTGTAGGTGATTGTAAAAATGAGAGACTACAAGTAGTCAAGGACTAGAGTGGATAAAATAAGGAATTCTAGAAAAGGAGAAGCCCAAGATCAAGTAAATCTCAAGAAAATTCAACATACCAAGGTTAAATAGACTTGGGTGAGATAAGACTAAGAGACTAGAGTGCAAGAGACCTAGGTGAAGACTAAGGGGATCTATAGACCAAGGTCAAAAATACTTGGGTGAAGTTATTAGAGGAATGGAGAGAATGAGAAGAGTGAATGGTTTAGAATAGAGATGCCACAGGAGAAGAAGATATTTAATTTCAGATGAAGATATAGATTAGATAAGAAAGAAGATTGAGGAGTTAGATTCTAAGGTAAAGACCATCATGGATGAAGACATCCAAGAATTTTGATGGAAGATAAAAATAAGGTAAAATGGACAATTGGGTTGTTGCTGGAGAAGAAAAAGAGGAAAAATATGATTGTCTGGTAGAGATAAAAGGAGAAAGGTACTCATAAGAGGATGATGAAGAATGAGTTACCTTATGAAGAGAAGAGAGTTCTCATTATATAAAACATGAATTAAGAGGTGTCTAAAGAATAACTTGACAAAGAAAACATGAAGAATGAGAGGGTGTCCATGATGGAGGAACTCATGAAGATATTTTGGTATGTTGTTTTTATTTCTCACTCTTTATTTTAGTTTGTGTACATAGGGATGAAATATGGTCTTGAGAGGATCAAAAGCATGACCTTGATACAAGAAGGAAATGGATGGAATAAGTCAATTGTTAATATATATGAAGTGATAAATGAACTTGTGATATTTCATGATGAAGAAGTGCATAATAAAGAACCTACACATGAAGAAAATGTAAATAGGACACTGCTACAAGAAAGTGAAAAGAATGAATTAGAACTTGGATTTTATGATGCAATGGGAGATGAAATGGAGAAGGTACATCAAAATGAAGGGTTCTTAGGTGAATAATTTTTAAAAAATGTATTTTCATGTAGTATAAAGATGAGAAGGTAAAGAAATTTTTTTATTCTTATCATGCATATGACAAATAAATTGTAAAAAGTCAATTCATACAAGAAATTTCATATATAAATGATTTCATCGAGATGAATTTATCTTCTGAATTTGATATTTATAATGTTTCTAAGAATTTAAGTGCATATGCATAGGTTATGAATGAGATTAATGAGGTAAAACTCATAAAACTGGTTTATGATCATAGCTACATAGTTCCTAAATGGCTTAATAAATTAGATTCTAAGGTGAAAACACAAGTCTAGGTACTTAATAATAAAATAAATAATGGAAATAAACCTCAAGAAGATGCAGCTGATAATGATGGGCATGATAATATGATAATGGCACCAAGAATACTATGTAATAATATTGAAGCAATCTCAAGCAAGCTGGAGAGTGAAGGGGAGCTGACAAGCAAACAAGAAGCATCTCATGCGCATGAGAACTATACACGATAAATGAAAGGTAAATTTATTGTTGATGATGATTTAGATCATGATATTTTTTAATCTACATATGAATCTACTTCTGATTTATTGATTCAATTTAGTTTAAGAGAAGATGAGGAATTTCATGAGATGTCTTTGCTAACTCATATACATAAAGGTGAATAATCTAGCTTGGAAAACAAGGTTCATTGTTATGATCAAGAGATGGTAGAGAATAATGAGAAACCATTGAGTAAAGAGGATTCATACCTCTTTCATGAAACTAATTAGGACTTCTTGAGACAAGAATAAATGATAAATCCATATGTTGATAAGAAATAAGACCTAAAAGAAGAAAACAAAGAGCTAGAGGCTAGATTTTATGAAGGCAGTGATGAAATAGATGATATAACATTGCATGATGAGTTAAAAAGGATTGATGAGCTCATAAATATTTATAATGGATTGCATAAAAGTTCAAAATATATTGATGGCATCATTGATCAGCTAGAGAGTGAGCTAAGCCAAGACCAACACAAGATGAAGTAGACAAATTTGAATAAGGTCAATGAAAAAATAATAATTAAGAAGACCAGCAACATGGAGGAACTCAAGGGGTTGCATGGCCCAAAATTTTTACATCTAATCACTCTTTTTATGTTTTGAATGTAGGTTTAAAGGATATTGAGATGAATTAGGTACATGATTCAATGAGAGAGCTCTTGAACCAAGAATACCTTGAAGACATACATGATGATGAAGCACTTACTTTTGAAGATGAGAAGAAGATAAGAAGGGGCATGGACAAGAAAATAGAAAGGAACAAGAAGATGAAGGAAAAATACCATATCAATGAGACTCTAGCACTAGCATTATTAAAGAGACCTTGGGATCCAAGTATTTAGTAAAATCTAAAGGATGATGAAGAACTAAATTTGAACTAGAGTTCAAATCTTTTCTTACCTAGGGATTCTGAAGTAGGAGAATCATCTAGATACTTGAAGAGCACAAATAGTTTTGAACAAGCCTTTCATGTTTAAGGTGTTTTCATAGTTTTCCCTCTAAGTTCCTAGTTTTAGAAGTTTAAATTTGTAATGTTTCTTACCATGAGGTAAAAGTGGAAGTTACGTAGGTAAAAACTATCTTATCTTCATAACTATGTGGGAAGAGAATCAAAATAGCATAAGATATTGTGTTATGAACATTTAGCTGTTAAAGGTCATAGTTGACCAATAAAATCCTTAAGTTGTGTATGTATGGTTGAGAATATCACTCAAAAATAAAAATTTTAGATCTAGATAAGGACTAAAAAAAATAATTCAATCTCATTCAAGGAAGAGAAGGTCGAATTCTCATCAAAATAGATAGAGAATTGAATAATTGACATAAAGGAGGTGATGTGTTGGATTGAAATGTAAGAAATTTTATGAAATTTCTGTTGTTTGATTGTTATTAGCTTGGAATGAAATCGGTTTTGAAGACCATGAGCTTTGAGTAATCTTAAACCCTCTTTTATTACATTTATTTTGGTGGTTTATAATGAAATCATGCTTGTTCCATGAGCTAGAAGCTCTGTTTCTTTTATTTTGCAAGTTTCATATAATGTGCATAAGGGTTACATAAGGAAATGGCTTGAAAACCCTCAATATGTTAACATTTAACAAAAACTCTTCAGTGTTATAACGAAAAGGAATAGAATTTGATGGAAAATCCAATGGAATTTATTAGATCTCTTGAATCTAGGGAATAAGGTTTTTATTTGCAAGTTTATGTTATCGGCCATGAACTATGGAAACAAATAAGTTTTATTTGAATTTTTGTAGGAATTTATTCCCTAGGATCAAGAAGGGATGTACCAAATTTCAGGAAAAACCGGCACGTGTAGACGAATATCTCTCTGATAAAAAATTTCCATACCTGTGAAGTGGTGACAATGAACAGAGGATTTAAGGTAAATGGTTTAAATTCAATGATTCTTCATATTTCAAGGTTCTACATTTGCTAGAATGGTGTTTTGAGACAATTATAAGGTGTTGATGACAATTTTCTAGTAGTGGAACCCCTATTTGAAATGATTGTCACTTAACAGTCCTACTCTGTACCTCCATTGACTGTTACACTCTAGGTTTTACCCAAATATCTATCAAATATGTCACCAATGCAATTTCTTACATGTTTTAAGGTACAATAAGAAGTACTTGTGCTATATTTTGAGATTTCATTATCATAGTTCAAGGGAGATCCAATAACCTAGAATGAATCTAGACTTATTACACAAGAAGGCTCCTACAACATGGATTAAGAAGAAATAGTCAAGAGAATGGGATTTCTCAGTACTAGATCATGATAAATCCATCACTGACAAGTATAAAACACCATAACACTTCCTTATTCCAAGTATTTTTGTATCTATCCAAGATAGGACATATTTCAAGAGACAAATATACCATGTTATAGTCTTGAAGATTGGTGATATGTAAAAATTCTTGTATAGTGTCAATGATGAAATATGAATGTGAATGTTATCTTGCAGAGGAATGAGCATATGAAATTTAGATTAAAGGGATAGAAGAAACCAAGGGAAAGGTAGACCAAAATTGAGAGATATTCATCTATAAAATGGTCGTGAGTCATCAACTACAGAGGAAATTCAAGAAATGATATTCTAACAAGAACATAAATTAGTCTCCCAAGGAAAATCAGGAAAGAACAGTTCAAGAACGTAAAAGGAGTCATGTATTTATTTTATGATCATAGAATAATGATAATAATGTGTTAAGGAATATGAATGAGGATACCAATCTATCCTTGAGCACTATTACTAAAGAATCCATGAGTATGTTGTTATGATGAAGGTAGAGATAATATAGGCTAGGTGTTAGAAAAAAGTGATTAGAAAATACTTCAAGCTTGAATGCATGTAATTATAGGGTTTTGACGATGATATTTGTCATTATCCTGAAGAAAACCTCTAGAAGGACTGTGGGTTTTAGAGATAAACCATAGAATGATAAAAAAATATGTTGAGCTGATAATGGCACCATATTGGTATCAAAGCATGATACTTCTTACATTTTTATGTTTTTACTAATGTGGATATGTGATTTAGAAAATTGTAGGCGATTGTAAAAAAACAAAGATTACAAGTATTCAAGGACTAGAGTGGATAAAAGAAGGAAGTGTGGCAAAGGAGAAGCCTAAGAGCTAGTAAATCTCAAGAAAAGTCAAGAGACCAAGGTGAAATAGACTTGGGTGACACAAGACCAAGAGACTAGGGTGAAAGAGTCCTAGGTGAGGACTACGGGGATCTATAAAACAAGGTGAAAAAGACTTGGGTGAAGATATTAGAGAAATGGATAGAATGAGAAGAGTGAATGGCTTAGAAGAAGAGAGATATCGTAGGATAATAAGAGATAAAAGAGATAAGAAAGAATATTGAGGAGTTAGATTCTATGGTAAAGACCATAATGGATGAATACAAAATGTTTGATTGAAGATAAGAAAGAAGGTAAAATGGCTAATTGGGTTATTGATGGAGAAGAATAAGAGGAAAAATCTGATTTCCTTGGAGAGAGAAAAGGAGAAAGGTACTCATAAGAGGATGATGAAGAATTAGTTACCTTGTGAAGAGAAGAGAGTTCTTATTATAGAGAACATGAAGGAAGAGGTGTCTAAAGAGGAACTTGACAAAGAAAACATGAAGAATGAGAGGGTGTCCATGACATAGGCACTCATGAAGATATTTTGGTATGTTATGTTGATTTCTAACTCTTTATTTCAGTTTGTTTACACAGGGGTGAAATATGGTCTTGAGAAGATCAAAAGCATGACCTTAATACAAGAAAGAAATGGATTAAATAGGTCAATTGTGAAGAGAGATGAAGTGATAAATGAACTTGTAATAGTTCATGATGAAGAAGTGCATTATAAATAACCTACAAGTGAAGAAACGTTTAATTGGACATAGCTGCAAATAAGTGAAAAGAATGAATCAGAACCTGGATTATATGATGTATTGGGAGATGAAATAGAGAAGTTACATTAAAATGAAGAGTCCTTAGGTGAAGAATTTTTGAACAAAGGTATGAGAATGTAGTATAAAGATGAGAAGGTAAAGAAATTTTTTTATTCTTATCATGCATATGAAAAATAAATTGCAAAAAGTCAATTCATACAAGAAAGTGCATATATAGAGGAGGTTCTCAGGATGAATTTAGCTTCTAAATATGATATATATCATGTTTCTAATAATTAAAATGCAGATGCACATGTTATGAAGGAGATGAATTAGGTAAAACTCAGAAAATTGGCTTATTATCATGGCTACAAAGTTCCTAAATGGATTAATAATTCATATTCTAAGGAGAAAATAAAAGTATGGGTACCTAAGAATGTAAGAAATAATGGAAATACACCTCAAGAAGATGCGTTTGATAATGATAGGCATGAGAGGATGATAACGACACCAAGAATCCTATGGAAGAAGGTTGAATAAATCTCAAACATGCAGGAGAGTGAAGGTCAGCTGACAAGCAAGTAAGAAGCATCCCATGAGCATGAGAGGTATACAAGAGAAACGAAAGGTAAATTTATTGTTGATGATTATTTATATCATGATATTTGTGAATCTACCTATTAATATACTTCTAATTTATTGATTCAATTCAGTTTAAGAGAAGATGAGGAATGACATGAGATGTCTTTGCTAACTCATATACAGCAAGGTGAAGAATCTAGCTTGGCAAACAAGGATCATTGTTATGATCAAGAGATCATAGAGAGTAATGAGAAATCATTGAGTGAAGAGGATTCATACCTCTTGCATGAAACTAAGGTGGACTTCTTAATACAATAAGAAATGATAAAGCCATATGATGATAAGAAACAAGAACTAGAAGAAGAAAACCAAGAGATAGAGCCTATATTTGATGAAGGAAATGATGAAATAGATTATATAACATTGCATGCCAAGTTGAAAAGGATTGAGGAACTTATAAATATTTCTAAGGGAATGCATAAAATTTCAAACCAAAGTGATAGCATCATTGATTAGCTAGAGCGTGAGCTACGCCATGACCAACACAAGATGAAGAAGACATATTTGAATAAGGTAAATGAAAAAAAATAAAAAATTAAGAAGACCAGCAACATGAAGGTACTCAAGGGGCTACATGGCCCAATATTTTTGCATCTAATTGCTCCTTCGATGTTTTAAATGCAGGTTTAAAAGATATTGAGATGAATCAGGTGCATGATTCAATGAGAGATCTCTTGAACTAAGAATAACTTGAAGACATACATGATGATGAAGCATGGACATTTGAATATGAGAATAAGATAAAAAGGGGAATGTACAATAAAAGATAAAGGAGAAAGAAGATGATGGAAAAAAACCATATCAATGAGACTCAAGCACTAGCATTATCAAAGAGACCTTGTGATCCAGGTATTTAGTGAAGGCTAAAGGCTGATGAACAACTACATTTGAACTGGAGTTCAAATATTTTCTTACCTAGGGATTATAATGTAGGACCATCATCTAGATGCTTGAAGAGCATAAACAAGTTTTAATGAGACTTTCATGGCAGTCATGTTCAAGGTGTTGTCATAGTTTTCCCTACAAGTTCCTAGTTTGATAATTTTAAATTTGTAATGGTCCTTACCACAAGGTAAAAGTAGAAATTAGGTAACTATGAACTGTATTATCTTCATAATAATGTGGGAGGAGAATCAAAATAGCCTAGGATATTGTGTTATCAACATTTAGTTGTTAAAAAGTCATAATTGACCAACAAAATCCTTAGGTTGTGCATGTATGATTGACAATATCACTCAAAATAGGAATTTTAGATCTAGATAAGGACTACAAAAAATAATTCAATCTCATTCAAGGAAGAGAAGGTCAAATTCTCATCAGGAGAGACAGAGAATTGAATAATTGGCATGAAGGAGGTGATGTGCTAGGTTGAAATGTAAGAAATTGTATTATATTTGTGTTGTATGATTGTTATTAGCTTGGAATGAAATTGGTTTTGAAGACCATGATCTCTGAGTAATCTTAAACCCTCATTTATTGCATGTATTTTGGTAGTTTATAATGAAATCATGTTTTTCCCATGAGCTAGAAGCTTTGTTTCTTATATTTTGTATGTTTCATAGATTGTTCATGAGGGTTAGATAGAACAGTGGTTTGAAAATTCTCAATATGTTAAAATTACAGCAAAACTCTTGACTGATATAATGAAAAGGAAGAGAATTTGATGGAAAATCAAATGGAATTTATTAGATATCTTTACTCTAGGGAATAAGGTTTTTGTATGCAAGTTTGTGTTCTCGGCCTTGAACTAGGGAAACAAAAAACTTTTATTTGAATTGATTAAATGAGCTCAATTTTTGTAGGAATGTCTTCCCTAGGATCAAGAAGGAATGTAAAAAAATTCAGGAAAAACCAGCACATGTAGAAGAAGGTCTCTCTAATAGGAATTTCCAGACCTGTGAAGTCGTGATAGTGAACAGAGGATCTAGGGTAAATGGTGCAAATTCGATGATTCTTCATGTTTCAAGGTTCTACATTTGCTAAAATGGTGTTTTGAGACAATTATAAGGTGTTTATGAGCATTTTATAGTAGTGGAACCCCTATTTGAAATGATTGTCACTTAACAGTCCTACTCTAGACCTCCATATACTGTTACACTCTGGGTTTTGTCCAAATATCTATCAAAAAAGTCACCAATGCAATTTATTACATGTCCTAAGGTACAAGAAGAAGTACTTGTGCTAGATGTTCATATTTCATTATCATATTCCAAGGGAGATCCAATAACCTAGAATGAATCTAGACTTATTAAACAAGAAGGTTCCTAGAACAGTGATTAACAAGCAATAGTCAAGAGGATGGGCTTTATTAGTATTAGATCGTGATAAATCCATAACTTACAAGTAGAAAACACCATAACACTTCCCTATTCTAAGTCTTTTTTTATCTATCCAAGATAGGACAGAGTTCAAGAGAGCAAGCTACCATGTTATAGTCTTGAAGATTGGTGATATGTACAAATTATTGTATAGTGACAATGATGGAATATGAATGTGAATGCTATCTTGCAGAGGAAAGAACATATGAAATGTAGATGACAAGGATAGAAGAACCCAAGGGAAAGGTGGACCCAAATTGAGAGATCTTTATCTATAAAATGATCATGAGTTATCAACTAAAGAGGAAAGTCAAGAAATGAGCTTCTAGTAAGAACATTAATTAGTCTCCCAAGGGAAATTAGGCAAAAACAGTTCAAGAACAAGGTAAAAGGAGTCATGTATTTATTTTATGATCATAGAAGAATGATAAGAATGTGTGAAGGAATATGAATGAGGATACCAATATGTCCCTAAGCACTATTACTAGAGAATGCATGAGTATGTTGTTATGATGAAGGTAGAGAGAATATAGGTTAGGTATATGAAAAGAATGATTAGAAACTCCTTCAAGCTTGAATGCATGCAAGTATAGGGTTTTGAGGATGATCTTTGTCATTAGCTTGAAGAACACCTATAGAAGGACAATGGGTTGTATAGAGAAAACATAGAATGAGAAAAAAATATGTTGAGCTTATAATGGCACCAAAAATTGAAAAAATATGATAACAACAAAACTTTGGCTATTGTTGTATAGTTTGAAGCCTAGATACGTTCCAAATACCCTCAAAAAATAAAAATACCTAAAAAAATTAAAAAAAAACCTACTAAATTTTGATTTCAAAACTTTCTAAAAATATACTTGTAGAAATCATGCTCGAATTGTTGATATGGATCTTTCTTTCTTTGAATACCCATATGGGTCATTAATTGCTAAAAAATGGATCTCAATACTTTCTAAAAATAAAATTTTATAAATCCTTCTTTAAATGCTAACATCTGGGTGTTCATGTCCCTAATGGGAAGTAGTGTCCAAGATGCTCGGAGGATAAAAAAGAAAATATAGAGTTGGTTCACCTGTTGTACAATGTTTCACAAGTAAGTTGTTTATTTCAGAAAAGTAAGTGATAAGAGTGTCAAATGAATAAATTAATGTAAAAGAAAAATAAGTGTTGTTAATGTGTAGTTTTCTTACATACGGATCATGCATATAATGACATAATTAAAGGCATGATGTACATAGAAAGTTCATGATTTCGTGACTACATGAAATAATACGAAAGATGGAAGGTTGTTAGGAATAGTAAATGAAGGGTTCTAAATGGAATTTGAAAAGGTCATCCTTCATGGATATGGAATCCATCCACCTTGGGGTGAACTCAAATGGGCAAAGGAAAAAAATTAAAAAAAAATAAAATTATTTTTGTAGTGTTCCTTCTTGGGGTCATATGTCCTAGCTCATTGAATCAGTTTCCAAACCATAAGACCCGTTGGAAAGATGATGGAGAAAACTTGAAAAACTACTACAACAATATAACTTTGGTTATTTTAATATAGTTTTAAGCCTATATATATTCCAAATATTATCGAAAATGAAAATACCAAAAAACATCAAAAACCTACTAATTTTTTATTTCAAAACTTTCTAAATATATACTTGTAGAAATCATTCTCGGATTGTTGATATGGATCATTCTTGGTTTGAATACCCATCTCGATCATTAATTGTTAAAAATTGATCTCAATACTTTCTAAAAATAGAATTTTATAAATCCTTCTTTGAATGCTAACATAGATAAATCTTTCTCTGAGTGCTCATCCAAGTCATATTTGAACATGACATTATTTTGATGTCTTGCTCAAGGAGAGGTCTTTAGAAACAACTTGATATTGTAGCCTCCTTTTTTGATACTCGTGGGCTTCAAGTTAATTTGGGTAAAACAAATTCATGGATTTCAACATATCTACCAATAAAGCAAGTGAAGTGATTCTTACTTATAAAGTGGAGAGGGTTGAGATATTATCTTTATAGGTATAGTTGGGGGTCCTCTTCTCTTGACCATGATTTGGCTTGACTCCATATATATATATATATATATATATATATATATATATATTCCATTTTAAGTAAGGGGTTTGCAACTCTCACCACCCTTGAAAAACATTATTTTTTCTCTAATTTCAAGACATTCAAGCAAAGATCTACCTCTTTCACTCATTGGTCACACCAACCCTCTTATATGTCTTTGAGTTTTAAGGACCATATGTTAGAGTTCAAGATTGAAAATGGATAGAAAGAGTGATGGTCACAAGGTTATCCAAACAAATTCATGCTAAGATATTAGCACTCCATGCCATCATCTTTTCTCAATTTAGCACAACGCCACTCACTTCTTGAGTGATCTTTCATATGGTGACTATGATTTAGAGGTTAATACACTTGGATGAGTCCCATCGTGGTTGCGTTAGGTATACATACCTTGCTTTTAGAGCATCTATAGAGTAGGAAAACAATGGGGTTGATTTATGTTTGTATACAAGAGCCTCATCATTTCTTTACCTTATTAACCTTGATATTGCAAGGCCACCTCCGCATAACTTTCCCATGGATATTGTTTATCTCTCCAAAAGAGAGATAAACAATGGAATTCACATTGATATTCATAGTGCATATCTCAAGTCCGCATGGAATAATTCTAAAGATCCTCCCATCTCAAAACCTCAACACTATTTAGACTTATATTTTCACTTCAATGATGGGTTCATCCAACTTCCCCGGTACACAAAACAATAGTTACCTTTATAACCTAAGACTTCCCCTTGCTCATCTCGTATTTTTCTGCCATTAGTTTTTCATTTAGACATACCACCATATCCTTTGAGAGCATCATATATGTCAAATTTTATCCTTGGATCCTAATATGGAGGACCATTTTGTTTTCAAATGCTCTCGTTATTATGAGATAAGGGGACAATTTTTGTGCCTCTTTAGAGATTCTCTTAATTTTTTGTGTACATTTATGACTTATGAAGATCATAGATGTTTACCCGTCTTCTTCCAAGAGATGTTCAACATTTGCCAACGACTTCTCAAACATAAGTCTCCAAGGGGAGCTTGTACCGGGTTAAATACATCCTGCTTCCAACTATGTGACATCATCAATACAAAGAGGCCTCGTGGCCATCCTCCATATTTACTTGTTAGACTTCTGAAGGATCAAAAACTTAATGACTAATATCACAACACACCAATTACACTTTTCTTCACTACTTTGAGTATTAGAAGTGTGTCTCTAGAACAATAATGGTCAACTCACTATGCATGACCCATGTCTTTCTAAGTTACTTTATGATATCTCTTTGGAATTTTACTCTTACTCTTTTTTTCTTTTTCTTTTTAATTTCTCTTTTGTATTATTTTAAATGTGTTACGATACTCCATTTTTATTCTTTACATTATACATTTTACAATGGAATCTCATTGACCAATTATAACCTTTTATAAACATTACTATATAAATTAAATACAAATTCTCACATACGTACACATAATAAAACAACTCCACAACAATACTCAAACTAACCAGTGTGGACCTAGTCACCAAAACCAAATATGTATTCTTTTATGATTTTTTCAATTGTTTCTACGCTACACTCCACTTTTGTTCAATTGGTTTAATTGAATAGGAATGAAGATATTAATATTCAACACTGACCAAGAAACATGAATTAAACTCCTTTAAAAAGTAGATGGTCCAAAATGAAAGAAGTGTCTAATAAAGCGATATATAACTGAAATAAATCACAATCATAAACCACTCAAAACTGTAATCAACAGCAATAAAAGATATTTTTCCCCCGACTGAAAGATATATTAGAGATGACTAAGGTTTCGTCACTCTCTACAAATATTCATTTTGTTCCATCTCATTTATGGAGCCACAGACGTATCTTTTTAACATTTTCCCATAAATCAAACACACTTGTTCATAATAAGCGGTTCCATCAAAATCTGTGTGTCAACCTTCCCTATATCACAATTAACATAACAGTCCAAACTTATCAACCTTCCCTAAAATGTAAAATGAAATAGACCATCTTATTCAACTCCGTCTGCAACTAGTCTTCAATTCAACAATGAACTTGTCGAGTTAGACATGAATTAAACTTGGTTTTTATGAACCACATGTCCAATGTCGGCCAGAAATTACTTTTGGCATTTGATTAGATCTCAACATTCCTTTCATTTTTAGTATTATTTTAATGTTCTTGCAAGTTCAATGGTTTTTTTCTTTTACAACTTATTTTCTCAACAGTATAGATATCTTAAATACATCTATCTAAAATATGCCGAAAAATATCAGGAACCTATTTAATTATGTAAGTGTAGTATAAGTATACGAAAAAAAGTAACAATTAAAATTAAATATAATATAATAAGTATATTATAATAAATGTATCTATATGGAATACATCAATAGATATCAATTTCAAGGTTCTTACGTTTGATTTTTTACATACCTATTTAATCAACAACTTCGTTAAATTATTTATCAATTTCACGTTAATTTGTCACAAATGGAATAATTTAGCTATATGGTTATCAAAAATATCTATTCAAGATAAAAAGACCCAAACATTACTACATGGCCAGATATTGCTATTTTTTGATTGACTTCTCCAACAAAAAAGAAACAAAATTATTTAAGTGATAGTCCAATAGAAGTCAAATTTATGAATGAACTAGCACATGACAATCAAATGGATGTCAAATTAATGTCGAGAATAAAAGTGAACAATGCACTCTATTACAGCCTTGTCTACCATTGTCGGATGTCTCTCGGCATAATTAACACTTGTATGTGAGTTGTAAAGTATATTTATTGTTGTGATATTACTCTTGGAACAACCTTTATATTATAAATAACATAATACAAAATGTTACATAATAAGGGGGTGGCTGACAAAGAACACGACTCAAAAAAAATGAGGCCCGAAGGGCATTACATCACATGCCATGCAAGCACCAAAAAAATCCACGAAGGCAATAGGAAGCGGCCACAAGGGCGAACAAAACCAGCCAAAAAACACTAAAAAGAGGCACAATTAAGCATACAAAGCAGCACCACTTGGAGGTGGAGGTGGATCATCTCTTGGTAGAAAGAAGCCAAGTGTGTGAGGCTCATCATCAGGGGGATTGACCATACATCCATCCTGATCCGGCAGCTGAACACTTAGTAGTACCATGATCCCCCAACCAGGTGGAGGTGACCCGCCAAACTAAGAAGCTCCCCCAACTGGAGACCCCTAGTTTTCAGAACTGGCAACCACTTTACCTCGCGTAAGAGGGCTCTAACTAGGCCTAGAAGAAGAAGGGCCAAGGTGAGCCGATGAAGGAGAAGGTTGATCACTCCGAGAGTGGCTGCAGGAATGACCACAACGTCTAGGAGGTGGAGCAGGAGGCGGAGGGCGTTGATCATCATCAGGGGGGACCTGGCTCATGGTGCACGGTATGCTGCCCCAATGGTCAAGCAATTGTTGGAGGTGAGCAAATACCAGTGCTAATTTCTGAGCTTTGGCATGGATCTGCATACACAGAAGAAAAAATTGTCACCTTTTCATTAATAAATATCTCCATAGTGAGCTCACAGTGCTAAAACAAAGCAACATTCATAGCCTTCCAAAGCTAGAAGATAATAACATAACGAAAAAATTCCAAATAGAAGCAATGTAAGGAGGCTAGTTAGCATAGTCCCCCAAAAAAAAATCTAGTCAAAAAACTCAGGGTGATAAGGCTGAAAAAGGGAGTGAATCCAACTCCAAGCACTTTGACCACAAGGAAAAACCTAGAAAACATGCTTAAAAAACTCAGGTCGACCACAACAAAGGCATTTGGGGTTGGGAATGCCAATGTAGCTTAACCGTTCCCCCAACGGAAAACCTTGATAAATGAGGCACCAAATAAAAAATTCAACTTGGGGTATAACAAAGGATTCCATGCCCGATGAAGACGGTGAAGCCAGATGGAAGGAGAGGAGTGTATATTCCATTTGGAGTTAATCTTGTCCAAAGAAGGAAAAATAGGAGAGAGAAGAGAATAGATGACTCTAGTATCATAATTCAATAAGTGAATATCCACATTCCATATCCAATATTTCCACCAGGTATAAATAGATTAAAGCCCAAGTTTATGCAACATAACATCTGACATAAGAGATTGAATTTTAAGGATAGAGGGCAGATCTAAATTGGCTAATTGGAATTTCTACTTCAGTACAGGCCATGGAAGCCAATCCCTATTGGAGACCAAATCCCTTATAGTTGAAATGTCTTTCTGAACTAGTCTCATAGCCTTGATATCGGGAAATTCTTCTAGAGGAAGGCTATCTGAAGAGAAAATAGGTGACTACCAGATATTATGATCATTGAAAGAAATTCCAGATTGGAACCCATTACCAAACCCAACGCATAAGATGCCTCACTGCCTCGAAGGCTTTCTAGATAATCTTCACCAAAAAGGTACCAAGTATTTTAACTGGCACTCTAGTAATTAATAAGGTATGAAAGCCAATGTTCTTTCAACATTTTCTTACCATAAGGAGATCTAGAAGAAATACAATGTCTTAAGATATTTTCTAGGATTTGTTACCAGGAATACAACGAATAGCCCATTTGGCAAAGAGAGAGATGCTCTACCTATAAACATCAATGATGCCCATTCCACCTTGATCCCTTGGAAGCATGTAAATCTCACATACAACCCTGTGGAAGCCTCTCTTCTTGTAACTCAACCAAATAAAATCCCTTCAGAGCTTGGCCATTTTTTCAAAGGATGCTCATGATGGACAACAACATGCTGCATAGTAAACCTGAGTCATGGCCAAAATCTTGGTGTGAACTTGAAATTTCCTAGCCAACGACAATGGTTGAGAGACCCACTTCTGTAATTTCTGCTCAAACCCGATCAATAAAAAACTACTAAAGAGTAGAAAACTCATTGTCAAAAGCAAAAGGGAATCCCCCCAAAAAATGAAATCTTTCTCCTCACTAAATCCACTTCCAAGGGTAAGCTGCCAACCAGTTTGGCACAGGCTAGGAACTTTGGCAAAAAACCTAAAGACTTAGCAAGTTGTACATTAGACCCTGATGCTTTGCAAAAAGGGTCAAGGAAAGAGAAGGTATCATGAATATTCTATTCTGATTCAACTATAATGAGGAAAGAATCATCAGCGAAGTGTCCATTGATGAGTTGATTCTTATGATCGAGGAGATAGATACCACAAATATGCCCTTACTCTGCTCTACTAGAAATAAGATAACCAAGTGCATTGGCGGATAAGACAAAGCAAGCATGAGCAAGAGGACACCCCTATCTTATAGATCAGAACAACCCAATAGCAGAAGACTAGTGATCATTAGTAGTAAGACAAGAGGAAGCGTCAACAAAAAGAGTTTGCACAACATTGATAAAAAAAAATTTCAAAACCCAAGGCATGAAGCATAACAAGAATGAATGGGCATTCAATGTGATCATAAGCCTTTTCAAAATATTTTTTTAAAAAAGCACCCTTTGTAGAGAATTTTGAGCCCATTCCATGCCTTTCCAAACTACTATGAGATTATTGAAAATATAGTGGCCTTTAACAAATCAATATTGTTCAAGTCACACAATCTTAGGAAGCAGGGAAGCAATGCGTAAGGCGAGAGCCTTAGCCAAAATCTTGTAGGAAACATTAAGCAGAGTAATGGGTCTCTAATTTATGATGGCTTCCAGGTTCCCAGATTTTGGAATGAACTTAATATTTCCTTAGTTGATGACATCACCCAGTTTCTGGTTCTGTAAAGCTTCCTAATACACTTTTAACAAATCCCATTAAATAAAAGGCCAAATATCTTTATAGAATTCACAAGGACATCCATCTAATCTTGGTGATTTATTATCAGCAAGACACAGAAGGGCATTATGAAGCTCTTCAATAGAGAGAGAAGTATCACAATGCTTCTTGTCTTGCTAAGTCAACTTACATAGGACCACCTCAATACATTGTTTAAGAGTTGCTTTACTTTAAAATGAAGTATTTTGATCTAGAAAAACCAAGGTAAAATGATCCACAAAAACTGAGGAAATATCTAGGAGATTGGTGACTCGGGAATGAGCTAGCTGAATAGCCTTTATTTACTCCTTAACATGCTTACATCTAAGAAATTTAAAGAAATTCTTGGAAGCATGATCACCAGTTTTTAGCTAGTGAATCTGAGTACAGACCTAAGCACCCTTAGCCCTGTGATGTTCAATGATCTTCAATTAGTGCCTAAGCTATGTTGCTCGAACTTGAGTAGGCACTTCAAAAAGGTTGGGATTCTAACAACTATGCCATCCTTTGAAATTCCTATTGAAGAGTGGCATCAGTTTTTTTCCAAACTTGTGAAACATGTTTTCCAAAGTGGCAAAGAAATTTAGCAATCCACTTAATTGCTTCATTCCACCAAGGTATCTAGTTGGCTGCAAGTGGCAGACATGGCGCCATGTTCTAAACTTTAGCAATAAGAGATAGAACCCCCGTATGACTCAGCAAAGAAACATTAAAATAGAATTGAGTACTTGGCACCTTGAGAGGTATCCCACCCCATGTAATGCTGAAAGAGATAGGGGTATGATCTGACAAGAGAATGTCTTGTCACATGGTGATCAAAGAGTGACTGTTAGTTTCCATCTCAAACGCTTGCTGCTGACATATCATGACACGATCGAGCCTTTTAAGAAAACGTGTTGGGCATTCTCGAAAATTGGACCAAGTAAACCAATTTTAAGAAGTAAAGTGCAGGGTTCATTGTAAGATATCTCTTAGAAATCGGAGGTGGAAAATACCTGGCGAATTCGGAACCGGTTTTGCAGGAAGGCGATTTTTTTAGGGGTTTGGCAAGAAAATTTTTGCCTAATTTTTAAGAGGTGTGACAGAAGGCTGTAGACGCATGACATGAGATTTTTTGTCGTGCGTCAACAAGGTGGGTGATATGCATCAAAAAACCTCACTGAAGACAACACCCTTGTTGATGCACGTCAATAAGGTGGTTGACGCGTGTCAGCGAGGCTCATTTATGCGTTGTAGACACTAAAATTAGGTCACACTCCCCTTTGGTCCCTCAACAAATAAGCACCTTTCATCACATTCACCTAGCCATGGACCCTTTCACCTCACTAATATTAATTTAATTAAATTAATTCATTATCCTAACAATATTTATTATTTAAATATATTAATTAGGGATAATGTCCACATATATCTCACCTAAACACATCACCAAGCCAACTCACCCTAAAACCTATTCTTAGTAAGTTGTCATAACTAACTAAGACTTACCTAAACCCTAAAAATCAATGCCTACATTCTCTCTAACCACATTCCCGAATGCTTACACGAATCTCCCATTCTAATCCATGGGTTAATGGCATGAGATCCAAGGAAATAAAGAGGATCTCCCTAGATTAGTAAACCTAGGAAATCCCACCTTGACCGACGCGGGTTACCCCTAACTATCGTCGGTTACGGCGGAACCGCCGTTGGTTACCCTTTTAACCCAAAAACAACCTTATTCTCAAGGTTGGTAGAAGGTTGGGAAAAGTATTGGAAAATTTGGCGAACATTGGGACATTATAGAGAGATATCGCATCTTTTGAGAGATAATTTCAGCGAGAACCCGCATGCAGGAAGGAGATCAAGTATTTTCTCTTACACAGCCATCCAAGCAAGGATTTGATCTAACCAAGAAAAGAGGAATGTACATGTAGCCCATGCAGAATCTTTCCTTTATTTTGTGATCACCTGCAGCCTTCAAACCTCTCATCAGCACCTCTATCCCTCACTCATAAGCATCCAGGACCAGAATCCAAGTAAGTAAATGTTATACTTCTCTATTTCATTCCATTTCATCATTATATTATTACCTATTGTTTACCTTGCCACCCATTGACCTCCTCCAACACTCACCCCTCCATATACCCATTAAAACCTCACAAAATCCTACCTAAATCATCCAATACCTCATCCCGAAAAACCAAAGTCCTTTGTGTAATCACAAAGGAGACCTAAATCTCATTCTGTGGCATTCCTAGTTTTCCACAATAACCGGTACCGGTTACACCTAACCACCGTCGGTCACCCTTAACTAACATCGGTCTCTGTATTCACCCATATAACCCTGAATAGTGACCTACCCACCTAATTCCACCTCACCTTCATTCACCTGTGATCTACCTTAGACCTCTGTCAGACTTGTAGAGACCCAAAACCAGTTACTTGACCTTCGGATCCTATTCTAATCTATCCTGTTAGATTAGATCTATTTCTTATTGTGTTTTAAGTGAGATACCTAAATCATTTTGAATTACAATAGGATTTGCTTTATTTACTACATTAAATTATTTTAAACATTGGACTGACAACCATCGAGGAAGTATCACACTTCCCGGATCTAGCATATGCTAGGCAGTTCACTACACATATTGTTTAACTATTTTCTATTGGTCTTGATTTGCATTACATGTAGTTCCTCCTAGCGAAAAGGAAGCTCTCACAATCAAATATGGATTGAAAAGTCATACGTCTCTAAGAACCCATCAACCAACATTTGAATAGGTATTCCTCCTACGCCCGTTACCCCATCTGTTTCATCAATACTTCAAAGAAATGATCTAGAATCGGCTAAATTTTTTTGGCATGCCTAGTGGGACCCATCCGAGGTTCCTTGCATATTCATTCATTCCTAGGAAACGTTGTATGTTTTTTTCCCTTCTGAAAAGCATACACATTAATTTTCTTCCTTGGTAACCCACCTTTTCTTTCTATTTGCTCTAAAGGAAACTTTTCTTTTGGTGTAATTAAAAAGAACCATTTCTTCATGTTTTTTGTATTATAGTGAAAGAGAATCCCTCTTCCTCTTCATCTTATTTTTTCATTCATCTTCACACTTCGATTTGGGCTTAAAAATAAGTGCATTCCATTCTGATTTATCACATTAGCTCACAGTAATTGAGGGCAACCTATATGCTGGAAGTCATGACCAGCTGATGGTTGAGAAACAAATTGTAGAAAGCACATCTCTCTCTCTCTCTCTCTCTCTCTGAGTCTTTCCAAATTACACAAATTCAAAACAAACACATATTCTTAAACAACATCTTTCTTGTGAACACCTATCAACGATCGTACTAATATGAGGATTGGTAGGTACTCCCTAGCTCACTGCTCTGTCGATTCATACTTCAGAGCAAAGCCTGTCCCCACCATAACATACTTGAAACCTCACCTTTTAGATCTCCTTCTTTGTAGGAAGCCATCCTTACCAAAAAACTCTATTTCACAGTTCATGTGTCAGTCCTTAAATAGCATAAGCTAAACAAACATAAGAGAAAAAAGACTCCTAGGGTCATATTTTTCTTAGTGTTTCTACTTGGCTTATGTTTTGAGGTGAGAGATCACATTCTTCATTTTTATTGTTCATCCTTGCATGCTCCTCATCACAGCTAGTGTATTCTGGCTTCACCTGAGTATGCCTGGGCCATATCACCATCATTCCCATAATTTTGGGTCTAATTCTACATCTAATTTTAATTCACAACCACTTTTCTTTCATCATTGTTTCAATTTCATAGTAACCATCATCGGTTACCATCTGACCATCGTCAGTTATACCCAACTGATGTCGGTTTTAGGTCCTTTTGTTACTCTACCCAAAAGGACATTTTATTCATCTTCTTCCACTTTTCATAGTCCCTATCACTGCCATCATTCCCATTAACATTGTAAAACACCATATGATTTTTCATACCTATCATATTTGACCTTCTACCTAGTTTTTCACTCATTGACCATTTTCTACATTGACCAATAGTGGTTACCCCTGACCGGTGTTGGTGTTACCTAGCCAGCATCAGTTAACCTGATTCACTTTCCAACCAATATTTGATAACAAATAAACTTTTTTCCGTCAGATTCACCTATTCCTGTTGTTTTCTATGTCATTTACAGAGAAGTATCCCTACCTGATTAGTACTGGTTCACATGGCGCTAACTCAAAGAAAAGCAAGCGCACTTGTATTTCATCCCAGTTGTCAACCACTCCCACCTAGTCCTTCACCACCTTCAATTTTATCACCAGCCAAGGATCCCATCAAACCTATCACTATCTCTAAAGGAGATGAGGAGTTTGCATGACTCCTTGACCAAAACCCCACCGCCTTACAAAATTACCTTTCCCACTCATCCACTCGAGATGCCTCGGGTTAGTTTATATACGGCATGCCTATATCTATCCTCCTGAGTCTCGTTCCTACTCCCGCATCAGCCCCATCTGGCACTATGTTACCCACATCTACTTTACCCCCCGTCATTTCACAGCTAGGTCCTATACCCACTATGGCTGCCGTGTTTTCCACCTTTGTGGCACCTGCAACATCCACCATACCTTTGACGACTACCCACAACGAAACCTCATCCACCCGTAATGTCTCATACATACCCATAGCTACACTACCACCTCCGGTGTTGGTGACCCCTACCCCTTTTCAGAACGTAGTCCTTTCCATTCCACAATCGTTACCCCCCATTGCCACTAGGGTTTCCATGACCCTTCCACCTCCATATACATACTATCAACCACCTCCCATTTTATCTATTATTCCCTCCAGATACGTACCTCTTGTTTCACTACCTTCTTCCCAATCAACCTACATGGCAGCACCATACACGAGAGTGTCACCCCCATTATATGCCCAAAACCAACCCTCTCACGCTACAGGAGGCACTCAATCATCGTAACCTACCAATGACCTAATCAAATTGATGTTGGACAAGATGTAGACATTAGAGGCATTGGTTTCTAGCTCCCATAACACTCTCACCTATTACGAGATTTACAACGAGCCCATCCACCCATCCATTCCTATCCGGTTATACCCCATGCATTGGGAAATGCCTAAATTCAATTATTTCAATAGAAAAGAAGACCCGAAGCAAAATTTGTGGTCATTCAAACATGGGTGTTATTTGATCACTCACGATGATGCCTTACTCTTGAGAACCTTTCCCATGTCCCTCACTAGACCTACATTAGATTGGTATAGTGGGTTACCTAGACACTCTATATTCTCATTCAATCAGGTAGCCCAAGACTTCTTGGATCATTTCTCTATCAATATCATCGAGAAGGTTACCATGACCGATATTTACTCCACATGTCAGTATGAGGACGAATCTATCACAAATTCTATCACTCGTTGGCATAGCTTGATCAACCAACTCACCTTCCAACTGTCACAAATGGAACTCATCGAGCTCTTCAAACAAGATTGTGTCAGACATATCTTAATGACCTTGCCAGTACAAACCTTCCAAACATTCGACGAAGCATTCACTATGGCACAAAAGTTAGAGATTCAAGCCATCGGAGATAATAAAATCCAATTACGTAATAAGAATTCAGCATTCAAGTCAAATGATACCTCTTCTTCTTCTAAACCAAAAAATAATTATTCAAAGGATAAGGGCACCGTTAATACAGTGGTACTCAAGGTCATCCCATTTAATCTATCAAATCAGGTTACCCCCTCATCTAATCCCTCACTTGTCCAGACTTTTCAATTCAGATGAGAGTAGCGGAAATACACCCCAATTGGGGAACCTTACTCTTTTGTCTTAGAAAAACTTATCAAAGCCGAGGCATCACTCTTCCACCCATAAAACCACAAACTGGTTTTGACCCTACTCACCCCATACCCGCATGGTATAAAGAACATGACTTCTGTAACTATCATTGAGTAAATGGTCATAGTGACAGAAACTGCATCACTTTCAAAACTATTGTCCAAGAAATGCTCGAGAAAGGTGAGTTAACCATGGATAATCCTAATGCACCTACCAACCAAAACCTACACATCTTCAAGAAACCATTTCCCAACCATGCCCCTTCATCTAATCAAACCGGTGAGACCTCAAATCATGATACCCATACCCATGAGGTTCACACTATCTTTAATGACGTAGCCGTTGCCTCCTAATTACCTCACACTCCTTCCATAGATAAAATCCTAGCCCGAACTCCTCCTTCCACGTTAGAACCCACCGTACCTACTCCTCCACCTACAGAGGATCACCTTTCATCACCTACATAGGAGTCTTCCACTAATACCAAGACCATCTCACCCCTGGCTTCTCCACTTAGAGAACCTTTACCCATAGTACCTCCTCCACCCATAGAGGAGCACCCATTGTTGGTGTGTCTGATTGTCCAATCATCGTCCACATCACCTAGGTGAGTCATCTCACCTTGCGAGAGTCATAGGTCTTAGGAAGTCAAATGACAAGTGTTAGATTATGTCATAGAATCTGACATTGTCATTTGCGTCAATGCATCATAGGAGTTACATTCCTTATTTGGAATTGTAAATCCTCTTCTAGTGGCATCATATACGTCAGTCAACGTCATATGCGTCAGTAGCCTCATTGATTTTATTTCCATGTTTAGGCATGGGGGTTACACAGCAACCCTATTTGTACTTCCTATTTTTTGATCTATGAGTATGAGCAGACCCATTCTTTTTACTTGCAATCTTCTTTCCATTGTTTCAAATCTTGCGTATTGCATTGGCTTGATGTTACCATCAGAGTGCGACTTCATTGTGGTGCATCATTTTTCGACATCGGTTCTTGCGAATCCCTCTTTCATGGTATCTAAGTTGGTTTCGGTAAACGTGCACTCTTTGTTTCTCAGTTGTTTATTACTTCTGGTTTCTTCTCATTTCCTCGTGTGCAAGTTTTTTTTCGATTATCATTTTGAAATTATTTCTCACCTCGTATTGAGGTTTCAGTAGTTGCAAGTTAAGGTATTTGGTTGGTTTCCCTATCAGCTGAGTTCGTATTTGGATATTTCTAGATCTTTGTGGCTATTGTTTTTGGGTTGTTTGTGTGTTTCTTGCTGGTTGTGTTCAGATTCAGCGCATGAAGGGTAAAAGAAGAGCTCATTTTTAGGTGTGGACCTGTGATTACTGGTTGGAATCGTTGTTTTTTCTTCACTGGTGTATACTCAGACTATTCCGATATTTTTCCTCATTGTTGTGGTTCATTGTTGTCTCAAGGATTACCTTTGCATGCATGTTTTTGGTCATTTTCACCAGTCTTTCATCTCTACCTGGTCTCTCACATTTTTACCTGGTCTCTCATGTTTTTGGGAGCCTACTCACATTTTTTTGAGCCTTGCTACCTTCCCCAGCTTCAATGTTTAACCTTTTGCGACTCAGAACGGCGTTTTCCCCTGTCCTTAGGCGTTTTCTTTCAGTTGGCTGCATTTTTGCACTGTTCCCCACATTCAAACTTGTTCCAAGTATTTTTTTTGGATTGTTCTGAGTTTTTTCTCCCTTCCAGGAATTTTTGCACTGTCCTCAGGTGTTTTTCTCTCCACTACTATGTTTTCTCCTCTGTTCTAGGTGTTTTTGTGGATTGTTCAGGCTTTTTTTGGACTGTTCAGGCGTTTTCTCCTTCAGCTGGCATTTTTTTGCACTATTCAGGCATTTTTTTGCACTGCTCTGGCATTTCAGGTAGTTTCTGCATTTTCCTAGCATGTGTGGATAGTTACAGTTCTTTTGCCAGGTAATATCTTTCCAAAAATACTTTTTTTTATTCACCTTTTTAAAAAAAAACGTGTTTGCATACTTTTTACCTTATCACTTTTCTTAAAAACATTTTGTTCCATTAATTTTAAAAGGTATAAGGTAAAAACATTACATTTCTTTGGCATTATAAAATTTGGTCTTTTGGCTTGTTGTATTTTTAACCTTCTGTCGAGTGCCAAAGATGAAGGGTGAGGTCTGGGATTGGCAGGTGACTAATCCCCCCTCACAATACAAACAAACCCTATATCAAATTTTGTGCCATTTCCAATGGGCATACATACGACACCTTTTGCATGCATTTAGGGTGTTTTTTAAATCCGTTTGCAGGCTTATTGGATTTTTCTCATCAGTTGCGGGAATTGGTTTTTGCTATAGCTTTTGAATCATTGCTCGGTTTTGAGCACTTCTTTAGTCAAAGTTGCATGTTTTTTCGCACTCTAGATGATGGGATCATTAGCTTTGTAAACACACTATTTTTATAAAGTGCCACATTCTGGGGGGGTGTCTTTGTATTGCTTAATTCAACTCATTTTTTCTTGAGCTTTGTTCTATTCCTTTTTTGTGGACTTGTGAGTGCATCCACCACAGTCTTACGAAAAAGGGATTCTTTCGTGCATCATGAGATGTTGTTTCTCACAAAGTTCTTTCTTCCCCCTCTTGCTTCTCTCTTTCTGTGCTTACTTTCTGTGTCGATCTGTTGTTCCCTACGAACCTTGATTGTTGTCTCCACCATTACGTGTTATTACGCTAATTGCAAGGTGAGTAACAAATTGGTTCTTGGAACATAGTCACATCTACTTATAATCAACGCACTAAATTATAAAGTGCCAAACTCGAGGGGGGTGTAATTTTGTTCTAGAGTGGTTGTTTCCTTTCTCTCTCCTTCCTTCTACATTCCTTGGTTCTATCTCTTCATTATGGATATCTCTAAAGTACTAGTGCTCACACCTTTTAATTTCTTTGAATGGAAATCTAAAATTATATTGGTTCTGCGAAGTAAAGGGTTATACCGAGTTACCATGGGGTTAGAGACCAAACCTACTGATGAACCTAAAAAATATAAATGGTTCAATCGTTGTGATGAAGCCTTAGGTATTATCTGTATGTCTGTCTCTCTCAACTTTCTCTTCCACATCAAAACTTCCTCAACACTCGATCAAGCGTGGAAAACACTCGATGATATGTTTGGGAAGCAAGATGACATGAGAGCACATGAGTTGGAGAACGAACTACTAGGGTTAAATCCTAGTGAATTTGAAAACCTACATGCCTTCTTCTCCAAATTTGTTTACACTAGAATGCTTCTAAAGGAATGTAAAGTGGATAAGAAAGACTCTCAATTGATCTTGTCGATTCTTTCTAAATTAGGTCCTAAATACTCTGTTTTTGTTTCAACTTTTCATGCCAGGAAAGCCACCTTGGGTAGTACTTGGACTATGCCCTCCTTTGACAATTTTTCGTCCCAACTCATTCGAGAACATGAAAAACTCATTCAAATGGGGACTCTAAAATACAAGTCACATGCCCTTGTGGCGAATAAGGGCAAGAAAAATGAAAAGAAGAAAGAAACTAAGGACCAACCTAAGAAAGAAACTAAGACCAACCAACCCCCAATTAAGCCCATCACTCATACTTCGACTTCTGAGCCTAAAGTGAAGAAGGAAAAGTATAAATGCTCATATTGTAAGAATTCTAGCCATGACAAGAAAAATTGTTTTCGAAAACAAATTGATCACTTAACTCATTTACTTGAGAAGAATAAAATAAGTGTTCCTGAATCCGTTAAACAAAATGCTCAGAAAGGTGTGTCTTCTAATATAAAGGAGACTAAAAATGAAAAGAAGAAAGGTAAGGCCCTCATAGCTAGATCAGCTCCATCATCAACTTGGATTATCAATTCCGGTGCCTCACACCACATGGCTTCTTCAGAGGTTGAATTCTCTAGCATTGAACCATGTGGCATGTCCCAAATCACGTTGGGTGATGAGACTCATGTGTCGGTTTCTGGTAGTGGATCGATAGAGATAGAAGGTGGAACATTTAACCAAGTGTTGAGTGTTCCCAATCTCTCTACCAATCTCCTATTGGTTTACCAAATCACACACCTTGGTGAAGGAATGTGAGTGAAATTTGGTCCTAACTCAGTGATTATTCATGAGCTTAACTCTGACTGCACTGTGGTTGAGGGAAAGCCAGATCACTGTTCACGGTTGTATACCTTTTCCCACTTCTCTTTTGATTCGATTCCCAATGCCTTGCTCACTCATGCAAATGAGGTTAGCAAGTTATGGCATGAGTGTTTTGGGCATCTAAATTATCCTTACCTTGAATAATTGAGCCAAAACAAAATGGTCAATGGGATACCCCAAGTTATGTTTTCTAAGGGTATTTATGAGGGTTGCACCCTTGGAAAGCACCCTAAAAAAAGCTTTGATAAGGGAAAATCCTAGAGAGCTACTCGTCCCTTGGATCTTGTTCATAGTGATGTTTCTGGCCCTTTTTCGTCTGCTTCTTTTACTAGAGCTCTATATATACTAACCTTCATTGATGAATTTTCGCGTTATACTTGGGTATATTTTCTTAAGCTTAAGTTTGAAGTTTTTGAGAAATTTCAAAACTTTAAGGCTCTTGCTGAGAAACAAGCAGAACGGTCTATCGAGGTTCTTCGAACTGACAATGGAGGTGAGTATGTCAGCAACAAGTTTGAGGATTTCTGAACTTTTTAGGGGATTGCTTTGCAACGTACAGTTGCTTATAGCCCTTCCCAAAATGGAGTTGCAGAAAGAAAGAACTGAACTTTAAAGGAGATGGATACTTTTATGGTTCACTCGAAATCTCTTCCTCTACAGTATTGGGCTGAAGCAGTGAATTGTGCTTGTTATATTCAGAACCGTGTTCCACACAAGGTAGTAAGAGGGATGACACCCTTTGAATCCTGGTTTGGACACAAGCCTGATGTCGAGAACTTTCGATTCTTCGGATCCAAGGCTATGGCTCAGATTCCCAAAAAGAAACGTAAGGCATTGGATCCACAATCCAAACCTTGTATCTTTATCAGGTATCCTGATGGTGTGAAGGGATATCGATTTTTGAACCCTACCACCCATGAGCTTTATATTGAGAGGAGTTTGAAGTTTGATGAGTCATCCTTGACTTCAACTTCCATTGAGGTCCTTTTTCCCACTGATTCAGATTCTGACTCTTCAGATGATGATGTTATTGAGCGAGTTCCACCTCTCCCTAATCCTCATGATCCTTAAACTTCTGAGTCTTCTGATTCTAACAGTAGTGATGATGAGGACTATGTCCCTTCTCACTCAAGTGAAGAATATTCCGACTCTGAGCCTGAGCCTTCGGGACATCTTTGGGCTAGGAAAACTTTACAGAGTGCTGGAGATTTAGTTGGAGATCCTTTGGATGAGAGACGTACTCACTCAGAATTTACTAGACCTCCCTCCTTCTTCACCTCTGCTTCTGATCCACTAACTTTCCAGGAAGCTTCTGGAATTCCTGAGTGGGATTCTGCCATGGATGAGGAGTATTCCTCACTCATAAAGAATGACACTTGGGATATTACCCTTCTTCCGAAAGGAAGAAAAATCATTCGGTGTAGGTGGGTATATCGAACAAAGTATGGAGCTGATGGAGAAGTTGAGAAGTATAAAGCGTGAGTTTTAGCTAAGGGTTTCTCCCAGGTAGCTGGGGTTGATTACTCAGAAACCTTTGCTCCAGTTGCAAAGATGACTTCCATTCAACTAACCCTTGCCATCGTTGCCGCTAATAGATGGTAAGTCCACCAGATGGACGTTAAGAGTGCCTTCCTTCATGGGGACCTAGAGGAGGAGATCTATATGGAATAACCTCTGGGTTATGTCCATGATCCATCCCTTGTTTGAAAATTAATAAATATCTCTATGGCCTTAAGCAAGCCCCTCGGGCTTGGTATGCCAAGATGGACTCCTTTTTACTTGCATCAGGGTTCACTCGGTGTCACTCTGACCCAAATGTGTATATTCTATGAAAGGATGACTCCATGCTTATTCTTGTTCTCTATGTTTATGACTTGTTGATCACAGGTAGCTCTTCCTCTATCATTGATTCTGTGAAAATATTCTTGGGAAACAAGTTCTCCATGTCTGACTTAGGATTGCTTCATTACTTTCTTGGGATCCAGATTTCACAATCTGACTCAGGAATTATGATCTCACAGCCTAAGTAATCTCTTGATTTTCTTGCTCAGTTTCACATGTTTGACTGAAATTCCTCACCTACTCCTTTTCTCTTCCCCCTTGGTTGATGGTACCCTTTATCGACAGTTGGTGGGAAGCTTGATCTACCTTACTCACACTCAGCCAGATCTATCGTATGTTGTTGGGATCGTTCCAGATTTATGTAGGACCCTCATGAGCTACACTTAAAAGTAGCAAAGCAGATCATTCACTATGTTCATGGCACTCACACAGATGGTATTCATTACTTAGGAGGGACTGAGATTAACTTGGTTGTATTTACAGACTTATATTGGGCCGGTGATCTAGATCATCGAAATTTTACCTCAGGCTATAGTTTCACTCTTGGTTCAGGTCCTGGCAGTTAGTCCAGCAAGAAATAGAACGCCATTGCCATATCATCGATAGAAGTAGAATACAGAGGAGCAGTTAACGCTACCATAGAAGCTGTTTGGTTACAGGGTATCATGACAGAGTTTGGCATCCACTTTCGGCAGCCTACCATTATCTACTGTGACAACATGAGCACTATCTCAATTTGTAGAAATCCAGTTGAGCATCATCGGATGAAGCACATTGAGATTCATATGCACTTCATATGGGAACTGATACATGAAAACATCATCAACATTCAGTATGTTCATAAAGTTGATCAGGTTGTAAACATTTTCACCAAGCCCTTCACTGAGGTGAAGTTTCTTCACTTGCGGTCTCTTCTTGGGGTGAGATCTGCTACAGCCACTCATCTTCTTCAGGCTATATAGTCCTTCTTCTTCTCCTCTTCTTCTTTCTAGAAAGATTTTGTTTTTACATGGGCACCTTATTAGGCCTTTAGTTTCTGGGGTCCATTGACACATCTTTCTTAGTTATCTAAGGGGTCTTCTTTTCTGTTCTGGCTTACCTTGACCTCTTCCTCGGCTTCGATGAAGGGGGGGTGTTAGTGTGTGTGACTGTCTAGTCATCGTCCACATCACCTAGGTGAGTCATCTCATCTTGCAAGAGTCATAGGTCTTAGGAAGTCAAATGACAAGTGTCAGATTCTATCATAAAATCTGACATTGTCATTTGCGTCAATGCGTCATAGGAGTTACATTCCTTATTTGGAATTGTAACTCCTCTTCTATTGGCGTCATATACGTTAGTCAACATCATATGTGTCAGTGGAGTCATTGAGTTTCTTTCCATGTTTAGGCATGGGGGTTACACAACACCCCTATTTGTACTTCCTATTTTTCGATCTACGAGTATGAGCAGACCCATTCCTCTTACTTGCAATCTTCTTTCCATTGTTTTGAATCTTGTGTATTGCGTTGGCTTGACGTTACCATCGGAGTGCAACTTCGTTGTGGTGCATCGCTTTTCAAAATCAGTTCTTGTGAATCCCTCTTTCACCCATTACCTCCTGCACCCACAAAGGAGCACCTATCCATTCCTCCACTTGCAGAGGAGCTTCTTGTAGACACTAAAATTAGGTCACATTCCCCTTTGGTGCCTCAACAAATAAGCACCCTTCTTTACATTCACCTAGCCATGACCCCTTTCACCCCAAAAATATTAATTTAATTAATTAAATTAAATTAATGCATTATCCTTACTATATTTATTATTTAAATATCTTATTTTAAATAATATCCACACATACAATTCACTTAGACACCTCACCAAGCCAACTCAACCTAAGACCTTTTCTTAGTAAGTTTCCATAACAAACTAAGTCTTGTCGAAACCCTAAAAATCAATGCTTACATTCCCTCTAACCACATTCCCACATGCTCAAAAGAATCTCCCAGTCTAATTTACGGGTTAACGACATGAGATCCGAGGAAATCAATAGAATATCCCTAGTTTAGTAAACCTAGGAAATCCCGCCTTGACCGATGCCGGTTATCCCTAACCGTCGCCGTTTAAGCCGGAACCGCCGTCGGTTACCCTTTTAACCCCAAAACAACCTTATTCTCAAGGTTGGAAGTTGGAAGCAAAAAAAAAGGTTGGCAAGCATTATCACATCTCAGAGAGATAACACATATTTAAAGAGTGAATTCCAACGAGATCACGTATGCAAGGAAGTAGATCAAGCATCTTTTCCTGTACAACCATCCCAGCCAAGATCTGATCTAACCAAGAAAAGAAGAGCACACATGCAACCCATGCAGAAGCTTTCTTTCAGTTGGTGATCACTTGCAGCCTTCAAGCCTCTTGTCAGCACCTCCATCCTTTACACACAGGCATCCCATACCATAATCCAAGTAAGTATAACGTCATACTTCTCGGTTTTATTTCATTTTATCATTATTTTACCATCTACTGCTTACCTAGCCACCTATTGACCTTCTCCAACATTTCCACCTCCATATACCCATTAAAGCCTCGCCGAAGCCTACCCCAATCACTCAATATCTCGTCCCAACCAACCAAATCCCTTTGTGCAATCTCAAAGGAAACCAAAATCTTGTTCTGTGACATTCCTAGATTTCACAGTAACTGACACCGGTCACACCTGACCGCTGTCGGTTACCCCTAATTGACATCGGTCTCTGTATTTGCCCACATAGCCCATAACAGATACCTACCCACTTAATTTCATCTCACCCTCATTCACCTGTGATCTACTCGAGACCTCTGTCAAACCTACAGAACCCAAAACCAATCATTTGACCTTTGGATTCTATTCTATCTTAGCCTATTAGATTAGATCTATTTCTTATTATGTTTCAAGTGAGATACCTAAATCATTTCAAATTACAATAGGATTTACTTTGTTTACAACATTAAATTGTTTAAAACAGTGGACTGATAGCCATCTAGGAAGTATCACACTTCCCGGATCTAGCATACGCTAGGAAGTTCACTGCCCATATTGTTTAATTCCTTCTTGTGGTCTTGCTTTGCATTGTAGGTAGTTCCTCCTAGCCAAAAGGAAGCTCTCATGATCAGCTGTGGATTCGAAATTCATACATGTGCAACAACCCATCAACCAAAATTTGAATAGGTATTCCTCCTACTCCCATTACCCTATTTATTTCATCAACATTTCAAAGAAACAATCTAAGAAAAAGGTGATACATTTTGGCACGCCCGGTGGGACGCATCTGGGGTTCCTTGCATTTCATTCATTCCTAGGAAAATTTGTGTGTGTTTTTCCCTTTTGAAAAGCGTACACTCTAATTTTCTTCCTTGGTAACCCACCTCTTCTTTCTATTTGTTCTAAAGGAAACTTTTCTTTTGGTGTAATTAAAAAGAACCATTTCTTCATGTTTTCTGCATTGTAGTGAAAGAACATCCCTCTTCCTCTTCATCTTATTGTGTCATCCAATTTTACATTTCAATTTGGGCTTAAAAATAAGTGCATTCCATTCTAATTTATTGCATTTGCTCACATTAATTGAGGGCAACCTATGTGCTGGAAGTCATGCCCAACTGATGGTTGACAAAAAAATCATAGAAAAGTACTTCTTTCCTTTTCTCTTTCTTTGAGTCTTATCAAACCTCACAAAAATTCAAAATACATACATTCTTAAACAACATCCTACCTGGAAGAAGTTGTAGGTGATCACATGATCACGACACAGTGGGCATCCAGCTCACTACTCTGTCGAGTCATACTTCAAAGTGAAGCCCACCCCCACCATAACATACCTGAAACCTCACCTTTTAGATCTCCTTCTTTGTAGGAAGCCATCCTCACCAAAAAATCTATTTCAATATTCATGTTTCAGTACCTAAATAGCATAAGCTAAACAAGCATAATAGAAAAGGCACTCCTAGGATCGCATTTTCTTAGTGTTTCTACTTGGCTTGAGTTTTGAAGTGAGAGATCACGTTCTTCACTTTTTTTCTTCATCCTTGCATGCTCCTCATCATAGCTGGTGTATTCTAGCTTCACCTGAGTGTGCCTGGGCCATATCATCATCATTCTTAGAATTCTAGGTCTTATTCTACATCATATTTTAATTCACAACCAGTTTTCTTTCATCATTGTTTCAGTTTCACAGTAACCGTCGTCGATTATACCCAACCGACATCAGTTCCAGGTCCTTTTGCTAACCTACTCAAAAGGACATTTTCATTCATTTTTTTCCACTTTTCATAGTCCCTGTCACTGGCGTCATTCCCATTGATGTTGTAAACATCATCAGATTTGGCATACCTATCATATTTTACCTTCTGCCTTATTGTTTACTCACTATCCATTTTCTACAGTAACCAGCAGCGGTTACCCTTGAACGACATCAATTTTCCCTAACTGGCATCGGTTAGCCTGTTTCACATTCCAACCACCATTTGGTACTTAATCTACCTTTTGTCACCAGATTCACCTATTTCTACTATTCTCTATGTCATTTACAGAGAAACAACTCTTCCTGATCAGTACTGGTTCACATGGCGCTAACCCGAAGACAAGCAAGCGCACTCGTATTTCATGCCAATTGTCAACCACTCCCACCTAGTCCTTCACCACCTTCCATTTTATCACTAGCCATGGATCCCATCCAGCCTATTACTATCACTACCAGAGATGAGAAGTTCACATGAATCCTTGACCAAAACCCTGCCACCTTACAGTTTTACCTTTCCCACTCGTCCACTCAAGATGGCTCAAGTTAGTTGATATACGACATGCATGTATCTATCCCCCCAACTCTCACACCCACTCCCGCATCAGCCCCATTTGGCTCCGTGTTGCCTGCATCCACCTTACCCCAAGTCGTTTCACAGTTAAGTCCTATACCCGCTATGACTGCCACGTCTGTTACCCCTGTGGCACCCATTACATCCACCTTACCCTCGACAACTACCCCAAACACACTCTCATCCACCCCTAATGTCTCACACATACACGTAGCTACATTACCAGCTCCAGTGTCGATGACCCCTACCCCATTTCAAAATGTGGTCCTTTCCATTCCACAATCATTAGCCTCTATTGCCACTAGGGTTACCATGACCCTTCCACCCCCATATACATACTATCAACAACCTCCTGTTTCATCCGTTATACACTCCAGGTACGTACCCCTTGTTTCACTGCCTTCTTCTCCGCCAACCTACATGGCAGCCCCATATACTGGAGTGCCACCCCTATTATATGCCCAAAACCAACCTTCTCACACTACATGAGGCATCCAATCATCACAACCCACCAATGACCTAATTAAATTTATGTTGGATAAGATGTAGACATTGGAGGCATCGGTCTATGGCTCCCACAACACTCTCACCTATGACGAGATTTGCAACGAGCCCATTCACCCATTCATCCCTATCCGTTCATACCCCGTGTATTGGGAAATGCCTAAATTCAATCATTTCAATAGCAAAGAAGACTTACAGTAGCATTTGTGGTCATTCAAACATGGATGTTATCTGATCGCTCATGATGATGCCTTGCTCTTGAGAACCTTTCCCATGTCCCTCACTGGACCTGCATTAGATTGGTATAGTGGGTTACCTAAACACTCTATATTCTCAATCAATTAGGTATCCCAAGCCTTCTTGGATAATTTCTCTATCAACATCATCAAGAAGGTTACCATGACCAATCTATATTCCACACATCAATATGAGGACGAATCTATCGCAGATTTTGTCACTCGTTGGTGCAGCCTGATCAACCAACTTACCTTCCAACTGCCACAAGTAGAACTCATCGAGCTCTTCACATGGACTTGTGCCAAACATATTTCACCGATATTACAAGTCCAAACCTTCCAAACATTCAACGAAGCATTCACTATGGCACGCAAGTTAGAGATTTGGGCCATCGAAGAGAAGAAAATCCAATTACTCAATAAGAATTTGGCATTCAAGTCGAATGATACCTATTCTTCTTCCAAACCAAAAAATAATTATTCAAAAGGTAAGGGCACCACTAATGTAGTGGTACTCAAGGCCGGCCCAGCTCACCTGTCAAATCAGGCTACCCCCTCATCTAATCTCTCACCTATCTAGACTTTTCAATTCAAATGAGAGCAGTGGAAATATACCCTAATTGGGGAACCTAACTCTTATGTCTTAAAGAAGCTCATCAAATCCGGATCCATCACCCTTCCACCTATAAAACCACACACTAGTTTTGAACCTGCTCACCCCATGCATCACTTTCAAAAATATTGTCTAATAAATGCTCGAGAAAGGAGAGTTAACCATGGATAATCCTAATGCACATGCCAACCAAAACCTACATATCTTCAAGAAACCATTTCCTAACCATTCCCCTTCATCTGATCAAACCAGTGAGACCTCCACTCACAATACCCATACCCGTGACATTCACGCTATCTTAAATGATGCACCTGTCATCTCCCAATTACCCCATATTCCTTCCATAGAGGAGATCCTAGCCCGAAATCATCCTTCCACGTCAGAACCAACCTCCCCTATTCTTTCACCAATAGAGGAACACCTTTCATCTCCTTCACCACCTACGGAGGAGTATTTCGCTAACATTGAGACCATCTCACCCCTGACTTCACCACTTAGAGAGCCTTTAGCTACAGTACCTCCTTGACCCATAGAGGATCACCCATCATCTCCTCCGCCTATCATAGACCCAGTTGAGATACCTTTTCCCCTTAGTGAGCATTCTCCATCAGCCACCCAAAATTCTACAGACCTACTTTCGGCTCTCTTACCCACGGAAGCTGAAGCTAGCCAATTCCCCATCTCTAAAACACATTTTATAGGAATTTCCATTAGGTCCTCGCCAACTCCACCTACAAATGTTACGTTATCACATTTGGCTGATCCCTTAGATTATGTGGATAGGGCTCTATTATGGGGGTTCCTTTTACTCCCCGTCTCAACACAGATGTAGAGATCCCTTGATGATACCTCCACAATGTACCCAAAAACATATCGACCAATTAAACCAAACACAATCACCTCTATCACAACCCCTTCCGTCACACCTGTTATAGCTCACATCGCGCCCTTACCCATAACTCAACCTAAACCCAAACCCATACCTACAACATTTGTCTCGACTAAATCCATTACCACTTTATGGGTCACCTTGACCACCAACCTTACTCATCCACCTATCAAACTAGATTTAGCTACATCCTCTAAAGTCAACACCATACCTACTCTAACACCCAAATAGAAGCACCAAACCCATAGAACTCATACCCCGGCTGCACCAATCACACATGTCCTGGCCATCTTAGGATCTCAGCTTCCCCACATGGTCAAGAAAACTCCACCCATCAATAAACCAAAAACACAACAGCCCATTCCTTCCCCACAAACCTCTGACCTACCTAGATGCCCAACCTGACTTGCACCTACACCTGCAGCCTCTTTACCACCCATACCTCCGATACCCTCAACTATTGCTTCACTACCCACTACAGTTTAGTCGCTATCTTGTGCACCTCAAGCACAACCCACATCATCTGCCTTCATAGTACCCCCATTATCCCCATGGGTAACTTGCTCTCTTCCTCCATTGGCTTTTCCTTATAGACCTTGTACACCCACATCACATTTACCCAAGAAGGTGCAACCCAAAAGAAAAACTCCACTATCCCACAATAAGGTAGTCAAAAAGACCACACACCTTCCTACCCGTCCATCTACTATACCCATACTGAAACAAACATGACCGACACCTAAAACCACACCAGCACCCAAACCCATGGCTCGACCCCCTCCTCTTCCAAAGACCATTCCTCAACAATCACCTACACCTACACCCAAACCCACGTTTACTTCCCATTGTGATCCACTAGCAGGGTCTTAATCCAAAATTTTAACCAACCTCCTGGAGACCTCTGTCATTACATTACCGCCACTCAAACCTTATAACCCCCTCAAACCCAAGCCAAAAGGGTTTTATGATACTAAAATTTGTGCATACCATTGTGTGGTAGGACACAATGTGGAGAACTATAAGGCCTTGAAATCCATCCTTATCCAATTGTGTCCACCAGAAACCAACTTTGACGACGATGACCTTCTCGACGAGGATCATACTTCACCAACACCCATTCCCACACTACCCACTCAATGACCATAACCTCTACCCTCACCTCTCCTAGAGCCACCCCCAATATTTCAAATTAACATGGTTTGCATCAGATAACTTACCACTCCACCACCCAAATTTTGTTGTGCCCAACTCACCTCACAAGGTTTTTCTCCTCTAGTAGGTTTTTTCCTGTCGTGTCGTTATACCACTCACCCTACACCTTCTCCATTTGCCAACTCCATCAGATCAACATGATACATGTCACTACACATGCTCAAAAGGACAAGGGCAAAGAAAAATCAACTGACGCACCAACCAATCCTATACCCAACATACCATCTGTACCCATACCTAAAATCACTATCCACAGCCCCACATACCCCATTTCTAATGGTGTCACACATCACACCATGCTCAAACAATTACACCAATAATCCCTCAAAATGTCCTTATATGACCTCATCCAAACCTTGGAATCCCATTGTTAAGCTCTCATGGAGGTTCTTCAATTTATTGAGGTTTTACCTAATGACCCTACACCTGTAGCATCCATTATCACACCCCATCATGTAGCCTCTCTCACCAAATTACCACCTTCATCTTCATCCCACCTTGTTCACCAAGTGGCCTCCCTTAGCTTCTCAAAGGAAGAGATCGCGCCACACCAAAATGATGAACCAGACCCAACTCTCTTCATCTCTGTCCAAATCAATGACATACGGGTACATTATGTGATGATTGATGGGGGCACTAGCATTAACATCATTTCATCCCATGCATTCGCTGAAATGCACATACCTGACAATTACATGCATAAACACCCAGTCATGTTGCGTTCATTCAATGATGTTATCACCTCTACACAAGGCACTGTCATCCTCCACATTCGCGTTGGGCCCCATATTGTTCCCAAATTGTTTTACGTTTTGGAGTGGGAATTCCAATATAACCTGTTGCTTCGTAGACCCTAGATCCGTGTCATGGGTTGTGTTCCTTCCACTTTGCATCGTTGTGTAAAGTTTGAACATGAAGGACACACCTATACCATTCCAGCTGACCCATCACCTTTTAAAACATGCAACATAATTTATCGACCTAATGATGTGCTCATACCTATCAAGCCGTCTACCTCCATGACCACTACCGCTTCACCTACACCTCCACCTACTAGTAAAGCCGCTGCTTGTACCACACATACCTCCTCCATTCCTACCACTGCCATAACCTCCATGGCTACCCCATCAGCTTCCCAATCCATTAACCCCACCTCCGCATCGACCTCTGATATATTATCCATACCAGCTACCTACATACCAACCACTGATCCCTTGGAAGGTGTTTTTCAATGCCTCACTCTGGGGTAGTACCACCTATATAGTGTCAACACATTTCTTACTCCACAAGAGTATGGAATCCTTCACCAACACCCTTGTTATGATCACTGTATAGGAGAATGTCTCCTTTATGGTCCTCCCCACCTTCTTACTAGTCTCACCTATGGGGGGACTTGATATAACCACTTACACACCTGAACCACCATCACAAACCCGCCCATTTTCCGCTTACTTTCAATCACTTACCAATCGCCATTTCGCCCACACCTTCCTGTACCGTTGTGCATGGAATGGTTTTGGTTTTGGATTTTACGAGCAAGGCCACCATACCATTATTCCATGTACCACCCGTAAACATAATGACTGTAGTGGTATCGGCTTCCCCAAACCACCTACCAAATAGGCCCTCATTGAACTCATTAAGGACACTAGCCCTTCTCCACCTTATTCACCAGCTCCAGCTTCATCACCACCTTCACCAATGGAGTCGATGGATCCTGAATCTATCCCTCCTAAATTTTTTTTCATAAACACCATTTCCTTGGGGCCTCTGACTTATCAACGTGACGGTGAGGCCCCTTCCACTCTTCCCTTCCTATATCCTGAGATGATCAATGATGACACACCTTCAATTAACGTCATTCAATGTCAGGATGATGAATCCATACTCACCTACCTTGGTGCAGAAGACTCATATATTCATCTATCGTTACCTTATGAGATGCAAACCATGTTGAATGAATCAACTATCGAGATCAACATTCATACTCACAATGACCCGCACATCCTAAAGATCAGACAATCTTTAGATGTTTCTGAATAGGAAGTTATTACTTCTTTTCTCAGATATCATAACCACACTTTTGCTTGGTCTTACGCAGACATGCCCAGTATTGACCCACCATAGTGGTCCACAATATCGTAACCATTCCCAATGCCAAACCCATAAAACAAAAGTTGAGGAAAATGCACCCTCATATTGCTCTACTCATCAAAGAAGAACTTCAATGCCTTCTTTCTATTTCCTTCATCTTACCCATTGATTATCCTCATTGGATTTCTAACATTGTCCCTATTACTAAATCAACAGGGGGACTCCACATTTGCATGGACTTCCATGACCTCAACCTAGCCTGCCTGAAAGATGACTTTCCCTTACCCGGTATTGATCAGTTGGTTGACCTCACCACTGGTCATGAGATGTTATCACTCATGGATGGTTTCTCGGGTTATAACCAAATTTTTCTTGCCCCATAAGATCAACACAAAACCTCATTCATCACCTCGTGGGGGACCTTCTACTATCAAGTGATGCCTTTTGGCCTTAAAAATGCTGGTGCCACATATCAACAGGATATGACTTACATCTTCCATGACATCATGCATCGCATATTGGAAGATTATGTGGATGATATCTTGGCCAAATCTAAATGTCACACTGAGCACCTTTTCGTCCTCAAAACCATCTTTGACCGCTTCATTAAATATTGTGTACGCCTTTAGCCTAAGAAGTACATCTTCATGGTTCTCTCAGGAAAGCTCCTGGGATTTATCATTTCCCTCCATGGTATAGAATTTGACCCTGCTAAAGTCAAGGCCATTCTCAAAATGCCTCCTCCCACTAACCTTAAACAACTTTGTAGCCTACAAGGTAGGTTATAGTCTATTCGCCATTTCATTTCACAATTATTTGATCGGTGTCAACCATTTCATCATCTACTCAAGAATTATGTCTCCTTTAAATAGGATGATGACTATCACAAATATTTTGAGGCCTTAAAACAATACCTTCTCCAACCACCTGTACTCATCCCACTTAAAGATGATCAACCTTTTTACCTATATATATCTGCTACTAATCATTCCTTAGGAGCCATGCTTGCTCATCATGATGTAAAACATAGGGAGTAGGTGGTTTATTAAATAATCCATACTCTTTTGGACTATGAAACCCTATACACCCATCCTGAAAAACTTTACTTAGCCTTAGTTTTCATTACCACTAAACTCCGCCATTACCTACTTAACCACAAAACCTATGTTATGACCAACACCGACCCCTTACACTTCATGTACGCCAAACCTTATTAATATCAGCTTGCCGCATGATGGCTTATGCTTTTAGCTGATCTTGACCTTGAATTCATTCACCAAAAGTCCATCAAGGGCCAAGCTATCACCAACCAATTGGCCGATGCACCTATTTCCGAGGATCAACCTTCTAATTTTGACTTTCCAAATGACTTAATTGCTACTCTTTCCCTGGACGAACCCCCTTACCAAATGACACTCTTCTTTGATGGTTCTAAGTGTCAGCATGGGGGTGGGGCTGGTATTATCCTCATTCCTCTTGATGGAGAACCCATGCCTTTGTCTTTCAAACTAGATTTTGAATGCACCAACAATATTGATGAATATGAAGCACTTGTACTTGGTCTCCAAGCCACCTATGCCCTAGATGTCAAATCAATCAATATCTTTGGTGATTCTCAATTGGTCGTAAACCAAGTCAATGGTATGTACCAATGTTGTAACAAGATAATTCAAAAGTATAAACATCATGTAGACATACTTTTTAACACCTTTGATCGTTACAACCTTCAAACCATCCCACGTTCTACCAACAAATTTACAGATACCATGGCCTACTTAGCTTCCCAAATACCCACTTCACCCACCGATTCCAAAATCTTTGTCACCATACAATGCCTCCATTCACCTTCTTACTTACCTCATGATGTTTACTCAATCGAAACCAATACCCCTAACCTGAGTGACCTTTGGTATAAAAAATATTTTGACCACCTTTCTCTCTCCATCTTACCTCCTGATCTCACCCATAACAGACAACACACCTTCCTTAAAAAGGTCCCTCGTTACGTTATCATGGGAGGAATCCTCTATAAGTGCGGCTTTGATGGTATTCTATTACGATGCCTCACAAGTTCTGAAATTCCTTATACCATTACGGAGGTTCATGATGGCATATGTGGAGGTCACTTTAGTGGCCTTACTGTTGCTAAGAATATTCTTTACGCTATTACTGGCCGACCCTTAACCATGATTGTTGTGACTATGTCAAACATTGTGTAAAATTCTAACAACATTCCAATCTTCATCATACACCCACTCATGCCTTACAGGTCGCTCGTGACCTTTCACCCTTCTCTCAATGGGTTTTGTATCTTGTCGGAGAAATCAATCCTCATTCTTCCCAATGCCATCAATGGATCATCACTACTACCGAATACTACACAAATTGGGTAGAATCCATACCACTCATTTGCATAAAAGTCAAGAAAATATGTGAGTTCATTAACCACCACATCATTTGTCTCTTTGGTGTTACTCATCGCCTCATCACTAACAATGGAAATCAATTCAAAAATAAAACATTACAAAAAATTTACGATGCCTTCGACATTTAGCTTTGTTTCTCATCACCTTACTACCCAAAAACTAATGACCAAGACGAATCCACTAACCGGACCCTCAACAAAATTCTCATGAAAGTGGTTGACAATACTGGGAAATATTGGCATACGCACATTCCTTTTGCCCTGTGGGCATACTGCACTAGTATTTGCACTTCCACTACGGCCACACCCTTTTCTATGGTCTATGGTATAGAGGCTATTTTTCCTCTCGAAGTCTAGATCCGCTCACTCCGTATTTCTCTCCATGACATGCTCACTGATGATGCCTTTCATCAGGACCGTTTAGTACAGCTAGAGTTATTAGATGAACATTGTCTTAACGCTCTGGATCTCCTTCAACTTTACCAACAATGTATCAAACGTGCCTATGACAAATGTGTTCATGAATGAACCTTCCAAGTCAGTGACCTTGTCGTGAAAGAAAATCAACACATAACCAAAGTAGAAAAAAGTAAACGGGGAAAATTTGCTCCTAATTGGCTTAGACCATACATCATGACTCATACCTATAGATCATGTGCTTATCATTTATCTTCTCTCGATGGTAAACCCAAGCACAAGCCCCTAAAAACCTCACATCTTAAACCATTCTATTGTTTACTCATTGTCCTAATCTCACTCTTTGTCTCTCTCCAGGCTCATCCCTTGTGTGCTACCCACTCCATACACCTCCCTAACAATTAAACTAGAATCGTGTTAGTACTCGTCACTTTTTATCTTCCCTTGAATATGTGTACCATGGCGCTGCACATAGCATGATTCTCATGGATACTTTTTGTCTACCTTTAGATGAAATCCCATGGTCATTTCACCTTACCTTTTGAACAAGAGTCCTATCCTCCACCTTGGTCTTGTCCATGACTTCAAAGACCTCACATGGGACTAAAATCCTTCAGTAAAACTTCTCATACAAAGATGACTCCTTCAAAAGGACATCTTCCTCTCGATAAATTACTGCTATAAATAGACTACTCCCTCAAAGGATAGCTATGTAAAGCTCTTCAAAAATAAATAAAAAATGAGAGAAACCGAAGCTTCCCACATTGATCAGCTTCACGAAGACCTCAAGGAGTTTAATTTTTTCCCATATAGACTTCCCACATCAATCAGTCTATCTCAACTATAAGTCAAAACAAAAAAAATAGTCATGGACTTACCCATTGTGACCTAGGACCTCTTGCCCAAAGGGCCTGCTACCTCATACCAAAAAAATAAATAAATTAAAAATTCCCTAATCTTCACCCTGTGAACCATCCCCACTCTCATTTCTTACTACCTCAAGGGACTTATTGGAATTTAGACATTTGGTGATCATGTGAACACTTTTCATCGTAGGACATGTCAATCATGCAATGTATTGAGGGTCTTATGTTCATCACCTCCAAGGTATGATCTACTCGGTATGATCCTACCCAATTAGGTGGCTTTATTGCCCCCTTTTATCTTTTAACCATATTTGTTTACATTTTTATTGCCTTATACATGACTTGGTCCTTGACGCTTACCTTTGGGGTGATCCTCCTCTTTCACGACAATCACTTTCACCTACATCATTTTACCTACAATCTACCCAAACCTAATAGACCTAAACCCACAACATGCCCAAACACTTACTAACTCATTTTCACACCTTCTATTTTTCTTCCCTAGCTTATGGGAGAACTACATTGGCCTGAGGTCCCTTTTCACTGGGACTATGTAGGCAAGCACTCTGAGGGCATGGGGCTCTTGGAGGTTAGCTCAGCCATCCTCTACCATAAACAATTCATCTTCCATGTTCCTAATTCACCATTTACATCACACCTCACTTTGTTTCCCTTTTATACCACAAAATTGGAAATTAAACCACATACATAACAAGTTGTTTCCCATTTTAAACATTATCACAGCATACATTTACCTACAACCTACCATTTCTCTATCATCACTATGCATAGACTATACCACATCTCACATATGACCCATATAATCATTCATTGCATAAAATAATTTAACTCAACCATGCTTCACCTACTTTCAACTCAATCCATGCTTATAACTTGACTCTGACTCAACCATGCCTAACAAATCTGACTCAATCCATGCCTAGCCAAACCTGAACTCAGCCATGCCTAACCATTGACCTGACTTGATCCATGCCTAAAATAACCTGACTCCATCCATGCCTTAACTAACCTGATTCAACCATACCTAAATCGACCTGACTCGATCCATGCCTATACCAACTTGACTCCATCATGCCTAACTCACAAACATTTCCCTCCATATCAAAATAATACAATCAAACCATGATACCATGTATCTCATCCACACATAAACAAATCAAAAAATACCATGTATCTCATCATATAAATAAATCAATGTGTATCTCAAATATACATGGCTATCTCATCATGTCCATCATCTCAAAATCATCGGCACGCAGGCCGATATACAATACAAAATGTCATTGGCACGCAAGCCAGTCTCATATATACAATAAAATAATGAATCAATAAAAAATATCTTCAGCACGTAAGCTAGTATATGCTCGAACATATACAAAATCACGTCATGCATCCTCACTATCTTTAGCATGCATGCTCGTATGTGATTAACAATACAACTATCTCTTAGCACACAAGCTGGTATATATATCACAAACATCACTAATCATACATAAAAAATTTAGGTGACCACATATCAGGCATCTTAGTGGATGTTCTCCATCTCTAGTATCACTTATACCCTCGATCTCCTGGGTCCTTGTTGGCACCTCAACTAAAGCTGGTCTCTGCCACGCACTGGTTACCTCTGCCTGATCGGGCCTTAGAGCTCACTAACCTATCGTGCTCTCCCCACTATGAGTACAGGATCTCATCCTCTCACGGGATGCATTTTGTGCCCTATACTCGGCATAGGATATGAATTCTATCTCAGCCACCATCATCTGGTCTTGATAGTATCTCGACTCACCAAGGTCATCCCGTAACCTAGATACATGGGCACACTTTGTGGTGGTTCCATAGGTCGCAACCCTTGTACCTACCCTGTGGGACCCTTCCCCACACCTGCCTATTAACTGGAACCTATTCCTGGTGCCTGTGGTGGTGCCCCCTACGCATGTGCCTATATCTAGGCCTATAAGACCCCAATCTATACCTGGTCTGTGGGAAATTAGCCCTGTAAACCTGTCACCTAAGCCTATAAGGCTGGCACCTGACCATCCCCCCTGACCATCTCCATCTCCTCCATCTCCTCCACCAACCATCTGGGCCTGTATGAATAGCAACTTGTACATCATAGCTCTGGTACCTCCACCTCCGAGCCCTCCAGCTATGTTTGCAGTATACCTAACTAGGATAATGATCATAGCTACCTACCTTTATAGGGTGTATCTCTACACTGTAATAGTAGCTAGATCCAGCTTACCCTGGTCTGGGTGTTATGGCTCATAACTAATCTGCACACCACTTGCATGTACCTGTATGTGCACCCAACATCATCTATCTGTCAATCCAATAGCTACTCATCCTACACTATGGGAACTATACGCTATGGTAGAGGTAAGGGACATCTCCACGTCATCTCTCTGATACTTGTGGGAAGGGTGGAGGTATGTCCTGTACTATCCCAAATTACCATCAAACTCTATCTACCAGGATTATCTTGTCCTCCCCGACACAATGATCCTATATCCATCTCTCTAGCTGAAGCTCAGCTAGCTTCTCATGCATATTCCTATATCAGGGGAATTCCACATATGGCCTCCATATAATGTCCACTATGGAAAACCCCTCCAATAACTACCGAAAATGGGCAACATCATACGTCTGACCTCTTAGATCTCTACTCTCCTATAACCTGGAACACATCTCCTGTACCCCACCCGCACAAATCTACACTTGGAATGCATCTTACTTGAGGCATCCCTATAGGATCACACACAAAATATTTGCTCATACACCTAGTAGTGCAGTAAAAACGTACAACACAGGCTGAACCTGTGCAGCTGCCCATAGGCCCACAACTCCTCTGTACAACTACACCAAGAATGTTGGTACCCAGGAAAAGTAGTGTCTCATACACCATCATGTCATGGAGTACCCCCATCAGTGATCAAGGAAAGCATCCACCCTCTACATCTGGCAGTGCATAGTAGCACACTCCCTCCATCAACAGAACTACTAGCCTTGTCTCCTCCAGATGGTCTAGGTACATCTCTCCATAACTCAAATTGGCACTATGGAATCTCAGATCAGCCATCTCCCTCTCCAAAAACAGACACAATCAGCTCCTCTGAGGCCTCGGAGGAGATAAAATACAACTTGGGCACCCAATATGGGTAACTGCAAGAATCTAGAACATGTCCTTCTAGGGTGATATTCATCTCACCCATCAGCAGGTGGAAAGTGTTAGTCGCAGAGATCCCATCTATCAATGAGCCCAAACATTAGGACTGGGTTTACAGAACTACATGTATGGTAGTTATGAACCCCACTCAATACCACTGCCTCCACATGGTGGCAGCTCCTCCAGGGGTTGTTATGCACATGCACACTGTCATCCAGTAGAGGCAGAACCCTATCCTCGCATATGTAGTTATGCTCTCACCTTGCATCCAATACTATACAAAACATTAATTTACATGTATCATGATCATATTCAACCAATTATCATTTTCCTATACCCTATTTTCACCCTACCCATCTCAACTACCTAGCCCACACCACTTTTGGACCTTTGTGCCCACTAATCCCGACCGGTACCGATTCATCTTAACCGACCCCGATAACCCTTTAATCTGGAACCGGTCACCTGTTTGGTTACTGATACCGATTCACCCTTATCGAACACATGGTTACCCCTGTAACTGGCATCGGTCACCTATTTGGTGTCTACCAATACCGGTTCCACCTAACCGACGTGCTAGCCAACGCTTGACCGGCACCGGTCACTGTCACGTGAAAAAACCCGCAACTTCCCAAAACCCCCATTTTCTAAAAATCACCCCCTTGCCCCTTTTACCCCACCTACAATGACCTAATACTACCCTTGGACCTCCACCCACCACCACCTATCCCATTTATTACCCTTCCCCATTCCTCCTTTTAGCCCAATATTCCCCCCTTTCCTAAATTTAATTTGTGCCCTACCACACAAACTACAAAAACAAACAATAACCTAAACCATACACTAATTATCCAATCCTCTAATCTATCGAATCAACAATGTAGAGCTAGGGCGCTTACCTCATTCGCACGGCCGACTGTCTCGGTGGCACATCTGGCCACTATACCAGTGGCCCACCTAGATCCCTCTCCGGCCTCCACCATCACTGAAATAGCTACCCATAACCTTTCACCTAATCAAATCCCTCACAATGATCCTATAGACCTGCTCCTGACCAACCCAGTCACTCATCCAATCACACTGTCAGCTCACTATCCCGTTTCATCTCAGAAACTTTTCTCTCGTGTCTCTCCTTTTTTTCCTTTTATCACTTCGACAAAATAATAAATGAATAATAAAAACACGCATATTTTTTGTTTTTATAACAAACCTGACCTAATTGACATCGATTACCCTTGACCGACATCGGTCACGTGCCCTACCTCAGCCGTCGTCGGTTTCCCTCTACCGAAGTCAATTATCCATGACTGGCATTAATCATTCTCACCTACACATTGCCCTCAAATTTAAGCCCCTTTTACCCTACCCCTACCTCTTTTTTTTACCCTGACCCCACCCTTACCCTACCCATTTACCTCACCCTTCCTGACCTCATCATTTACTCCCTCCCTTTGTCCTCCTTTGGAGACTCGTTATTTTACCCCTACCTTGGCCTTACCCGTGTCGTGACCTAAGATTCTTGGACCAAGACCATCACTAGTGACCTTTCACCTCACGTGTTCACTATAACTTGATGGCACTATTACATGTGTTGATTGACCTACTGACCTTACTTAGCCTATTTTCATGACCATTTATCCTGACCTTATCTTTGGTGTACCAAAACATACTTAAACGTTCTTGCGCCTAGCCTACGTTGTCTTTCCTAACCATATCCTATACCTTGGATACCAAGAATAACTTCAACCTTATTTGGATAAACCTCTCGACCTTAGACAATGTAGAGTTTTCCTGCTCTTCAACCCATTAGCATGCTGCAATTTATACATGTGCGTCCGTTTCACTGTTGCTACCTTTGACCCGGACCCATTACCTAGAATTGCTCGAGTAGACCTTGCTACCCTTTTTCCCCTATTATCCCACCTTTCTTTTCCTTTCAAATTCATCTTTTTATCAAACCACTCACCGATTCCACCTACTCGGCCTCGTCAGTTTTTGGTTTGAGGGGGATCACCTTCACGCACACATGGGGCAACCACATATTATTTTTGTTTGCGTCGCTTACCAATACAAGCTACGTAACATAAAGGGGTTAAATGTAGACACTAAAATTAGGTCACACTCCCCTTTGGTCCCTCAACAAATAAGCACCCTTCATCACATTCACCTAGCCATGGCCCCCTTCACTCCACTAATATTAATTTCATTAATTTAATTAAATTAATTCATTATCCTCAATATATTTATTATTTAAATATATTAAATTAAATAATATCCATTCATACACACCTCACTTAGACACCTCATCAAGCTAACTCAACCTAAAACCTATTCTTAGGAAGTTTCCATAACTAACTGAGACTTACCCAAACCCTAAAACTCAATGCCTACATTCCCTTTAACCACATTCCCAGCATGCTTACAAGAAGCTCCTATTCTAATCCGTGGGTTAATGGCACAAGATCTAAGGAAATCAAGATGATCTCCCTAGTTTAGTAAACCCATGAAATCCCACCTTGACCGATGCCGGTTACCCCTAACTATCACCGGTTAAGCCAGAACCCCCGTCAGTTACAATTTTAACCCCAAAACAACCTTATTCTCAAGGTTGGCAAAAGGTTAGAAATTTTTTGGAAAAAGATTGGAAAATTTGGCAAGCATTAGCACATTTCAGAGAGATATTACATCTTCTGAGAGAAAATTCTAGCAAGACCCATGCATGTAAAGAAAGGAGATCGAACATCTTTTCCTGTCACAGTCATCCTCAGCCAATGATCTGATCTAACCAAGAAAAGAGAAATGTACATGTATCCCATGCAGAAGCTTTCCTTTCAGTTGGTGATCACCTACAACCTTCAAATCCTCTCATCAACACCTCCAGCCCTCACTCATAGGCATCCATAGTCTAGAATCCAAGCAAGTAGACATGTCATACTTCTCTAGTTTTATTCCATTTCATCATTATATTATCATATACTGTTTACCTAGTCACCCATTGACCTTATTCAACATTTCCACCTTTCCATATACCCATTAAAACCCCACCAAATCCTACCCAAATCACCCAATACCTCATCCTGACCAACCAACATCCCTTTGTGCAAGCACAAAGGAGACTTAAATCTTCATTCTGTGGCATTCCCAGAACTCCATTGTAATTGGCACCGGTTACACCTAATCGCTTCATTGGTCAGCCTTAACAGAAATCAGTCTCTGTATTTTCCCATACAACCCAGAATAGTGACCTACCCACCTAATTCCCTCTCACTCTCATTCACTTATGATCTACCTGAGACCTTTGTCAGACCTACAGAGACCCAAAACCAATTTTTTGACCTGTAGATCCTATTCTAACCTAGCCTGTTAGAGTAGATCTATTTCTAATTTTGTTTTAAGTTAGATGCCTAAATCATTTCAAATTACAATAGGATTTTCCTTATTTATCAACATTAAATTTTTTAAAACATTGGACTGGCAGCCATCTAGGAAGTATCACACTTCCTGGATCTAGCATACACTAGGCAGTTCACTACACATATTGTTTATTTCCTTCTTGGTGGTATTGCTTTGCATTAAAAGTAGTTCCTCCTAGCCAAAAGGAATCTCTCATAATCAGCTGTGGATTCAAAAGTCACACGCGCATGCAACAACCCATCAACGAGCATTAAAACAGGTATTCCTCCTATGCTTGTTACCTTATTTGTTTTGTCAATACTTCAAAGAAACAATCTATGAAAACAGGTGAAACACTTCCATCACCTGGTACACCTACTAGTGGGACCCATCCGGGGTTTCGTACATTTCATTCATTCCTAGGAAAATTTGTGTGCATTCTGTTTCCACTTCTAAAAATCATGTACACATTACATTTGGCTCTCTTACCCATTGAAGCTAAACCCATCCAATTTTCTTTCTATTAAGACATATTCTAAAGGAAACTTTTCTTTTGGTCCTAATTAACCCCACCTACAGAACCATGCTCTTATCACGTTTGGCTGATGCACTTAGAGTATGTGAAAGAGCATCGCTACTATGGGGACCTCTTCATACTTTTGTGTCATCCAACTTCACACTTCAGAGGTTAGGCTTAAAAATAAGTGCATTGCATTCTGATTTACCCAACATTAGCTTGACATTAATTGAGGGAAATCTATATGTTAGAAGTCTATGACCAGCTGATGGTCAATGACAAATGTCGTAGCTCAAAACACACCCTTACTCTCATAGCTCAATCTTTGAGTCTTGACCCAAATTGCACAAATTCAAAAGAAACATCATATTCGACTAAACCTATTACCATCTTTACTGGGATCACCCTTGACTACCAGCCTGACTCATCCACCTGATCTGACTGGATTTAGCTACATCCTCAAAAGACAACACCAGCTTGCTACTCCGTCGAGTCATACTTCAGAAGCACCAAATCCCATAGAACTTATACCCCAGCTACATCAATCATACCTGAAACCTATCCCATCCGTTTTAGGATCTCAACTTCCCAACATTGTCAGGAAGCCGTCCTCACCATCAATAAACTCTATTTCACAGTTCAACCCATGTCAGTCCTTACAATAGCTCTAAACTAAACTAGATGCATAATACGACTTAAAGGCACTCCTAGGATCGCATATTTACCACCCATACCTTCAATACCCTTGGCTTACATGCTTGAAGTGAGAGATCTACAATTCAGTCATTTTTCTTGTTCAAACCCCTTGCACGACTCCTCATCATCTAGCTTCACAGTATTCCAACGTTCATCCTCATGGATAACTCACCCTCTTCCCATATCGGCTTATCCTTATATACCTCATAAATTCATAGGTTTGTTTCTACATCAAGATTTTGCATTCACATACCACTTTTTTGTCACTACGCTATGATCAAGGTAGTAACAATAACCACGCACCCTCCTACCCATTTACCTACTATACCCCTACCTAAACCAACATGAATGACACCCAAAACCACACCAGCACCTAAAATCATAGCTCAATCCACTCCTCTTCCAAAGACCATTCCTTGACAATCAACTGCACCTATACCAAAACCCACATTCACTTCCCATTGTGATCCACTAGCAGGGTCTTGTGCCAAAATTTTAACATACCCTCCTCAAGACTTATGTCATCACATTACCGCCACTCAGACCTTACGACCCCCTCAAACTTTTAGGAAATAAGAGATAAAATATGCGGAATAATCCCTTACAGAATCGTAATAGTAGAAACTAATATGCAGAAAATATTACAGATCTCAAATAAAAGAGCAGAATAAATAACACAACATAGAGAGACAATATTTAACGTGGTTCACCCAATATGGGCTACGTCCACCAAAAAATCACTTGCTCAGATTTTATTACAAGCCTCCACTCTCTCAATACAATACTCAGATTTGTTTGGAGCTATGCTCAACAAACTCTACAGAATTCACACCTGAATTCAAAGCACATCTATAATACATTTGCTTATTTGTCTATCATATCCATAAGACCCATATAAATAGACAACTACTTAAGTAGTTTTACAAAACCATGGGTATCAAACAATGGGAAAAAATAAAACCGTCCCATAAATATATGGGTAGCCGAAGAGGTGATTTTACAAAACAATGGGTACTAAAAAAACCATGGGCCCAGAAACAGCCCATAAACGGTTACCCATTATACCCATGGGTTAATAAACCACCCATGAAAATTTTCTTCGGGGGCTTCACCCTCGAACCCCCTTGACCCTCTCACCAGCAAGCGGGCCACCGTAAAAATACCCCGAGTGTAACACATAGAATGTGTACCACACTCTAACATGGAAATAGGCTCCACAAACATAACACAAACCCAAGCCAAAAGGGTTTTATGATACTAAAATTTGCACCTACCATCGTGTGCTAGGGCACGATGTGGAAAACTACAAGGCCTTGAAAACCATCTTTATTTAGTTGTGTCCTCTAGAAGCCAACTTTGATGATGATGATCTTCTCGATGAGGATCCTTCTTCACCGACACCCATTCCCACACTGCCCACTCAACAACCACAACCTCCACCCGCATAGCTCCTAGAGCCACCCCCAAGATTTGAAATTAACATGGTTCGCATAAGAGAACTTGCCACACATGCCACCACCCAAATGTCATTGCACCCAACTCACCTCACAAAGTTTTTCTCCTCTAGTAGGTTTTTGCCCGTTGTGTTGTTATACCACTCACCCTACACCTTCTCCATTTTCTAACTCCCCTCAGAACAACATGAATACACGTAACTACACATGCTCAGAAGGATAGGGGTAAAAAAAAAACAACTAACCCCACCAACTAATCCTATACCCCAACATACCATCTGCACCTATACATAAAATCACTATCTGTGCCCCCCATGTACCCCATTTCTAATGGCATCACACATCACACCAAGCTCAAACAATTACACCCAGTCTCCCCTCAAAATGTCCCCTATATGACCTCATCCAAAACCTTGGAATCCCATCGTCAAGCTCTCATGGAGGTTCTTCAATCTATTGAGATTTTACCTAATGACCCTACACCATAGCCTCCATTATCACACCCCATCATGTAGCCTCTCTCACTAAATTACCACCTTCATCTTCACCCCACCCTATTCACCAAGTGGCCTCCCTTAGCTTCGCAGAGGAAGAGATCGCACCACACCAAAATGATGACCCAGGCCCAGCCCTCTTCATCTCTATCCACATCGATGACATATGGGTACGCCATGTGATGATTGATGGGGGCGCTAGCATTAACATCATTTCATCCCATGCATTCGCTCAAATGTGCATACCTGACAATTACATGCATAAACATCCAGTCATGTTGCATTCATTCAATGATGCTATCACCTCTACACTAGGCACTGTCATCCTCCATGTTTGCATGGGCCCCCGCACTGTTCTAGAATTGTTTTATGTTTGGAAGGGGAATTCCAATATAACCTATTGCTTAGTAGACCTTGGATTCGTGTCACGGGTTGTGTTCCTTCCACTTTGCATCATTGTGTAAAGTTTGAACATGAAGGACACACTTATACCATTCTAGCTAACCCCTAACCTTTCAAAACATGCAACATGCTTTACCGGCTAAATGATGTGCTCATACCTATTAAGCCATCCACCTTCACAACCGCTACTTCTTCACCTACACCTCCACTTACTATTATAGTTGCAAGCTTCTACCGCACATACCTCCTCCATTCCTACCTCTGCCATAACCTCCACGACTATCCCATCAGCTTCCCAATCCATTAACTCCACCTCTGCATCAACCTCTGACACGTTATCCATTCCAACTACCTACATACCAACCACTGATCCCTTAGAAGATGTTTTTCAATGCCTCACTCTAGGGGAGTACCACCTATATAGTGTCAACACATTCCTTACTCCACAAGAGTATGGAAGTATTTACCAACACCCTCGCTATGATCACCACATTGGAGAATGCCTCCTCTATGGTCCTCCTCACCTTCATACTAGTCTCACCTATGGGGGACTTGATACTACAACTTAAACACCCAAACCACTACCACAAACTCACCCCTTTTCCGCTGACTTCCAATCACTTACCAATCTCCATTTTACCTACAACTTCCTGCAATGATGTGCATGGAAGGGTTTTGGTTTTCCATTTTACGAGGAAGGCTACCATATTTTTATTCCATGTACCACCCGCAAACATAACAACTGTAGTGGTATCAGTTTTCTCAAACCACCTACCAAATAGGCCTGTATTGAACTCATTAAGGACACTATCTCTTCTCCACCTTCTTCAACCACTCCACCTTCATCACCACCCTCACCAATGGAGTCGATGGATCCTAAATCTATCCCTCCTAAAAAAAATTTCATAAACACCATTTCCTTGGGGCCTCTATTTATCAACGCGAGGGGTTAGGCCCCTTCAAATATTCCCTTCCTGTATCCCGAAATGATTGATGAAGATACACCTTCAATTAACGTCATTCAATTTCAGGATGATGAATCTATACTCACCTACCTTAGTGCAAAAGACTCATATATTCATCGGTCATTACCTTCTAAGACACAAACCATGTTGAATTAATCGACTATCGAGATCAACATTCATACTCAGGATGATCCGCACATCCTAAAGATTAGACAATCTTTAGATGCTGTTGAATAAGAAGCCATCACTTATTTTTTCAGAGATCATAACCACACTTTTACTTGGTCTTATGCAAACATGCCCAGTATTGACCCCACCATAGTGGTCCACAATATCGTAACTATTTCCGATGCCAGACCCATCAAACAAAAGTTGAGGAAAATGCACCCTCCGCATTTCTCTTCTCATCAAAAAAGAACTTCAGCGCCTTCTTTCCATTTCCTTTATCTTACCCATTGATTATCCTCGTTGGATTTCTAACATTTTCCCTATCACTAAAGTGACATGGGGACTCCGCATTTGCACATACTTTCGTGACCTCAACCTAGCATGCCAAAAAGATGACTTTCCCTTACCCAGTATTGACCAGCCTGGTTGACCTTACTGCTGGTCACGAGATGCTATCACTCATGGATGGCTTCTCGGGTTATAACCAAATTTTTCTTGCCCTAGAAAATCAACACAAGACCTCATTCATCACCCCTTGGGGGACCTTCTACTATCGAGTCATGCCTTTTGGCCTTAAAAATGCTGGTGCCACGTATCAGCGGGGCTATGAATTACATCTCCCATGACATCATGCATCGTATATTGGAATATTATGTGGATGATCTCTTGGCCAAATCTAAATGCCACTTCGAGCATCTAACCATCCTCAAAACCATCTTTGATCATCTCATTAAATATTACGTCTGACTTTGGCCTAAGAATTACGTCTTCGCGGTTTCTCTCAGGAAAGCTCCTGGGATTTATCGTTTCCCTCCATGGTATAGAAGTTGACCTTGCTAAAGTCAAATCCATTCTTGAAATGCCTCCGCCTACTAACCTTCGAGAACTCCATAGCTTGCAAGCCAAGTTGCAGTCTATTCACCATTTCATTTCACAATTATCGGATCGGTGCCAACCATTTCATCATTTGCTCAAGAAGGATGTCTCCTTTAAATGGGATGATGACTACCACAAGGATTTTGAGGCCCTAAAAAAATACCTTCTCCAACCACCCGTACTCATCCCACCTAAAGATGATCAACCTTTCCACCTATACATATTAGCTACTGATCATTCCTTAGGAGCCATGCTTGCTCATCGTGATGAACAACACAGGGAGCAGGTGGTTTATTACATAATTTGTACTCTTTTGGACTATGAAACTTGATACAACCATCCTGAAAAAAATTTCTTAGCCCTAGTTTTTGTTGCCACCAAACTCCGTCATTACCTACTCAACCACAAAACCTATGTTGTGACCAACACCGACCCCTTACACTTCATGTACGCCAAACCTTATCAAAATTAGTGTGCCGCACAATGGCTTATGCTTTTAGCTGATCTTGACCTCGAATTCATTCATCAAAAGTCTGTCAAGGGCCAAGCTAACACCAACCAATTATCCTAACGCACCTATTTCCAAGGATCAACCCTCTAATTTTGACTTTCCATATGAGTCAATTGCTACCCTTCTCCCTGGACGAACCCCCTTACCAAATGACACTCTTCCTCCATGGTTATAAGTGTCAACATTGGGGTGGGGCTGGTATTATCCTCATTCCTCTTGATGGTGAACCCATGTCTTTGTATTTTAAATTATATTTTGAATGTACCAACAATATTTCCGAATATGAAGAGCTCGTACTGGGTCTCCGAGTTGCCTACGCCCAAGATGTCAAATCAATCCACATCTTTGGTGATTCTCAATTGATCGTAAACCAAGTCAATGGTATGTACCAATGTCATAACAAGATACTTCAAAAGTATAAACATCATGTAGACATAATTTTGACCATCTTTGATCAGTTACACACCCTTCAAACCATCCCACGTTCAACCAACAAGTTTGCAGATACCAATAGACCTGCTTAGCTTCCCAAATACCCACTTCACCCATTGATTCTAAAATCTTTTTCCACCATACAATGCCTCTAATCACCTTCTTATTTACCTCACGATGTTTAGTTGATCGGAAACCACTACCCACCCCGACCTAAGTGACCTTTGGTATAAACAATACTATGACTACCTTTCTCTCTCCATCTTACCTCCTTGATATCACCCATAACAGACAATGCGCCTTCCTTAAAAATGTCTCTCATTATGTAATTCTGGGGGGAGCCTCCTCTATAAGCCTGTCTTTGATGGTATTCTCTTACAATTCATCACAAATTATTGAAATCCCTTAAACCATTAAGGAAGTTCATGATGGCATATGTGGAGGTCACTTCAGTGGCCTTGTTGTTGCTAAGTGTATTCTTTGCCTGGGCTATTACTGGTCAAACCCTTAACCATGATTTGTTGTGACTACGTCAAACATTGTGTAAAATGGCAACAAAATTCCAATCTTCATCATACACCCATTCATGCCTTACAGGTCACTCGAGACCTTTGGCCCTTCTCTTAATTGGGTTTGGATCTTGTCAAAGAAATCAATCCTCATTCTTCCCAATCGCCATAAATAGATCATCACTACTACGGAATACTATACAAACTGGGTGCAAAGCCATACCACTCATATCCAAGAAAGTTGAGAAAATATGTGAGTTCGTTAACCACCACATCATTTTTCACTTTGGTGTTCCATCATCGTCTCATTACTAATAATGGAAAACAATTTAAAAACAAAACATTACAGAATAATTTGCGACGCCTTCAGAATTTAACTTAGTTTCTCATCACCTTATTACCCAACAAACCAAAAGTCAAGCCGAATCCACTAACAAAACCCTCAAACAAAATTCTTATGAAAGTGGTTGATGATACTGAGGAATGATTGGCATACACACATTCCTTTTTCCCTATGGGCATATTGCACTAGTATTCACACTTCCACTGTGGCCACACCATTTTCTCTAGTTCTACAGTACAGAGGCAAGTCCTTCCTCTCAAAGTTCTAGATTCCCCTCACTCTGCATTTCTCTTCATGACTTACTCAACGATGATGAATTTTTTCAGGACCGTTTAGCATAGCTATAGTTGTTAGATGAATGTCATCTTAACTTTCTGGATCACCTTCAAGTTTACCAAAAGCGTATCAAACATACCTATGACAAACGTGTTCATGAATGAACCTTCCAAGTCAATGACCTTGTCCTGAAAGAAAATCAACACGTAACCAAAGTAGAAAAAGTAAACGAGGAAAATTTACTCCTAATTGGCTTAGACCATACATCGTGAGTCATACTTATGGATCATGTGCTTATCGTTTATCTTCACTCGATGGAAAAATCCGAACCTGAGCCCCCTTAACGCCTTACATCTTCAACCATTCTATTCTTGATTTGTAGCCCTACCTCACTTTTTGTCTCTTTCCACGCTCATCCCTTGAGTGTTATTCACTCCATACACCTCACCAGTGATTAAACACAATTCATGTGAATACCTAGCATTTGTTATCTTCTCTTGAATATGTGTACCATGGCGTTGCACATAGCATGATTCTCATGGATACTTTTCATCTACCTTTAGATGAAATCCCATGGTCGTTTCACCTTGCCTTTTGAAAAAGGGTCTTATTTTCCACCTTAGTCTTGTCCATGGCTTCAAAGACATCACATGGGACCAAATTCCTTAAGTCAAAATTATACTAAAAATGTGATGACTCCCTCAAAAGGACATCTTCCCCTCAAAACATTTCTATTATAAATAGACTTCTCCCTCGAAGGACAGCTATGTAAAGCTCTTAAAAAAATAAAAAATAAAACAAAAAATGAGAGCACCCGAAGCTTCCCACATCAATCAGCTTCACGAAGACCTCAAGGAGTTCAATTTTATTCATCCCATATAGACTTCCCACATCGATCAGTCTATCTCAACTATAAGTCAAAACACTCAACCTTTTTGTCATGGACTAGCCCATTGTGATCTAGGTTCTCTTTCTCAAAACGCATGCTACCTATACCATATGCACATTACCCACTTTTCACCCTTCAAACCATGCCCACTCCCATTTCCTACTACCTCAAGGGACTTCTTGGAACTTAGACATTTGGTGATCATGCGACTATTTTTCACCATAGAATATTCCATCATGCAATGTCTTTAGGGTCTTATGTTCATCACCTCCACCAAGGTTTGATCTACTCGGTATGATCCTACCCAATCAGGTGGCTTTATCACCCCCTCTTATCTTTTAACCATCTTTGTTTACGTTTTGATTACCTTGTACAGAACATGGTCCTCGACACTTAATTTTGGGGTAATCTTCTTCTTTCGCCATAATCTCCCTCACCTACATCATTTTACCTATAATCTACCCACACCTAACAAACCTAAACCCACAACATTCCCAAAAACCTACCAACTCATTTTCATACCCCCCTCACATTCTTCCCTAGCTCATGGGAGAACTACATCGGTTTGAGGTCCATTTTTACCGAGACTATATAGGTAGCACTCTGAGGGCATGGGCCCCTTGGAGGTTAGCTCAACTAATCCTTTAACCTAAAAAATTCATCTTCCATGTTCCTCACATTACGTCACACCTCACTTAGTTTCCCTTTTATACCTAAAATTAGAAATTACACCACATACATAACAAGTTGTTTCATATTTTAAATATTATCACAACGTACATTTATCATGCCTACCATTTATCTACCATCATCATGCATTTCTTATACCACATCTCACATATGACCCATATTATTATTCATTACACAAAATAATGAATCTTAACTTCACCTACTTTTAACTCAACCATGACTACACCGACATGACTCGATCCATGCCTATAACCTGACTCAATCCATGCCTATAACCTTACTCAATCCATTCCTAAATTAACCTGACTCGATCCATGCCTAAACCAACCTAACGTGATTCATTCCTATACTACCCTAACTCCATCATGCCTAACTCACCTAATTTCCATCCATATCAACACAACAAATCCATATCTCATAAACACATCAACAAATCAAATCATAGCATGTATCTCATCATATAAATCAATGCATATCTCAAATATACATGGCTATCTACTCATGTCCATCATCTCAAAATCATTGGCATGTAGGCCGATATATAATACAAAATGTCATTGGCACGCAGGCTGGTATCATATATACAATAAAATAATGAATCAATACAAAATCTCTTCAGCACGCACGCTGGTATATACTCAAAATATATAAACCACTCATACATCTTGACTTTCTTTGGCATGTAGGCTGGTATAAATCACAAAATAACTATCATACATAAAAAACCAGGTGACCACATATTAGGAATCTCGACGGATTTCCTCCATCTCTATATCACTTGTACCCTTGGCCTCCTAGGTACCTGCTGGCACCCTCAACCCGGAGTAGCTTTCCATGCACTAGTAGCCTCTGCCCTAATCGGGCCTCGCGAGCTCACTGACCTCCTATGCTCTCCACACTGTGAGTGCAGGATCTCGTCCTCTCACTGGATGCCTGTTGTACCTTATACTCAGCATAGGATATGAAGTCTATCCTAGCCGCCATCAGCTAGTCCTGATAATATCTAACCTCACCTAGGGAATCCCGTAACCTAGAGATAGGCATGGTTTATGGTGGTCCCATAGGTCTTGGCCCCTGTACCTATCCTATGAGACCCTACCATGCTCCTTCCTATGAACAGGGACCTGGTCGTGGGTTCCTGTGATGGTGGTGCCCCCCTGCCTTTGTGCCTATATCTAGGCCTATAAGACCCCCAATATGTGCCTAGACTTTGGGCCAACTAGCCCTGTAAACCTACCACCTAAGCCTATAAGGCTACCACCCTGACCATTCCCCCCTCCTCTCCATCTCCATCTTCTCCACCAGCCTTGTAGGCCTACAGACTGGCCACATATACATGTAGCTCTATTACCCATCCAGCTCTGAATCCTTCTAGCTATGTCTCTAGTATGCCCCAACTGGGTAATGAGCATAGCTACCTGTACCTGTAGGACATCTCTCTGCACTCGTAATGGTAGCTAGATCCGGTTGCCTCGGCCTGGGTGGTATGACTCGTAATTGAGCCGTCCACCCACTGCCTATACCTGTCTGTGCATCCAGCGTCATCTATCCACCCTGTCCACTTGGCTGCTCCTCTTGCCCTGTGGGCATTGTAGGCTATGGTAGAGGTAAAGTCCTCTCCACATCATCTCTCCAGTACTATGGGAAGGGTGGAGGTATGTCCTGTACTAGCCCGAACTGCCATCAGACTCTATCTACCGGGATCATCTCATCACTCCCTTGGCATGATGACCCTGTATCCATCTCTCTAGTTGGAGCTCAACTAGCTCCTCATGTATATGCCTATATGAGGGGAATCCCACATATGGCCTCCATATAATGTCCACTCTGGACAACCCCTCCAGTAACTACCGGAAATGGGCCACATCATGTGTTGGCCTCTCAGATCTCCACTCTCCTATCATTGGCACCCATCTCCTGTACCCCACCCACACAAATCTCGCTAGGAATGCATCTGCCTCGGGGCATCCCTATAGGCCCGCAAAACAAACTATGTGCTCGTAGGCTCAATAGTGCAGTAAAAACATATAGCACAGGGTGAACCTGTGTAGCCGCCCAATATGACCACAACTCCCTGTATAGCTGCACCAAAAATGCTGGTGCCCAGGAAAAGTGGGTCTCATCCACCATCATGTCACGAAGTACCCCCATTAGTGATTGGGGAAAGCATCACACCCTCTACATCTGGAAGTGCATAGCAGCACACTGACCTCCATTAATAGAATCACTAGCCTCGTCTCCTCCGAACGGGCTAGGTACATCTCTCCATAGCTCAAGATGGCGCTATGAAATCTCAAAGTCAGCCATCCCCACTCCAAAAATAGTCTCAATCAGCTTGTTAAAGGCCTCAGAGGAGATAGAATAAACCTGGGCACTCAATATGGGTAACCAAAGAATCTAGAACACGTCCTCCAGGGTGATAGTCATCTCACTCGTCAGCAAAGTGGAACGTGTTGGTCACAGAGTCCCATCTATCGATGAGCACGACCATTAAACTAGGCTGCCTGACTACATGTCTATAATGATGAACTTCACTCAACCCAACTGTCGCCACATGTTGCAGCTCCATCGGGGTCACTTCACTGCGCACTATCACCAGTAGAGGTGGAACCCTATCCCGCATATGTAGTTGTGCTCTCCCTTGCATCCAATAATAATCATGACATTAATTTACATGTATCATCCATATTCAACCATTATCATTTTCCTATACCCTATTTTCACCCTACCCATCTCAACTGCCTATTCCCACATCACTCTTGGACCCTTATGCCCAATAATCCGACCGATACCGGTTCATCCTAACTGACCCCGGTCACCCTTTAACCGGCACCCGGTCACCTGTTTGGTGACCGATACCAGTTCACCCTTACTAACCCCCGGTCACCCCTTAACCGGCATCAGTCACCTGTTTAGTGACTGATACCGGTTCCACCTAACCAACACCCCGGGCCAACCTTGACCCAACACCGGTCACTGTCATGGAAAATCCCGTGATTTCCCAAAACCCCCCTCTAAAAAAACCTCCCCCTTGCCCTTTTTCCCCCCCTATAATGACCTAAAATACCCTTGGATCTCCACCCACCACCCCTATCCCATTTATTACCCTCCCCCATTCCTCCTTTTACCCAATATTCCCCCCCATTCCCAAATTTAATTTTTGCCCACCCACCAAACCGAAAAAAAAAAACAAAACCCTAAACCAACACTAAAATAATCCTCTAATCTATCACATCAACAATGTAGAGTAGGGCACTTACCTCATCGCGCTGTCGCCATCTCGGTGACATGTCTGGCCCCTGTACTGGTGGCCCGCCCGATCCCTCTCCAACCTCCACCATCACCGAATAGCTACCCGTAACCTATCACTAATCGAATCTCTCGCAATGATCCTATGGACCTGCTGCTCACCAACCAATCACTTGTCAATCACACTGCCAACTCATTGTTCCATTTCATCTGGACACTTTTCTCTCTTTTATCTCTTTTTTGTCATTTTCTCACTTCACAAAATAACAAATGAATACCAAAAACAACAGGCTTTTTGTTTTTATAACACACTCGACCTAACCAACGTTGGTTACCCTTGACCGGCACCGGTCGCGTGCCCTACTTAACTGTCATTGGTTTACCTCTACCGACATCGGTTATCCATGACCGGCATCGGTCACCATCACCTACAAATTTCCCTAAATTTTAACCTTTACCCTACCCTACCTCCCTTTTTGCCCCACCCAACCTTCACCCTGATCATTTACCCCACCCTGCCTTTACCCTACCCATTTACCTTACCTTTCCTGAAAAAATCATTTACTACCTCCCTTAGTCCTCCTTTGGGGACTCATTATTCTACCCCTAGCTTGGCCTTACCCGTGCCATGACCTACATATTTGGACCTGGACAATCACTAGTGACCTTTGTCCTCATGTGTTCACTATACCTTGCGGAACTGTTACCTGTGTTGTTGACCTAATGACCTTACCTAGCCTATTGCCATGACCATTTATCCTGACCCTAACTTTGGTGTACCAGAACATACCTAAATGTTCCTGTGCCTAACCTATGTTGTGTTTCCTAACCATATCATATACCTTGGATACCGGAATCACTTCAACCTTGTTTGGATAAACCTATTGACCTTAGATGATGTAGAGTTTGCCTACTCTTAAACCTAGTAGCATGCTACAGTTTATACATGTGCATGTGTTTGAGTGTTACTACGTTTGACCCTGACCCATTACTTAGCTTACCTGAGTAGACCGTGCTCCTTTTTTCCCCTATTATCAACCTTCCTTTTCATCACATTTACCTTTTATCAAACCACTCACCAATTCTTCCTTCTACCTCCTTAGTTCCTAGTTTGAAGGGGATCACCTTCATCCACACATGGGGCAACCACATCTTTTTTTTTAGCGTCGCTTACCAATACAAGCTACGCAACAAAAAGGGGCAAAATGTAGACAATAAAATTAGGTGACACTCCCCTTTGGTCCCTCGACAAATAAACACCCTTCATCACATTCACCTAGCCATGGCTCCCTTCACCCCACTAATATTAATTTAATTGATTAATTAATTCATCATCCTCACTATATTTATTATTTAAATATCTTAATTTAAATAATATCCACACATACACTTCACTTAGACACCTCATCAAGCCAACTCAACCTAAGACCTATTCTTAGTAAGTTGTCACAACTAACTAAGACTTACCCAAACCCTAAAAATCAATGCCTACATTCCCTCTAACCACATTCCCACATATTTACAAGAAGATTCTAGTCTAATCCGTGAGTTAATGACATGAGATCTGAGGAAATAAAGAGGATCTTCCTAGTATAGTAAACCTAGGAAATCCCACCTTGACCGACGCCGGTTAAGATGGAACCACCGTCGGTTACCCTTTGAACCCCAAAACAACCTTATTCTCAAGGTTAGCAGAAGGTTGGATTTTTTTTGGAAAATTTGGCAAACATAAGCACATTCCAGAGAGATATCACATCTTCTGAGAGTGAATTCCAGGGAGAACACACATGCAAGGAAGGAGATCAAGCATCTTTTCCTGCACAGCCATCCCAACAATGATTAGATCTAACCAAGCAAAAGAGGAATGTACATGTAGCCCATGCAGAAGCTTTCCTTCAATTTGTGATCACCTACAGCCTTCAACCTCTCATCAACACCTCCGTCCCTCACTCACAGGCATCCAGGACCAAAATCCAAGTAAGTAAACATTATACTTCTCTGGTTCATTCCATTTCATCATTATATTATCATCTATTATTTACTTAGCCACCCATTGACATCCTTCAACATTCCCCCTCCATATACCCATTAAAACCTCACCAAATGCCTCCCAAATCACCCAATACCTCATCTCGACCAACCAAAGTCCTTTTGTGTAATCACAAAGGAGACCTAAATCTCATTCTGTGGCATTCCTAGTTTTCCACAGTAACCGGCACCGGTTACAACTAACCGTCGTTGGTCACCCTTAACCGACATTAATCTGTTTATTTTCCCATACAACCCAGAACAGTGAGTTACCCACCTAATTCCCTCTCACCCTCATTCACCTGTGATCTACTTGAGACCTCTGTCAAACCTGCAAAGACCCAGAACTAGTTATTTGACCTTCGGATCCTATTCTAACCTAGCCTATTAGATTAGATCTATTTCTTATTGAGTTTTAAGTGAGATACCTAAATCATTTCAAATTGTAATGGGTTTTACCTTATTTACCGCATTAAATTGTTTAAAATAGTGGACTGACAGCCATCTAGGAAGTATCCCACTTCCTGGATCTAGCATACGCTAGGCAGTTCACTGCATATATTGTTTAACTTTTTTCTGGTGGTCTTGCTTTGCATTACAGGTAGTTCCTCCTAGCCAAAAGGAATCTCTCACTATCAGCTGTGGATTTCAGAAGTCATACGCGTGCAATAACCTATCAACCAGCATTAAAACAAGTATTCTTCCTATGCCCGTTACCCTATCTATTTTGTCAATACTTCATGGAAATGATCTAGAATTAGGTGAAACATCATTATACATATTCCACTCACCACCTTTTTTGGAGCTAGAATTACCATCACTGCACACATGCTTAGAATTTCTTTGATGAGTCTTCTATCCAATAAATATTGGACTTACTTTTGTATCTTTACATTCTCTTACATTTTTGTTATGTGGGCTAACTTATTTGGAAAAATGATCCCATAATTAAATCCATGTGATGACTAGTGTATCTCATAGTTCAAAACCCCTAATGTAACTCACTAGACACAACTTGCACAAACACTTCTAACATTCCTTTCATCTCTGGAACTATTATCTCTTCTCCTTGTTAGTGTCCATTTTGTTCCTCTATGCTTTTGTCCTAATTTTCCTTTCACTCTGCACTTCCTGAAACATTTTCTACAGTTTTAATGGGTGAAATGAAGTTGGTGCCTCTACTCCCATGCCCTAGGCCATTTAAAAATCATTTACCATGCCTCATTTGTGAAGAAACACTCAAGTTTGCCATGACTCAAGTTTGCCATGTTCTATGCCCTACTTTTACCAAATCTGTGGGCTATGCCGTTTCTTCCCTTTTTCCCCATCATGAAAAAGGAAAAATTGATCGATTCATACTTGTATGTATTCAAAAATTCAATCCCAAGGTTGAGAAATGCTTGGAATCCTGTTTTATCTAGTTACAATTCAAAAAAATGTCCATCCTTGGAGAAAAAATCAGATTTTGGGCACAAATGGAAAAACTCTGTGTTTTTTACGATCAAACAGGTGTATTTTAGCCGTTAAATTATTGCTGAGAAGGTGGAGGGTATGTGGCCTGCATCTAATTAGCTGAGGAGAAGTGGGGAAGTGTTACAACTTATCATTTTTTTCCTTTTTGGTGAATGGGGCATTTTCGGGCCCAGGGCTCCGCTTTTTTCCAATTTTTCCAATCGGGAGTGGACACGTGTCATAAAAATAAAAAGGGAGGAGCAGGCTGATGGGGGACTAAGAGTTTTTTAGCTCCATTTTTCTAAAGATTCAAAATTAGTTTCAGCCCCGCTCCAATCAGAGGAGGACACGTGGCATCAATTTTTGGGCAGAGGGGATGTGGATGGCGGAGGTTTTTTTGAAGTTTTTTGCCTTTGGAGGCAGAAAATGTTAAAATGAAATTTTGAAGTGTGGCCCCGTGACCAATCATAGGTGGACGCATGTCCATGAAGAATCAGAGGGAATTATGAGCCGCGGAAGGAAGTGGGGAATATTTCCCTTTTTGGCAAAAGAAGTCAAGGCAAAAAATTAAGCTGCGGGCTCGCAAATGAGTCACAAGGAGACACGTGGTGGGAAGAACGGGACAGTGGGGCGATGGAGGTAAAAGGGATTTTTTCCCTTTTATAAAAGGGACTTAGTATAGAAATTTGAAGTGCTAGCCCGCGAGCGAATCATCGAGCGACATGTGGTAAGGGAGAAATCAGAGGTGCGGGCCCATGGGGGGTAAAATTGAAAATTTTCCAAATTACAAAAAAGGGTCAAAATGTGTAGAATTGAGCCATGATCGCAATGGGACCCACCATGTGCCATGTGTCATCACCAAAATGCAAGGGCGGAGGGGCAGAGGAAAAAGTCAAAATTTTCCATTTTTCCAAAAATATGGAAAAGTAAAAAATGATCCCCATTTCATTCCCAATTGTATTTTGACACGTGGAGGGCCTAGATTGAAGGTGAAAAAGAAGATCAAGGGTAACTATACATTTTCATTTTTGGCCACCATTTTTTGCTCTAGGAAACTTGGAATTGTTAAATTTACATTAAATTTCATCAAATTTTTGGCGATTCCATGTCTTTTTGGCCTTCTAGGATCGTTGGAATCGGTTTCATGACTCAATTTGTAGATTTGAGGTTTTTTGAGCTAAAGTTTACTCATGCCCGTGTAAAACGTGAAATGTCAAATTATAAAGTTACAAAACCAGATTGGGAAAGGATAAGATGAAATGATGAGAGGATGAGGGGCTTGCATGCCTTGAGGATAAAAAGTGTGCCTCCACAATGGATAATGATGAAGATTTGTAATGATTTACCCTTTTACATGCCTGGCATCTCCTCCTCGCAGAATTGGTTAAATGTCACTTTCAGAATATCATGAGGAATTGTTGTAACAAACTTGATGCCATGGCATATTATTTTCTTGGAAAAGAAGGATCAAATGTGGCAAGGGATATATAATGCATTTTTGAGAAATGCAAAGAGGTCAGGAAGTTGAAAATCATGAGCAAATTTTGAGAGAAAGCTAATTTTATGAAAAACCCACCAAAGAACCATGTTAATTTCTCCTGTGTTGGATCTTCATGTGTGTGAGTTGGTTACAAGTGTATAGCCATCACACAGCTTTGAGATTTTTCATGAAACTCTCCCCTGCTGATGAATCTAACAAGCTTTTGAGTTAATCTGTGTTTTTCTGGGCAATATGATGTCTGTTATCATTTTTAAATGCCTACAAATAGTTTTCATAGTTCTTGTTGCAATCTTACATTGAAAGTCTTTAGAAATCACACAGAATCTCCATTTCTTTTTGATAGTTTAGTGGCATTTGCAATCTCATATTTAGAAGAGCCTTCATCTAATAAAGAGATAAACAAATTTAAAATCACTTTACCTTCCTTGACTGCAGAGGTTACTTGTAAGCCTTTGGGGGTACCTTAGGCATGATTTGATCAAGGATTTTTGTGTTTAATTGGGTTCTTTACTTCAAGCTTTTGTGGTGAGTTCTCAAAGATTGTGTGAAGAGTGCAACCTGGGCTTCCATTTATGCATCTTTTGGTTGAAAGAATATCCTGATTATTTGAAGCATTTTATCTGATAGTTGTTCAAGTATTGTAGAGGTTGTCAAAGATCTGATATATCCAAGTTTGTCTTGTCAATGCCCCACCAAAAAATTCATTCAAACAAACTAATCCTACCCATACTACCCATGCGTTGCATTGTGTATCAAAAAAATAATCTAACCCATCTACAAAAATGCACAAGGCAAATCAGGATTATACAATGTCTTCAGTAACCCTTGCCTTGCATTAAAAATATCTCCATAATCTGGGAGTGACAACTTGTGAAAGTCAGATTTGGAGTGTTGATCATATTTTCCCAAGGACTTTTCATACTATTTGCATAAATTGAGGGGTGTCTTCATCTCCTTCAACAATTGGGTGTTACAATATAGGTTCTCTTACCTTAGTTGAAAGGCACAATCTAAAATAGTGAGGTTCAGATCAAATCCTTTCAAAGTGCCATCCATCTCTCCACAAATCTGAGTGCCATGTAGATCACATCCTCGGCTATAAAATGACACACATAAAGATCTATCTATCTTCAAGCTTCATACCATATTTTTGATGCTACTCAGACTGAGAAGGAGAACAAATTTGGGTACCAACACTTTCTAGCTCCATTTTCGGGGATGGTTTTGGATTCCTGGGAACTAATTTCTGTTGTTGAGATTGGTTTGTTGATTCATTACCAGTCCATATTGGTTTAGCCCATCAACATCACCAACACTTTCTGGCACCGTTGCTGGGGACATTATTCAGTATTTCAGATCCCTGGTAATACTTCTTGTGTGATATGTGTGTAATTACAAATCAGAGTATCATATTTTGATCAGATTTATAAGATTGGAATGAAGAGTAGAGTTCTAGGTTTGATATTATCTTAGTTCAATCTGATCCATGTGCATAAATATTTGAGATATTTGAATGCACACCAAACCCTGGGAAAGTCCCTTACGAATTCTGCATGCAAATACATTGTTGAAGCATCATTTTATGATAAGATTTGTAAGGATTAAATGAAGATATAAGTTCAGCCTGCATTTTTAGCAGTTTCCAACAATTGTTGCACTTCATTAGCATTTTTGGTTGATATATTCAAGAAGAAAGAAGGTCTGATCTGTAAAGTTAGGCAATATTTTCAGTGCTGGTAGATATTTGACTGAGTATTTATTGCATTTGCACAACTAGGGTGAAATTCCTTAGTGGCGACTCCATACTATTCTGATCTTGATAAAGTACCAGTGTCTTGACCTTTCTGTCATTTACTTTTGTGTTGTTAATCTTTACAAAACTGGAGGGAAGAAGATCTCTCTTCCTTAAAGAATCTGCTAAGAAGTTTTTTACAGATTCAAGAAACTCAGAGTTGGAAAGGAGAAGAGTTTGGAAATTTGTTAAAGGTTAGACATCAGGAAAAGATATATCCATAGGTGAGAGAGATCAGCCTTTGGTAGAGGATTATCACTCTTCTTCAAGTGATTTTGATTCAAGCAATTCTCTCATAAACTTGTTTGCTTCAAATAGTGAAGGTCCTTCTGTTGTACCTGGTGAGTTCCTTCTTTGATCTGCACCTCTGTGTTTTAATTCAAGTAAAAATTTCCAAGAAAATCACATTTAGAGAATACCAATCTTATGAATCACATTCTTGAGCCCCAAAGATCTTGCACTCCTCATCAGCTTGTTTCACCTCCAAGATCACTTCCACTAAACAATATGGCTCAACCTAGACCTCCATTTGTTGTTAACACCTTTGGTCCTATAGATTTTAGAGGAATGGATGGTTACCCAAATGCTGTCCCACAAGATGTCAGAAATAGGTTGCCAAAATTCCAAGGTAAGAATGTTATAACTAGTGATTAGCATCTCAAACTTTTTGTTAACATGATGGAAGATTTTGAGATAGAGTTTGAAGATGTGTATATTAAATTGTTCATTCATACACTAGAAGAGGATTCTCGAGATTGGTATAAGACTCTGCCTGATAGTTCTATTGATTCATGGACTGAAATGAAAAATGCATTTAGGTTGCAATATGGTGACAAGACTGATCCTAGATTTCTCTTGTCTGAGTTTGAGAATATCAAGAAGAACCTGTTGTTGCAAATCAGCAGCACCCATGGATGTTGATCATATTTCTAGTTTGATATTTGAGACATCCAGTGTGATTGCACAACATTGAATCCTCTCTCCAAGTGTGGGACTTGTAAAATGAGAGAGGAATCTCCAGATTAGAGGTTGGTTCCTCAAACTCCTCTGATCAGATCTGTTATTTGCACAATTGCAGAGATTTGAATCCTAATCCTACTCTAAATTCCAAGGAGACAGAGATAAAAAGTGCAAAAATTGAAACTAAACTAATAGGTGATACACCAAAGGAGTGGTGAACACTTCTTGTTCATGCAAATTGACACAATTTCATAAAATGCAACATGAAACATCATACACAGGCTGATAAGATGTAATTAGAGGTCTGAAATGAAGCAAGACAATACAAACAAAGGACTGAAAATTGATCACAGAGTCTGCACTGTCATTTTTCATTGTCAAAATCCTTGCATTTGCAACATCAAAGAGGCAGAAACCTATTACAATCATGAAGAAGCTCTGATACTTGCAAAAATCACTTGTTGAAGGTGAAATAAGAAGCTTGCTATCCAAAAAAAATGTTCAACCCTCAAAAAATGAGCCAAATCTGGCTTTTACAATGAATGGGTCAAGCCCAGGAAAGAGAAAACATGTAAAAAACGTGGGAGCCATTCCCCATCAAATGAAGATGCATTAAAACAGCATGGGCATCCTTACAGACCCATGCCCTGACATTTTTGGCCATGCTGAAGAAGAATGCGACCCATTTTATATTAAAACTAGTTGTTGAAACGTCATTTCTGGCCATTACCATGTGCCAGAGACGTTTCTTGATTTTCTCTCTCCAAACTGAACCAAAATAAAAAAATTACCATGGAATATTGTAGATAATTTCACCAGCTTTCCATTGATATAAAGAAAGTGAAAATCCGAGCTCTGGATAGAAAGATATGGCGATTTGAAAATTTAGGGCAAAAACAGGCCAAAATGGATCGGCGGGCAAAAGTTTGAATTTTTACCCATTTGGTCTTTGGAATTTTTTTCAAATTTTCCCTGTGCTCTGCCACTCCATGTGCCACATGGTGGCTTCCTATTTTCAGTGGGCTCCTAAGGGAAAATTTCCCACAAAAACTCCGCCGAGCCATAACTTGAAAAATATGAGGAGTTAGGAGGAAAAATTTACCTTTCTGGAAAGCTGAGAGAGAGCTCTATCCAAGGGTGCCATTTTTAGAAATATTTGAGTGCCTAAAAATAAAAAATGGAGACTGAGGCACAAGAGAGGTAACAACACAAGGAGTTAGCCACAAAAATGAGCAGGGGCACATTTTGGATAACAATTTTGGCGACTCAGAGGGGTCATCTGCCTGCTAGATGAAGATACCAGTTGCCTGAAGCAACCCATTGGGCATGGAGTCATAAAATTTTCTGTTCGGAACCCCAACTGACATAGAATGTTGCAAGGGGGAAGATGGAATATCACCTGATGGAAGCAAGGACTGCAAAACATCTCCAGGGATAGCAAGCCTGTGCCAAAGCACTTAGGGAAAGCAAAAAAACCTACAGCAAAAAAATGTGCACAAGCACTTGGAGGAATGAAAACCTAAGCTAATATTTACAAGGTGGAGAATTTCCCTTTAGTAGTAAGGCTTTAGATAGATTCCATTGACTAGAATCTGCAGTTCTTTTCCATCCAATGAAGACAATTGGAAGGCATTGCTGTCCTTACACTTTGTGACCATGTATGGGCCACTCCAAATGGCATCAAATTTTGAATGCCTTCCCGGTTTTTCTCTATTTACATCCCATTTTAACACTAGATCTCCAACTTGGAAATATCTACTCTTGGCCTTCCTATTAAAGGTCTTCTTGATCAAAGCTTGATCCTTCTCCATTGCTTGGGATGCCTGATCTCTGATCTCTTGGAGCTCCATCAACTCTGCATATCTCACCTCCATGGGCCCAAACTCTAGCAACTCTAACTGCTTCATGAGTTCCAATGTTGGCAACTCAAGTGACATGGGCAAGATTGCCTCTCTTCCATAAACAAGCCTAAATGGATAGTTACCTGTGGATCTCTTGGGAGTTATCCTATCAGCCCATAAGGATGATTTCAGTTTGCTATGCCAAGACCTCTAATTCTCATCAAGAGTCCTCCTAATGATCCTCAACAAGTTCTTGTTTGTAGATTCAGCTTGGCCATTACCTTGAGGGTAGTAGTTTGATGAAGTACTTAGGTAGATCCCATTCTTGACAGCCCACTTAGTCACCTTGGATCCAATGAATGCTAATGCATTATCTGAGATTATTGTAGCAGGTATGCCAAATCTGGTTACTATCCCCTCATAGAAGTTTAAGATGCTAGACTCATTTGCTTCCTGGAGTTGCTACTACTTTAGTCCACTTGGTGAAGTAGTCTGTGGTTGTCAAAATCCACTTATTCCCTTGGCTTGAATTGGGATTAATGAATCCAATGAAGTCCAAACCCCATTGCATGAATGGCTGGTCAACTAAAATTGGATGCAATGGAAGGGCAGCAAGCCTCTCTTTACCTGTGAAGAATACACAATTCTTGCATCTTTTGATCCACGCAAAGCAATCAATAAAAATCTTGGGCCAATAATAACCAGCGTTCATGATTTTTAGAGCTTTCACTCTTAGTGCAAAATGACCACCAGCTGGTCCACCATGGAACTCTTCCAACACCCTATGAATCTGATTTGTGCTAATGCATCTCAGTAGCCATCTACTATGGCATACGGGACAGCCTGCAATCTGAAGTGTCTTCTTTGGGTTTTGTTCATCTCTGGAGGGCATAGGCCTATGCTTAGGAAGTGCATTATACCTTGGGTCCAGCAAGGAGTGGGGACAGCATTATCCTCTTCTTGAGTGCTACCTTACACATGGCTGTCTTGAACTGTCAAAACAACATCTTCTTTATTGCATACTCCTTTTTGCTTGCCCAGAATCAGCTTCTCACACAATCCTTTTCCTCTTACCAGCTTGGTGACCCTGATCTCAATGTCATACTCCATGACACGGGTGATCCAACCTGCCCTTTTCTCATTCAAATCCTTGTTGAGGAGGAAGTCCTTTACTCCCGCATGAGAGACCAACAACTGAACCTTGTTGTTTGAGACTAGATGCTTGAATTTCTTCAAACTTCTTATTACTACAAGTACATTCTTCTCAATAAAAGAATATCTCACCTCATAGTCATCTAGGCTTTGGCTGAAGAAAGCAATTGGCTGCTCATCATTGTCCTTGTTCTGCTGTACCAAAATGGCAGAAATAGTATCATTACCTCCAAATGTATAGAGGATGAAATCCTTGGAGAAATCTGGGTTGATGAGAGTTGGTGCTTGGGAGATGGCTTCTTTGATTGCTTCAAAACTCTCCTTGCCTTTTGCTGTCCACTTGAAAGCCATGCTTTTCTTTAACATTTTGGTGATAGGTTTGAAAAGGGCTGCAAAATTTGGGACAAACCTCTGAACAAAGTTTATTCTCTCCAAGAAACTTTGAATGGCCTTCTTGTGGCTTGCCAATGGTAGTGCTCTTATGGCTTCAACCCTCTCTGGATCAATTACTAATCCTTCTTTGGAGACAATATGGCCAAGGAGCTTTCCTTCATGTGCTAGGAAGATACTCCAAATCTCCTGCACCTTTGGAAGACTTGTCTCAAATGAGAGAGGTGGTCTACTGCATTCTTTGAAAAAATAGTGATATCATCAAGGTATATCAGCACCACGTTGTTAATCAAACCTTTGAACACCATGTCCATTGCTCTTTGGAAGGTAGCTCCAGCGTTGGACAACCCAAATGGAATTTTCCTATATGCATAAGTTCCCCATTTGGTTGTGAAGGCTGTCTTGAACTGATCTTCTTCCTTCACCATAATCTGATTGTAGCCTAAGTAGCCATCAAGTAGTGAAAACCTCTCGGAGCCATCCACAACTTGCAAAATTTACTCCATAGAAGGGAGTGGGTAATGGTCCTTGAGAGATGATCTATTCAAGTCTCTGAAGTCAACACACAATCTGATCTCTCCACTCTTCTTTCTGACTAGAACTAAGTTGGCAACCCAACTAGAATGCTTGATTGGGAATATGATTCTTGACTCAATCAACTTGTTCAATTCCTTCCTCATGAGAGGTTCCATGTGTGGATTGACTGGCCTTTGTTTCTGCCTGATGGGCTTAGTATTTGGATCCAAATCAATGGTGTGCTGAGCTAACTTGGGATTGAAACCTTTCAAATCTTCGTAGCTCCAAGCAAACACATCAGGGAACTCTTGACATAGCTCTATGAACTCATACCTTTCTTGTTCAGTTGTCATCTTTCCAATTTGCAATGGTTTGTTCTCTTCCACCAAGATGGATACTGAATCTTCTCTCTTGACCTGAATGTTTGCTTTCTCTTTCCTAAACTAATCATTGGGATTGAAAATGGACTCCAAAGTGATAAGTCCCTTGGGCAGCTTGTTAGTTCTCAGCTGTACCACTTGGTCACCATACTGTTGTTCCAATATTTCTTGATTTTTAGCTGAGAACTTAGCTTCTTCTTGTAAGAAATGGATGATTTGCTGGTCATTCTCAAACACTTGCCAACTTACATTGTTATCCGGCACTGAAGGCCTCACAAGCACATGGATGTTTGGTTGTACCTTGTCCTTTTGAATGCTTTCCACAATATCAAAGGCTGCCCCAACTGCTGCAAGCCTGTCAATAGCTTGGTTTTATTTTCTAGGAATGAATTTTATGCTAAATCCCTTAAAATCTTCAATGAGGTCCCACACCTTGTTCTTATAGAACTTAAGCAAATTATTCTTGACAGCATGCTGCCCCTTAACTTGGTTTACAATCAATTCACTGTCACCAAAGACTTGCAAGTTATTTATTCCTCTCTTTATTGCCCAATGCATCCCTTGCACCAAGGATTCATATTCAGCAGTGTTATTGGAGCATGCAAACTGAAATATAAAAGCTAAATAGTACTTTACTCCTTGAGGTGAAATAAGCATAGCTCCACCTCTCGCACCTTGTCTACTCCTTGATCCATCAAAAAATAGCTGCCATACCTCATTATCATCCTTGTGGTTTGGCTTGGTGATGCTAGGAATGGGATGATCTTCTTGATGTATGCAATAAACCCCTAGCTCAGATTCTTCTACTTCTTGATAAGGATAAAAAGCATGCACCTTGTTTGCCCATTCATCAAGAGTTAGATCTGAGATGTTTCCAACCTTGGTGTCAGTTTCATCAGTGCTTAGGTGATCTTCTTTATCAAATTCCGAACAATTGGCATTGATCTGACTTGGATTGTAGGGCTCAATGTGGAAGTTTGCAATAGGTTCAGACCTGATTGTAGCTTTGGTTCCATACCTCGTTCTGAACAGCATGTGTGACCAATCAACAGAAAAATATCCTCCAATCTTGGCTATGAAATCTCTTGACAAACATAGGGAAAATAGTGGTGGAAGGTCTATAACTGATACATCTTGTAAAAAAACAACATTTGGACATGCATGCAAGGTAATACTCAAGTTTCTAATCACCCCAACTGTTGTTACTGCTGTCCCATCCAACTGCACTACACCTTTGGATATGGTTTCATATTGAAGTCCTAGCTGATCAGCTATTTTCTTGGGCATCACTGAGCTACTTTCCCCGGAATCAATCATGCAATTATGCACCAATTGGTTTCCAATGATTAATGAGACATAAAAAGGAGGGGGCTTCAACATTTTACCTTGCTATCCTCCATGATTCCCTTCAGGCTGGGCACCATTTGTGAGCACCTTCTCTTGCATTTGGACTTGTTGATTCGAAGTTGGCCAATCCTTCATGGCAGCTTGTAGCAAATCTCTCTGGCCTAGGATAGATAGGGATTCCCACATTGATATATTTACATTTGTCTTCTTCATCTGATCAATGATACGAAATGGTGATGAAGGATCTCTTTGCTGTCCCTTATTTTGCATATTCATCCCTTGCATGTGGGCAGCAACAACTAGTATTTGAGTTGGTCTAGGAGCTGTTCTTGGCTACCCTTGTGCATTTACAACTGGATTTTGTTTGCCAACCATTTGTGGAGCCATAAAAGGTTGTGGATTGGTTGGAGCTAATGGATGTTCTTCACCCAAATTCCTTCTTTTTGACCTTGTGTTTACTGCAACACCTTGAGAGACTGTTTGATTTATGCCACAAAAATCCTCTTCCTGTCAGTTCACAAGTGTGGTGTCATTTGGAGCTGATTGCTGCTGGAATGTTTTTTGTTGTTGGTTGTTTCCTTGACTGCCCTCACCCTCCACACTAGTAGTTATCACCATTAATGCTTGATTCAAGGCACCGTTGAAACACATAGATTGGTTGTGAGGTTCATTGCATGGAAAACACCAATCATACTCCCGAGCAACGTTGTTTTTTGTTGGCACCAATGCCTTAGAGGCAGATATAGCATTTGGATTATAGGGCTGAAATGGTCTATTAGCAGGAGGCCTTGCTTGATTTAGATTTGTAGCTGGATTGGGTGGTCTATGAGGTTGATATGGTTGCCTGTTAGGCTAAGCTTGAGGCTGGAAGGAAGGTCTAAAACTTTGGGCTTGTTGCCTCTTGAGAGTAACCAGCTCATTACCTAAATTTTGCAATTGCTTCATGACTTCTTGAAGTTCCTTTGAGGCACTAGAAGATGAAGTGGAAGCTTCACTTGAATTTTGATTTCTAGGAGTGGGAGTAGGAGCCAAATTAGGTGCTTGATTAGTGTTTGGGCTCTCTAAACATGGAAAAAATGGCATGGGAGGTCTAGGGGCTAGTTTGCCAGCTTGGATCAAACAATTTTCAGCTCTAATGGCAATGCTATAAGCAATAAGGATAGTTGTGCCTCCCATGGACTGAATTAACATAGAAATATCAGAATTTAGAGCTTTGAGATAGTAAAGAAAAGCACCTTCTGCTATTGGCCTGACTGCCACTGGAATTCTCTCCCAAGTCCTTTGAAATCTGAAGTTGAAATCAGTCAGCTGCTCATTGGGAGCTCTCTTGATGGTTGTCAGTTGCTCCAAAAGAGACAATTTGTCTCCCTTCTCTCCTAATTTCTCATGAAGTGCTACACATAGCTAGTTCCAATTTTGAATAGAACCTGAGGCAAGGCTTCTAAACCATTGCAAAGCCTTCCCCTTGAATGAAGATGCCAACAATTTGACAGCAACTTGCATCTCATTGATTTCATGAATTGCACAAAGGTTGGCAATGTCTTTAACATGATCACCAGGAGTAGTTTGATTCTCTCCAGTGAAGTATGGAATGTTCTTCAAGGCTGCAATTGGAATTGGATTTTTTGCATTGAGAACAAGTGGGCTGCTGCCAGTGAAATTGACATAGGGGTTGTTTTGTGCCATTCTAATTGGCCTTAGAACCCTTGTTGATTGAATGAAAGGCCTACCAGGTGGAGGAGTTGAGAGAGTTCTGTTTGGTGGAGATGGAGACCTTTGGATTCTCCTCCCACTTTACCTTACTCTTGGAGATAACTGCAGATATTCAAACAGTGCCTCTCCTTCTCCAGCTCTTGATGTTGTAGTGATTCTTCTCATGAGTTTTCAGGTCTACACTGCTAAAACCAGCTGATTCTTCTTACTTGGAGTTGCCAGATGTGTAATTTATAGCTCTTTTAAGAAAGAAAATTGCAGCAGATGCACATCAACTTTTCTCTAATGAAAATGAGACCTCTAAGGTCCCACCGGGCATGCCAAAACTGTTGTTGCAAATCAGCAGCACCCCTGGATGTTGATCAGATTTCTAGTTTGATATTTGAGACATCCAGTGTGATTGCACAACATTGAATCCTCTCTCCAAGTGTGGGACTTGTAAAATGAGAGAGGAATCTCCAGATTAGAGGCTGGTTCCTCAAACTCCTCTAATCAGATCTGTTATTTGCACAATTGCACAGGTTTGAATCCTAATCCTACTCTAAATTCCAAGGAGACAGAGATAGAAAGTGCAAAATACACCAAAGGAGTGGTGAAAACTTCTTGTTCATGCAAATTGACACAATTTCATAAAATGCAACATGAAACATCATACACAGGCTGATAAGATGCAATTAAAGGTCTGAAATGAAGCAAGACAATACAAACAAAGGACTGAAAATTGATCACAGAGTCTGCACTGTCATTTTTCACTGTCAAAATCCTTGCATTTGCAACATCAAAGAGGTAGAAACCTATTACAATCATGAAGAAGCTCTGATACTTGCAAAAATCACTTGTTGAAGGTGAAAGAAGAAGCTTGCTATCCAAAAACAATGTTCAACCCTCAAAAAATGAGCCAAATCTGGCTTTTACAATGCATGGGTCAAGCCCAGGAGAGAGAAAACATGTAAAAAACATGGGAGTCATTCCCCATTGAATGAAGATGCATTAAAAAAACATTGGCATCCTTACAGACCCATGCCCTGACATTTTTGGCCATGCTGAAGAAGAATGCGACCCATTTTATATTAAAACTGGTTGTTGAAACGTCATTTCTGGCCATTACCACATGCCAGAGACGTTTCTTGATTTTATCTCTCCAAACTGAACAAAAATACAAAAAAGAACATGAAATCTTGTAGAGAATTTCACCAGCTTTCCATTGATATAAAGAACGTGAAAATATGAGCTCTGGATTGAAAGATACGGCAATTTAAAAATTTAGGGCAAAAACAGGCCAAAATCAGATCGGCGGGCAAAAGTTTGAATTTTTACCCATTTGGTCTTTGGAAAAAATTTCAAATTTTCCCCGCACTCCGCCACTTTAGGTGCCACATGGAGGCTTCCTATTGGTAGCGGGCCTTCTAAGGGAAAATTTCCCACAAAAACTCCGCCGAGCCATAACTTGAAAAATATGAGGAGGTAGGAGGAAAATTTTACCTTTCTGGAAATTTGAGAGAGAGCTCTATCCAATGGTGCCATTTTTAGAAAGATTTGAGTGCCTAAAAATAAAAAATGGAGACTGAGGCACAAGAGAGGTAATAACACAAGGAGTTAGCCACAAAAATGAGCAGGTGCACATTTTGGATAACAGAACCCTAATGAATCAGTCCATGATTTCAACACAAAGTTTAAAAAAACTTTGAGAAGGATGTCTGTTAATTTGAGGCCTTGTGATGAATCTTGTCTAATCAAATATGCTGATGCATTTGATAAGAAGACGGCCTATTACCTAAGAGAAAAGATCCCTACCAATCTAAGACAAGCTTTCACCATGGCACTTCAAATTGAAAACAATATCAAAGCAATTGAGAAACCTCTCAAGAGAGATGGTGTAAAATTGATAAACCCTGAAAACCTCAAGCTATTAAAGGTGCTAATTTAAAAGAATTTGTGAAAACTTTGGCAGGGGTTGTCAAAGAAATCTCATACAAGTTGGCAAGAGATAAGAAGGGAATTGGGTAGGCTTCACAATGTTAGCCTAGGCAAAAAGCACAAGATAGATTTGGCAATCAACATAAGAATGAGTAGAGGTTTGATGACAAAGGTAAAGGGCCTATTTGATCTACAAATAGACATTCTCAACCACGTGAAAGAAGAGTGTTACCTGATCCCTTAACTACTAGGGTTACTGTTGTTGAGGAGGTTGCTGATATTGATTGGTGTGATAGGTGTTTTCTACCCCATCCTCCATGTGAAGTGGACTAGCAAGAAGGTGAAGCTAATAATGATGATGGTACTGATGATGATATTTACATGATGAGTTGTTCTTCAAGCTCACAAGGAGGAGTAACATCTACTGAAGTAATAAGTTCTAGGACATCTGTAACATTTTGAGATTGCATCAAACAGGTACAAATATTACTTCCCCCTCATGCTCTTGAAGTTGATGTAGTGCAAGCTTTTGAAATTCCTAACAATGACTTTGAATACTTAAGATCTTTGATGATTAAGAAGTATGATGGTGGTATCCTTTCAGAGGAAGATAGAAAATTATTGATGAATGTTGTTGTAGCTCAAGAGAAACACTATAACACTAGAAACAAAGTTGTTAAAAGAGTTGGGCATCAAGGCCAAACATAAAACACCCTTGCTCACAAAAATTCCAAAAGAAGCTCCTAGGAGAGAGGCCACCTGTCAAAAGTTTTGCTTTCCCAAACAAAATTTACAGTCCTCCTCATGCCCAAGCTACCAAGAATCCACTGCCATCTAATGAATCTTATTGTCTCCCTTCTAATGTTGTTTTTCCTAAAGAGTGTTCCCTATGACATATCCCAAGTATTTAGCCCAAATTAAAGTGACTGTTCCAATCACTAAGCATTGCTTAGAATTCCTGAGCATAAGAAGAGATCATTTAAGTACTTGGGATTGAAAGAAGAGAAGGTGTACTCCAGGAAGAAATGTAAATGTTGTTAAAACTCCACCTCAGATCATTGTTGACCTTCAAAACACTAAAAGCAATATAAAGATCTTGGAGAGACACCTGAAGTGTATATTTAGGAACATCTTTGGTTGATTCCCAATTGAATGTTGATCCACTCTTCACAACTTTGATCATAAAAGATAGGCTATTTCACAATTGTATGTTTGATTCCAGTGCATCATGTAACGTCATGCCTTTAAAAGTCATGAATGAGGTTGGATATCAAAGTGACAACTACCTATGGGAAGTGTACTACCATGGATTCAAGGGAAGTGCCTATGGTTGGTTGTGTGAAGGGTTTGGTAGTGTAACTTACAGCTTATCTAGGTAAGAATTTGCAACTTGATGTTGTAATTGTTAACTGAACTATCAAATGGGATATGCTTTTGTCAAGAAAATGGGCTACAAGTGTTGGTGGTAGCATTCAGATGGACATGTATTTTTCCACCATTCCACTTTATTTAGGGAAGCCTTGCTAAACTTTATGGTGAGAAGAAGATGTTTCACCTAATTGAAGATCCCAACAATGCTTCCTATGAAGTGTTTTTTGCTGATGTAGATGTTGAGAATTTCATTGGTTTTGACTGATGGAAAAGAAAATAATATGGACAAATCAAAGTGCCTTGATATGGTAGGTTCTCCATGGACATTTCTATTTGATGGATCTTTCTCCAAATTTGGGAATGGTGTTGGTATAGTTCTACTTTTTCCTAGTTTGGAAGAATTTGCTTTTTCCTTCAAACTTAATTTTGAATGCACTAACAACGTTGCTGAGTATGAGGAATTGTTTTTGGGGTTAATAATTTCATGGAACTATGAAGTGAAAGATATTTTTACAAAAGGAGACTTAGAAGTTGGTTTTCAAAACAAATAAGAAAACTATATACTACAAAAAAATCAGCGTATGAAACAATATAAGCATGCAGCCTTGGGACCTAATTGAAATGTTTGATTCCTTTAAAATTGTGTATCATGACAGAGGTATCAATGCTACTGCTAAAAAGTTGGTAGTGCTGGGTTCTAGATTTGAAAATTTCACCCGTTTCACCTTATTGTGAATACAAAATGTGGAAGTGCTAACCAGGCTAACTATCCCTAATAATGTGAAACATTGGAAAGTGTTTGATGATCTTTATCAAGTGCTAAGGTTCTTGTCAAAACCAAGGTGAATTTACAAATCATAATATTGATTTGGATCCAATGGCATGCATAACTAAAGGAAGACAAACTTTTTTTGGAGAAAGATATCATTAAATTGAAAACAAACACCATTCCTAGAGGTCTTGTTACACTTCAGTCAAATTTTAACAATGCTGATTACATCATAAATAGAAACATGTCTGCCTCAAGGGATGTGGAAGACCATAAATTGGGCACTAATGGTAAACCAAGGAAGAGTTTGGTTGGGTGGCAATTTAAGTAAAGAGGAAAAACAGTCCCATGCCCAAATCTTGAAAAAAATATCAAGACTGCCTTGCTTGGTCCTATTCCGAGATAAAATCATATAGAGAAAACTTGTTTCAACATGAGATCCCTCTTGAGGCCAAGAATAAGCCATTCATTTAGATGAAAAGGCTAATTGATCCACTTCTTTCCATGAAAATAGAAAAGGAGTTAAATAAGTTGAGAGATGGAGGTATTATTAAACCCACTAAATATTCATCTTGGGGTGCAAACCTTGTGCCAGTCAGAAAGAAGAACGTAGACATCCAGACGTTGTGTGGATTTCAGAAATATAAACAAAGCATACATGAAGGAAAACTATCCCTTACCAAATATGGAAAATATGTTGCATCTTATGATAGGGTCTGAGTTACTTTCTACATTGGATGGTTTCTCCAAATACAATCTAAGTGGTTGTCAAAGAATTAGAAATACTTAAGACAACATTCACTACTCCTTGGGGAACATATGTTTTTGTTAGGATGCCCATTTGGTTTCATAAATTCTGGTGCCACTTTTCAAAGAGAAACAAATGTTTCTTTTTCTGGTTACATCAATTATTTCATTGCAGTTTTACCAAGATGATGTGACTGTGTTTTCAAGGTAGAGAGCTAATCATTTGCAGCACTTGGAGAAGATGCTGATCAGAAGTAGGGAGTATGACATTCCTATTAATCCAAAGAAGTGTCATTTTGGCATGTTGAAAAGGCCAAGATGCTTGGTTAAACTATTTCAAAAGAGGGTGTTATGATAGACCCTGAGAGAGTGAAAGTAATCAACAAAGTACCTATTCCAAGAACCAAGAAAGGCATCCAGTATTTCTTTGGTAAAATTAATTTTATTAGAATGTTTGTTTCCAACTTTTCTGAGTTGACTCTTCCAATCACAAAGCATGCTAAAGAAGGACCAAGTTATCATGTGGGAGGAGGTTTTCATTCAATATTTTGAAGGAATTAAGGATGTACTCAAACATGCACCTGTTTTAGCAAGCCCAAACTATAAGAGGCCTTTCCAAATCTTTTCCTTTACCTTCTGAGTATTACCATTGCTCTTATGTTTTGCTACAAAAGGATGAGAATGGGGCTGAGAGGCATATTGCCTTCTTTAGTAAAGCTTTTCAAGCAACTGATCTGAAGTATACAACTCATGGAGAAATAATAATTTTCCTTCGTTACAGAAACAAAAGGTTTTTAGGGCCCTATATATTGAGTTCAAATAGGTTTTTTCTTACATTCCCCACACCATGGTGAAAGACATCTTATCAGAGATGGAGGTCTCAAGCAAAATATGTAGATGGGTGAACAAAGCTATAGGGGTATGATATGGACATCTCAAACCACAAATTTGGTACAGAGGTTTGGGCCCTTGCTAAGCTCATGGCTGATAGAAACTTGCAGAATGTGGAAGTGAATTATCTAGAGGAAGAAAGGGTAGATGTGCTTACAAATTTGGTAAGTTTTGAGTGGTACAAAGATGTGATATTCTACCTCATACACCTATGCTATCCTAGTCACTTAAATAAAAATTAGAAAAGATCCATCAAGTTAGGCTTCTCAAAAATATATCATCACAGACCTTGGGCTGGCTTGGAAGAACCCTGAAGGTGTCTTCTTGAAATGCATAACTGAAGATGAATCTCCCAAGATAGTTGCTGATTTCCATGGGGGAGTTTATGGAGGACACTTTGCTAGAAGGAGTAATAATACATAAGATTTTGAGAGGCTGGTTATTAGTGGCCCTACTTTATTCAAAGATGCAACCCATCTGGTTAGAAAATGTGATAGTTGCCAACGTTTCTCTGGAAGACTAAAAGCATCAGACTCCCTTCCTTTACAGCTTGTATCAATTTAAGCTCCTTTCAAGAAATGGGGGATGGACTTCATTGGTGAGATTTCAGATCCTTATAGTGGTGGCCATAAGTGGATCCTTGTAGCCACTGATTATTTTACAAAATTCGGTAGAGGTAATCCCCACCAAGGAATCAACACACCAAATAGTTATGGACTTCTTGTTGAATCAAATCATATGCAGATTTGGAGTCCCAGTCAAGATTGTAGCTGATAATGCCATGTGCTTTTAGAGCTAAACCTTTAATGGCAATGTGTAATGAATATGGAATCAATCTGACTTATTCTTCAAACTATAACCCCTAAGGGGATGGACAAGCTGATTCCAGAAATAAGAATTTGTTAGAAGATCATTAGAAGAACCTTGGAGAAAAACAAGAAGAAATGGGGTGAACAATTGAAATTTGCAATTTGGGCTGATAGGATAACTCCTAAAAGAGCTACTAGTAAAAGCCCCATTTGTATTGGTGTATGGAACTCAGAATTTTGCTGCCCTTACACCTGCAATTGTCTTCATTTCAGTTTTCCCAACAGCTGGAAGATCCAGAGCGTGGCCCATATGAATCAAGGATCAATCAGATTATTGAGCTTGACGAGGAGAGAAGAGCATCCCATTAAAGGCATGTCAGATTTAGGGAAAATTTGAAGATATTGTTTGACAAGAACGTCACTCCCTAGGGCCTTCAATGTTGGAGATCTAGTTTTTGTTGTGGGATAGTAAGCATGAAGACAAGGGAAAACATGGAAAATTTGATGCATTATGGATGGGCCCTTATGCCATTAATATCAGAATTGGTGAACATACCTTCTTTCTCAAGTAATTAGATGGGGAATTGCAGGAGCTACCTGTTAATGGCAGAAATTTAAAGCATTTCTTGGATTAATCCCCAAATTTTAGGTATGCACCAGCTTGTATAGTTGTATAGTCTTTTTTTTCTACTTTGTTTTTGTTGTTTTGTTGGTGTGTGGTTTGCAATTGTTCTTGGTAGCCATTTCTGGTCAGGTTTCTCAGCTCTTTTTTTGAAGGATGGCTCTATTTTTTTGACTGCCTTGCATATTGACTCCTTTGCCCAATGGATTATTTTGGCACTTGGTCTACATTTTTGTCCTTGTGGCACTCACTGGGAGTGCCCATCCCCAAGCAAGAGCTCATGTTGGTGCCATTTTTTGAGCTTGCACCATGTTTCCCTAAAATTTTCAAATCTATATCTGCTCAAAAACTGTTATTACCCTTTGAATTCATGGTCTGTAAATCTTCCCCTCCAGTTTGAAAATGCTTTAAAAATACTCAGAAAATTGTTTTTTTTGCCCTTATTTGAAAGAATAATGCAAGTTTTTCCCCTTTTCTGTGCCCTATTTTTTTCAATTTTGCGGGCTATGTCATTTTTTCCCTTTACCAAATCATGGAAAAACTAAAAATTGATCAAATCATACTTGTATGCAATTGAAAATCCTATCCCAAGGTTGAAAATGTCTCAGAAATCATGCTTCAGTTGATTTAAAATAAAAAAATCTACCATCCTCAGTGAAAAAACTGAATTCTAGGGCATCCCTAGAATTTTTTAACGTTTTGACGGTCAGACGGGTGTTAATTTTCCCTATCAAATTCATCCTCAAAAAGTGGAAAATTTAGCTCAATGGGCTCCACCTTTTTCAAATTTGCCTATGTGGCATGTTCTTATTGTCCGAGGAAAGGCGGGGAGGTCAGATCTCCTTTGAAAATTTTGGCTTTATTTTGTCACCTTTTCTAAGTCAAAATGGGGAATTTTCCTGAAACCCCACAGGACCCATTTTTTCCAGAGTTTTCCTACGTGGCAGTGTTCTAATTGGTAGGCAAGATGGCAGGTGGTGGAGATTCCCTTAAGGTTTTTAAACCTTATTTTTCAAAAAATTTACAGTAAATTTTTTTCCTGAAACCTTATAGCCAACTAGAGGAGGACACGTGGAATTATTTTTGATTGGAGGGGATGCGGGTGGTCGAGAAAACTTATGAATTTTTGTGTTTTTGGCTCAAATGGTTTAAAGTCAAATTTTTGGCCAAATCTCCGCAACAAATCAGGAAAGGACACGTGTCCAATAGGGTTAGAGGGAAGTACAGGCCACAGAGGGACATGGGAAAATTCTCCCCTTTTGCAAAGAAGGCTCAAAATCATGATATTATGCGCTTGTCCGCTAGTGAATAATCGAGCAACTCGTGGCAGGGGAGAAATCGAGGGCACGTGCCCGTAGAGACAAAGTTGAGAATTTTCCCTTCATTTAAAGGGAGTAAAAATTAATATTAAGCCCGTGGGTCCTCAGCAAATGAGAGATGGATGCGTGGCGGAAGGGTCAGAGGGAAGTGTGGGCCGCGCAGGGAAATTTGGATTTTTCCTCTTTTTGGAAAAAGGAGTTAAGGAAAAAATTTAAGCCGCGGGCCGACAAGAAAATCAATGAGTGACACATGGTGGGAAGAGTGGACAAGGCAGGTCGACGGGCCGACGGAGGTAGGAGGGAATTTTTTCTCCTTTTACAAAAAGGGCTCAAAATCAAAATTTGGAGCGCTAGCCTGTGACGAATCACAAGGAGAGACATGGTGAGGGAGAAATCGTAGGTACGGGCCCATGGGGTGAAAAGTGAAAATTTTCCAATTTTCCAAAAAAATCAAAATGCACAGAATTAAGGCGTGATCCCAATGGGACCCACCATTTGCCACGTGTCAGCTCCAAAATTCAAAGGTGGAGGGGCGGGGACAAAATGAGTTTTTTTTCAAATTTTCAAAAGGTCATAAAGTAAATGTTTTAAAACTGGGCCCGATCCAACCATTTTCTGTGACGTGTCCGAGCTTACCCAAAAAATTAAAAAGGTAACTCAAGCTTATTTCTAAGTCCGCATCTTCCATGTGGAAGGCCATGATTAAAATATGGATAAGATGAACAGTTGTTGTGCATCCATTTGTTTTGACAGCCATAGGAGCTCCAGGAATCTTGGAATCACAATTTTTGCATCAAAATTCATCAAATTTATAGTGATTTTGTGTCGTCTTGGCCTTCCAAGATCATTGGCATCACTTTCATGGCTTAATTCTTTGATCTGAGGTGGTTTTGAAATAATTTTTTCCCTAATCCATCCAAAAAAGTGAAATAACAAAATCAAAAGTTGCAGGGGTAATTTGAAAAGGGTAAAAAGGTGAAAATGATGAGTAAAAGGTGTTTTCATGCCTCAATGATGAAAAACATGCCTCTAGGATGGATAATGATCCAAATATTTATAATGATTTAATATTTTTGGGCACACCTGGCAACCTGCGAATGTTTTTTTGCTTGATGTCATTTTCATTAAATCATGAGGATTGTTTTGTAACAAAATTGATCCCATGACATATTCTTTGCTTTGGAAATAAGGATCCAAGATGGCAAGAGATATATAATGCATGTTTTGAGACATGCAAGGTGTTGGGAAAAATTGAAAATCACGAGTAAATTTTGAGAGAAATCTCATTTTGTGAGAAACCCACCAAAAGACCAGAATAATCTCTTCTGTGTTGGATCTTCATGTATGTGAGTTGGTTACAAGTGTATATCCATCACACATCTCTGATATTGTTCATGAAACTCTCCCTTAATAATGAATCTAACAAGATTTTGAGTTAATCTATGTTTTTCTGGGAAATATGGTGTCTGTTATCATTTTTAAATGCCTACAAATAGTTTTAATTGTTCTTGTTACAATATTGCATTTAAAGTGTTTAGGAATCACACAGGATCTCCATTTTTGGTTGATAGTTTAGTGGCATTTACAATCTCATATTTAGAAGAGCCTTCATCTAATAAGGAGATAAACAAATTTAAAATCACTTTACCTTCCTTGACTGTAGAGATTGCTTGTAAGCCTTTGGGGGTACCTTAGGTGTGGTTTGATCAAGGATTTGTGTTTAATTAAGTTCTCTACTTCAAGATTTTGTGGTAAGCTCTCAAAGATTGTGTGAAGAGTGCAATCTGGGCTTCCATTTATGCCTTTTCTGGTTGAAAGAGTATCCTGATTATTTGAAGCATTTTATCTGATAGTTGTTTAAGTATTGTAGAGGTTGTCAAAGATCTGATATATTCTAGTTTGTCTTGTCAACACCCCACCAAAAAATTCATTCAAACAAACTAATCCTACCCATACTACGCCTGCATTGCATTTTGTGTCAACAAAAGAATACAATCCTTTTAAAAAAATGCACAAAGAAAATCAGGATCATATAATGTCTCTAGTAACCCTTGCCTTGCATTGAAAATATCTCCATAATCTAGGAGTGAGAACTTGTGAAAGTCAGGTTTGGAGTGTTGATCATATTTTCCCAAGGCCTTTTCATACTATTTGCATAAATTGATGGCTATCTTCATCTCCTTCACCATTTAGGGGTTACTATATAGGTTATGTTATGTTTGTGGAGCCTTTTTTCATATTAGAGTGTGGTACACCTTCTATGTGTTACACTCGGGTATTGTTACGGTGGTCCCGCTCACCGGTGAGTGGGTCAGGGGGTTCGAGGGCGAAGCCCCTGAAGAAAATTTTCATGGGTGGTTTATCAACCCATGGGTAATGGGTAACTGTTATGGGCTGTTTTTGGGCCCATGGTTTTTCAGTACCCATTGTTCTGTAAAACCACCTCTTCGGCTACCCATAGGTTTATGGGACAGTTTTGTTTTTGCCCATTGTTTGATACCCATGGTTTTGTAAAATTGCTTAAGCAGTTTTCTATTTATATGGTCTTATGCATATGATAGAAGTACTAGAAAATGTATTACATATGTGTTTTTTGAATTCAGGTGTGAATTCTGTAGAGTTTGTTGAGCATAGCTCCAAACAAATCTGGGTATTGTATTGAGGAGAGTGGAGGCTTGTAATAAAATCTGAGCAAGTGATTCTTGGTGGACGTATTCCAAATTGGGTGAACCACGTTAAATCTTGTCTCTCTGTGTTGTGTTATTTATTTTGCACTTTTATTTGAGATCTGTAATATTTTCTGCATATTAGTTTCTACTGTTTCGATTCTGTAAGGGATTATTCCGCATATTTTATCTCTTATTTCCTAACAATTGGTATCAAAGTGAGGTTTGGTTTGCTGAAGTGTTGAATCGCAGGGAAAGTTTTTTAGCTTGAGTGGGAGCTATGGTAGATGATGGAAAATCTAGGGTTGATAAATTCAATGGGTAGAATTTCAGTCTTTGGAAGATGCAGATGGAAGATTACCTTTATCAGAAGGATATTTATATTTTTTTGTTTGAGAAGGTGAACAAACCATTGAGCATGACAGATGTAGAATGGTATTTGTTGGATAGGAAGGCACTTGGGACATGATCCGGTTGTGTCTTGCATCTTCAGTATTATTTAATGTTTTCAAAGGAAAAATACTACAAAAGAACTGATGGATGCATTAGGGAAGTTGTATGAAACACCCTCTACCTCTAATAAGATATTTTTAATGAAAAATTTGTTTAATATGAAGATGTATGGGAATGGTTTAGTAGCAGATCATCTAAATGATTTTAATACAGTTGTGAATATGCTAGCTTCGGTTACAATAGAATTTGATGAAGAAGTTAGGGCTTTATTAGTTCTGTGCTCTTTACCTAAGAGTTAGAATAGCCTGGGTAATGGCAAGTAAGCAACTCAGTTCTAGCTAACTCAAAGTTAAGGTTTGAGGATGTTGTAGGGGTGATTCTAAGTGAGGAAATGTGAAGAAAAAGCTCTTGTGATTATTCTAGTTTAAGGAATGCTTTGACAGTGGAAACTAGAGGGAGACAGAAGAATAGAGGAAATTGTGAAAAATCGGAAGGATCAGGCAAGGTCAAAATCCAAAAGCAAGATAGTATGTATGGCACTGTGGAAACTGTGGAAATTCTGTATATGAAAAGAAGGATTATTGGGAGATTTGAGATAAGAAGAAACAACAGGAAGAAAACAAGGAGGACAAATGTGGCACCAAGTAATGTATGTCGGGATGCTTTGATTCTTTCTTTGCACAATATTACTGAATCTTATGTTTTAGATTCAAGGGCTTCTTTACATGCTACTCCACATAGGTATTATTTTGTTGATTATGTTCAAGGAGATTTTGGGAATGTTTTTCTTGGTGATGATGAGCCTTGCAACATAGTTAGAAAAGGTTATGTTCAGATTAAGATGTAGAATGAGAATACTTGTTTATTGAAGGATGTCAGACATGTGCCTACATTAAGGATGAAATTTGATATCAGTGGGGCAGTTGGGAAGTGATGGTTGTACTGTGATATTTACAACTAGACTCTTGGAAGGTTACCAAGGGTGCTCTAGTTGTGGCAAGCAGGCAAGAATGTTGGAACCTTGTATTAAACCACTTATAGCACTAATGTTTGTAATCTTGTGGCATTCAGAAGTAGATACAACATTGTGGCACTATAGGCTCGGTAATATGAGCCATAAGGGCATGGAGATTATAAATAAGGATTTTCCTAGATATATAGAAAACAATTTTGGATTTCTGTGAGGAACTACATATATGGGAAACAAAAGCGAGTAAGTTTTCTCAAGGTTGGATCTACAAAGAAAGAGAGTAAGTTAGAGCTGGTGCATTCTAATGTATGGGGGGCGGCTCAGGTATCATCTCTTGGGGGTTCAAGTTATTATGTTACTTTTTTTTATGATGCAACATGGGAAAGTTTTGGGTTTATTGTATTATAAAAAAATCTGATGTATTTGACACGTTTGTTAAATGGAAAGCCTTATTAGAGAATGAAACAAGTCTTAAGCTAAAATGTCTCAGGTCAGATAATGGAGGGGAGTATTGTAGTAATGAATTTGATAATTATTGTTCTAAGAATGGAATCCGTAGGACAAAAATATGTTTCCAGGAACTCCACAGTAGAATGGGGGTGTCAGAAAGGATGAACCAGAACAATAATGGAACGTGCTAGGAGCATGAGGTTACATGGTAGGACTGCCTCTTTCTTTTTAGGAAGAAGCGGGTGAGCACATCTGTGTACTTGATAAACAGAGGACCCTCAAGTGCGTTGGATGGAGGTATACCTAAGGAGGCATTGGGTATGGTAAGAAAGTTTATTATTCATTTCTTAGAGTCTTTAGATGTGAGGTTTTTGTTCCATATAGACAAGGATGGTAGGACCAAACTAAAGGCTAAATCAGAAAAAATGTACTTTCATTGGTTATGGTGGTGATGAATTTGGATATAAATGTTGGAGTATTAAGGATAAGAAAATCATTCGATCTAGGGATGTGGTCTTTAATGAGAAAGTCATGTATAAACAGTAGTTGCAGGAAAATAGGGAAGAATCTAAGAAATAATATACAACAGTAGATGATCTTCCTGGATGGAAAAGTAACACATGAATCAGTTCAGGAACCTCCTCAATAGGAACCCCAAACTCCTATATTGACGAGGTATTCTAGGGTAAGAAGAGAACCTAAACATTTTTCTCCTTCTCTTTATTATTTATTACTCATTGATAATGGAGATCCAGAGAGCTTTGATGAAGCAATGCAAGTAGATGTCAAGTAAGAAGTGGGAGCAAGCCATGGATGAGGAGCATTAGGCTCTCATGGAGAACCATAGACATGGGATTTGGTGAAGCTACCCAAAGGAAAAATAGCATTACAGAACAAGTGGGTATTCAGAGTCAAAGACGTAGAAGGAGGAAAGAAAAGATACAAGGCCCTGGTTGATGGTAAAGGGGTTGTGCACAGAAACAGAGGTATAGATTTTGATGAGATTTTTTATCCTATAGTAAAAATGACTTCTATTAGAACTGTTCTAGGAATAGTTGTAGCAGAAGACTTGCATTTAGAATAGCTTAGATGTAAAGACTGAATTTCTCCATGGTGATTTGGAGGGAGGAACTATTTATGCAGTAACTAGAGGGCTATGAGGTCAAAGGTAAAGAGGAGATGGGTGTGCAAACTAAAGAAGAGATTGTATGGATTGAAACATGCTTCACATCAATGATATAAGAAATTTGATAGCTTCATGATGAAGCAAGGTTATATTAGATGTTATTATGAACCATTGCATGTATACAAATAAATTTGAGGATGGCAGTTATATTATCATGTGTCTGTATGTGGATGACATGTTGGTTGTAGGTAAAAACATGCAGGAAATAAAAGTACTCAAGAAGACAACTAAGTGAATCCTTTGCTATGAAGGATTTTGGGGGCAGCCAAAAAAATCTTTGGTATGAGGATATCTCAAGATAGGAAGGAACAAAAGCTGACTTTATCTCAAGAAGATTACATTAAGAAGGTCTTGGAGAGGTTTAATATGCAGGATGTTAAACCTAGTTGGGATTCCTTTGGCAGGGCATTTCAAGTTATCAAAGGAGTAGTATCCCAAGACAGAGAAAAAGAGAAACCAGATGTCTAAGGTATCTTATTCATTAGCAGTTGGAAATTTTATGTATGCCATGGTGTGCACCTAGACCTAATATTTCCCATGTAGTTGGAGCTATGAGTAGATTTATGAGTGATCCAAGTAGAGATCATTGGCAGGAAGTAAAGTGGATCCTTCGGTATTTGAGAGGGACCATGGGGACAATTTTGGGCTATAATGGATCAGACACCACTTTGTGTGGTTATGTAGATTCAGATATGGCCGGGGATGTAGACAACAAGAGGAACAAAATATGTTATGTTTACACATGTAGGTGGGACAACAGTAAGCTGGATTTCATGACTACAAAAGTTTAGTGGATTTGTCAACCACAAAGGATGAGTATGTTGCTGCCACAGAGGCAAGAAAGGAAATGATTTGGTTACAACAATTACTTGAGGAGTTGGGGCATAAGTAGGAGAAAGGAAAGTTGCATAGTGATAGTCAGAATGTTATACACCTAGATAATAACTCTACTTTCCACTCTAGGACGAAGCATATATAGTTAAGGTACCATTTCATTAGGATATCTTTAGAGGAAGAGAAGTTGAAGCTGGAGAAGATTCATACCATTCAAAATCATGCAAATATGATGACCAAGGTGGTCACAAGGGAAAAACTGAAGCTACGTTCAGCTTTGGTTGGTCTTCATGGATGACTAGTGAAGGGTTGAGAAGCTTGCTCAAAGAAAAAAATCAGTCTCCAAGTGGGAGATTGTTATGGTTGTGGATCATGTTTTCATGTGAGAAAGTATTTAAGACTGTAAACTTTACACAGTTGTCTACACTCGGGTATTCCAGGGGGGTCCATCGCTCACCGGTGAGTGGGTCAGGGGGGTTTCGGGGGCGTAGCCCCCGAAGCAAATTTTCATGGGTGGCCTTATTTAACCCATGGGTAATGGGTAACCGATATGGGCTGTTTTTGGAAACATGCTTTTCTCAATACCCATTGTTTTGTAAAACCGGATCTTCAGCTACCCATAGGTTTATGGGACGGTTTCAGTTTTTTCCCATAGTTTTGATAAACATTATTTTGTAAAACTGCTTAAGTAATTGTCTATTTATATGGTCTTCGTGCATATGGTAGAAAGACAATCAAATGTAACATTGTAGATGTGTTTTGAATTCAGGGTGTGAATTCTATAGAGTTTGTTGAGCGTAGCTCCAAACAGATTTAGGTATTGTATTGAAAGAGCAGTGGCTTGTAATAAAATATAAGCAAGTGATTCTTGGTGGACGTAGCCCAAATTGGGTGAACCACATTAAATATTGTCTCTTTATGTTGTGTTAATTTTATTCTATAATTTTATTTGAGATCTGTAATATTTTCTACATATTAGTTTCTACTATTGCGATTCTATGAGGGATTATTCCACATATTTTATCCTTATTTCCTAACAATAATCACAACATGCGTTTAAAAATGCATAGTTTAATTTTACATTGGGAGGTGACAGGGCCAACCCTATTACCAGAGAGGAGGCTGTGCAGCCATTGCTTTGACAACATGGGCGGTTGTGCAACCGTCGTTGGTCATGCAGAGAAAAAAGTCCTTTATCATAAGGATCTTTATACTCCATTGTCTGAGAAGGTGAACAAACCCTTGAGTATGACAGATGTGGAATGGGATTTGTTGGATCAGAAGGCACTTGGAACGATCTGGCTGTGTCTTACATCTTCGGTATTATTTAATGTTTCAAAGGAAAATACTACAAAAGATCTAATGGATGCATTAGGGAAGTTGTAAGAAAAACCCTCTGCCTCTAACAAGATATTTTTAATGAAAAAGTTGTTTAATATAAATATGTCTGAGAATAGTTCAGTAGCAGATCATTTAAATGATTTCAATACGGTTGTGAATATGCTAGCTTCGGTTACAATAGAATTTGATGAAGAAGTTAGGGAAAACTCTCCATGTTGCGCATCAACAAACTCTCCATGTCGCACATCAACAAACTCTATGTCACTCATTTGTAGTCTCTGCCCTCCTGTCATGCATCTGTAGCCTTTTCCCTCCTATCACGCATTTACTGTATTTGATAATACATATGCCCCCAGGTGGTATGAGTGATTTAGTAGTGTCCTACCTGATGAATAATCTAGGATTATATAGGGGATAGTTTCAAGGGTAGATGAAGCTAACCCCTAAAAAAAATTCAACTGAAATTTTTAGGTGAACAAGTCACTGACCCGCGCCAGAAAATTCACCTTTTCAAATTTTTCAAAAATGGAATATTTTCCATATTACAAATATTCGCCAATAAAATTATCCCTGGTAAAGTCCCACCACCTTTTATAAAGTGGGTCTTTAATACTCCATTTGTTTTTTAATAAAACTAATCTTCTCGCTATCCAATGTACCAACACATAGGAAGGTCTCCCAACTTTTCCTCAGGATGATCCACAATATTAAAATCACCGCAAAACACCCAATATGAAAGAGGTCAACTATCTCCTAACCAACACCATAAAGTTGACCTTTCCAGGCCATCATTAGGGGCATACATATTTAACACACCAAGTAAAAAACATCAATATAAAAAATAACCCACACAACCTGATTGTCAGGATCATGACCCATGGCATAGATCATGGATGAATATCTAGGAGACACAGAAATAGAAACACCACCTTTGCCTTCCGAGTGAGAAGAAAAATAATGAAGATAACTTGGTGTAATGCACATTAAAGAAGTCTGAAGAAGGAAACCTATAACTTTAATTTCTTGCAAGGAAACAATATCTAAATTACCAATTAACTGACAAACATGATTCACAGAATATTTTTGAGAGGATTTTGTGAGTCCTATATCATTCCATGAGAGACAATTCATGGAAGGTCAAACATGACCAATTCTTTCCCCTGACCATCCTACAACTCATCTTCTGAGCTTAAAATATTAAAGCTATTGGAGAGAAAAATGGACTGGTTTGAGATAGGTTACTCCATTGAAATGGTGTGGTTCTTAGCCCCATTCGGCCCATGCACCTCTAAGGATTTCTCTCTAGGAGGACTCCAGGAATGACGTTGGGAGAAATATGTGGTAGAAACTATCCCATAATTATTTTGTTGCAGAGTGGGTTGGATCTACACATGTAGAGGAGGTTGAGAAGGTCTAAGATGAACAAGAGGTGAGGAAGACAAAACAAACTCTTGCCGAGAAGGAGGCGGGGGGAACCACAAAAGCAAGTTTACCACTAGCACCCTTATTTTTGCTCACAGTGGTCCATTTCTTGGAAATGACCTCTTACAAAATGAAACTAGGTTGAGAATTAATAGGATTGGCACGTTGAGTAAGAGGGTAATTGTGAATACGATGATCAAAAGATTGACAATGAAAATGGGTATCGGGGAGGTTGAAATAGAAAATTTTCTGTGAGATATGCATCAACCTGACTTGAATGTTGATGTGGTCCCACATATTATAGGCTAAATCAATCTCAACACAAACCCACTATTGTTGTGATATTCGATTGATACATGTGAAACGATAGCTGACATTAATGTAGTTCTATAATTTCTATTTGGCATTCTCCATGTATGTCATTGTTAGTAATATTTGTTTCAGTAAATTACATTTATTGTTTGAAAGTTTTTCTTTAATATATCATGTATGGTAGGAATTCTCAAAGTTTTCCTAATGTTGAAAGGGGTGTGTGTTATCCCTCCAAGTTATTATCAATCCCCTAATGTTTTTAAAAAAATTAGACTCAAAACTCAATGTGAATCAACAATAAATTGATGAATGCAAGTTTTCTAACCCTTATATTTATATTTGTGTGCAACACTATCTAGCAGATGATGATATAATGGTCTCTAGATTATGCTTGAATTTAATGTTTGAATACAAATTCTCTTGGAAACAATAATTCTACCCTCCTAAATTCATTATCACTCTTATAATATATTCTTTAAGATTAATTAATTATTTGTAAATCGTGTTTTCATTAATGTCAATAAGTGTCGTTAATGTGAAAAGGATAAAGGAACAACATGTGTGAAGGTTGATTGATAGTGTCATTCATTTTTTTAGTCTACCATTGATTTGTTGGCATGGTGTCTTGAGTAGGTGTAGTGGTTTTTAGAAGTATTATAATGATAGGTAGATGTTGTATGATGTCATGAAGCTTATTGAAGGATATTGTAGGTGGGTAATATTGACAAAGTCATGAGGAGGTTAGCATGGAAAGTACAAGCATGATCAAGAATCCTATTTAAGAGGCATAATCAACATACATGAAGGAGGATGGTATGTGTAGATAAAAGATCATGCACTTTAGGTGATTATCTAGTCATGATTGCATACTACTATTCATATAATTCTTAAGTAAGAAAAGTACTAACTAACCCATGTCTTTGGTCATATTTTCTTTCTTTTTGTTGCCACTTTTGTTCTTACACACTTTCTAGCCCATTCTATCTTTTCATTCCTCGACATTTCTCATCTTGGATACCAACGTCTAGATAGAACACTAGCACTAGGTGCCCCCATCCCCTCTGGGTGCCCCAAACCTCTTTTTACTTTGATTACATCTTTTGGGTCCTCTCTAGCCATTTGAGCATCTTATCTTTTTGTTAGTCGGCCTTTTTGGGGTTAATTACAAAATTCAAGAAAAAGAATCATATAAATTTAAATTTATGTCACCATAACAAAGGACCAAGCACTAAGCATTAGCTATCACCACTTAAGGTTACATCCATTATAACATCCACTCAAGGGCAAGGGACTACATTCTTCTATATACACTTCATATGAAGGAAAGTTCATTCTATTCCATCACACATCTACTTACATCTTCTACATCTAGCTATTTAATCGCTATCAAGTGTGACACACACATGAAACACCTAGGGCACAATTTTACACACACACACACACCAAGAACTACATTGGGTCTGAAGGAAGAGGAAAACCTTGTTGCTCCAAGAGTTAAAACTGATAATCTTCAACTCCAAGAGCCCTTCTACCGTGGGTAAATATTAGAGTTGCTAGAACAGAAAATGATTAAGAAATTGCTCTTAAAACTGGAATCCATCAAAAATGAATCCCCAGCGGAGTCGCCAAAAACTATTGGTTTTCAAATAAGGAATTTAATGAACACAACAGTCAGGGGATAGAAAGTCCCTCTTTAATGGGAGAGGTTCCCTTATTTAAAGGAAAAATTCTATTTACAAATGTACAATGTTTAGTTTTAAAGAGGAACTCTGATATCATAAAAGTGTTTTAAATGTCTGATTATAAATACAAAAGGATAGAAGAACTAAGAAAAGGGAAAAGGTAGAATAGCATTCTCAGGAAATGTAGATAGCAAAATAATTCCTTATAAATGCTGAACTGGGATCATATAGAACAAAATCATGTGTTAAAACCATAAGATGTTATTTTAGAGACAAAAAGTTATAGAGATGACATCCACAAGAAAATAAGGCTTCTTGATGCAAAATAGATTAATGATTCAATAATTTTAACAAATAGGAAAGAATGAATAAACACAGATAGAAACATAAAGGTAAATCTTCTTGTATTGATAGCTTTTGACTCTTTTACACTTTCAAAAATAATCACAGTTCCAACCCCTTAGAATGTCATGGAGAGCTCATTATATAGCTTACAAATTGGTTACATTGGTAACCATTCTTTTAACTAAAATATTAATTAAGGAAATGCATAATACAACGTCCTTAATTAATTACAAGGATCACGGCACTAAAAATAGAAGAAGAGACATCCGATTATGACTGACGTGAGCCCACTAATTTGAGGATCTGATATCTAAATTTATTCAATGCTTCTGTTATTTCCATGCCTCTTGGAATTGTGGTGTTGGAAGTGGTGTGAGTCCAAGTGCCTCAACATTTCTCCATATATTTATCGAATTCGGTGTGCTCCAGGTATTCTTTATTTTCCTCAACAATTGCAGATTGAAGGGATAAAATGTCCTTTATCTTCTCTTTGGTAATTGACTCCTCTATGAACAAGTCATCCTTAACAAATGTTCTTAACTGAGCTTTGATTTCTTGAAGAGAGAAGAGAATGCCTGAAATTTCATCTTGAAGTTAGTAGTGGATATCTTTAAAGGTAGATGAAACACAAGTTTTAAAGACTCTCCTTTCTGCCATACGTTCTTTAATTCTCCCAGTGCTTCCTCAAGAACCTCCATCTTCCATTCAAAACTAAAAGTCCATGCCTTTGAAAATTTATTCTTCGTGTCATCAAATACATTATTGACCAATAAGATATTTTCATCAGTTTGGCCCATTAGGTGGAGGTCTATAATACAACTACTCTAGAGCTTCAACTCTTTATCCATAGCTTTGATTGAGGAGGAGAGTTTCTGCTGCAAGTTGGCCACCTTCTCGTTGGCCTTGAAGGATTCCTCAATGAAATTGAAGCTTGCTATAATCATACCATCCACCATGGCCTCAACAGACTTCCCATAAGTAGAATACTTATGTATGTCTTTGATGCTCTCAACTTCATCCTGGATGAGAATCATGGGGGGTGGAAGAGCAGCCAGTGGGGCAGGATCTAAAACCTTATCTTTGGCCAACAATGACTTGATAAAGTTGGAAAGAACTAGGTTCTGTTCTTCCAACTGTTCTATGGTCTGCTTTCACTTCTCAACTTGTCCAATAACCCTTGTTACCATTTCCTAAAGGTTATGAACCTCACTCTCAGAAGTGGATTCTCCCATTAGGATCCTTGAAAGCTCTAAATCAAAGACCAAAATATCCTGCTCTACCTTATCAGCCTTGGGCTTTGCAACTTCCAGGAACTACTAGTCCTGAGCATCAGTTACTAACCTTGAAATGGTCTTGGTTTTATTTTTTGGAGGGGGAGGGGCAGTACTCAACAGAGCTGTCACATCATCAAAATTTGGCCCTGTTAGATGAGAAGAATATTTTCTCTTCTTGCTATCAACCAAGGGCTACACCCAGGAAAAGGTAGAATAAGAAGAGGAAGGAACAAGAGGCCCAAGAGCAAGTGAACTCATGGCACTCAGAGTATTAATCATTGTTTCCTCCAGTAGAGAAGTACTTGAGACCTTAGGAACTTCCTCTGCAGAAGAGTCTAGTATACTAGGAGGTTCAGTACTTGGCACTTATTTTCCTTTTGGAACAGTGATTTTAGGAGCTCCTATAGGATCTGACACTTCACCTTCATCACTCTCACTAAGAAAAATAATGTTCTCCGACCTTGAAGGAAATTTTGACTACTCCAGAAGAGATTCTTCATCAATTGGTTCTTGCTTAACCTCATTAATCTTCTTTTAATACACTTGAGTAGAAGAAGAGGGAGTAGATTATTCAGGATCTTTTATTGGGGAAGGAGGAAGGGTCTTCTCAGGTAACTTTGTGTTGGATGTATGTGCTTATTTTCCAGGCATGGAAGTATCTCTAGAAGAAGATCCACCCTTATTCTTATTGAGCTCAAGAACCTTCCTGTCAAACAAAACTTTAGTTCTTACAAAAAAAAGGCAATAATATCAAAAAAATCATCTCTCTCTTTTTTGTACCAATCCAAATCTTCTAAAGGAGTTTGTTTGATTGATGTTTCATATTCAAAGGATTGTAAGTCCTCATCATCATCCTTAAATCCTTCAGGAGCTTGGTAGAGATTGAGATCTATAATTTTTTGTAGAGAGAGTCTGTCATAGTGCCTCCGTCTGGCTTCAAAATCATCTACACAATCAGCCCAGTAATCCTCAGTATCTGGCTTGTGATGATAGATTATCTTGAGGTTCTGATCAATAAAATTCTTTAGATCAAAACAAGTTCTAGGTATGAAGAAATGAACAGTGAGAGGAGTAATATCCCTTTCTATATTTTTGGCATCCAGAGTTGTTTTACATGTATAATTTCCCAAGGAGATAGGGAAATGTAGACCAGTGATCTTCCTGTCTTGCAGGTTCTATGTAGCTTATCAAGATACCTGCACACTTCAACCAAATACATTTTATCATTGCAAAACATGGGGAGTTTAAGGGGTGTAGTTTCATAGCCAGCCAACTTGATGCATGATAACCTCCTAAATTGGATGAAGAAAGCCCCATACTTGGCTATCAGGTTCATAGCTTCATCAGAAAATCTCCAAGTAGTATCACCTTCCAAGAGTCTTACAATATACATGGTGAAAGCATCATTGACTCTTCTAAAATTGTGACTTCTAGCTTCAAGGGTAAACTGAGGGTAGTATGTGTAAATAGGCTCATTCTTTTGGCCCTCCATGTAGGTGAAACCGAACCACTTCCGGGATGCAGCTAAGGTATACATGAGATAAGAAGTCATATAGAACTTCTTAGTTTGCTGAACACTAGACAATTACTCAGTCAAATTCATGCAAACAATTTCAGCCCAATTAATGATATGCTTGCCCTCGCAGATGATATTTATAAAGGGGCACACGCAGAAGTGAAACTTATTAATGGAAGGCAACCCCATGATACAAGTGAGAAAAATAATAAAATCAGACAGGTCCTCATTAAAATCAACCCTGAATAATGCCTTGGAGAGTCGGGACTCTCCCTTCTTAGGGTTCTTTAACCATGATTTTTCTATTCAGGCCTTGTATTTCTCACTATCTTGATCAAATAGGGTTTGATCTTGAGCACGAGTGAGAACTATGGAATATTCAGTATCTAAAATGTATAGGGCAGCAATAATGGCAAAATAATCTAGTTTAGCAATTAATTCCCCATGCACATTATCAAGTTACTTGGTATCTGAGTTAAAATGGGCTCCACAGGCAAACATGGTGTCGGAACACTATACAAAGATATGAAAATAAGTTGCGTATGAAATTCCACTGTCACTGATCATTTGTGCCATGGGAGCAGGATTAGAACATGTTAGTAGGCCCCAAAAATCTCCAAAATCTAAGTACCAAACCTCACTATCTCCAATATCAGGTACAAAGGTCTCAAGAGGTGACACATGTTCTTGACCTTGAAACTTGATCTTCATTTTTGGAAACATGCAGGGGAATAGCCTTCCAAGATCAAAATCGTGATAAAAATGCAAAGGGATATAGGGGCATGAGAAAATGACTTTAATGGCCAGGATTCAAACAAGAGATGGAAAGTGAGCAATGTGACAAATGCACATGGGATAGTCCCATTAAATAGCTATTCAGGAGAGATAAGGTCATTAAATGTGCATTAAATTCACCTTGCACCGACTCAAAAATATGAAAACCAGGAAAATCAGAAAAAATTGGCCTGAATGGTCTTTAGTACATTTGGGACATGAGGGATATGAAGACATGATCTAGCCGATGCGGAGGATGCAGGGAATGCAGGTCAAATGAGCATGGGTGGCCTAAGTACTCAGAAACATGAAGGACATGAGGGATGCAAAGACGTGATTCGGCCTATGTGTGCAGTGTGGGGAATGCATGAATAGAAAGCACAGACGCATTTGGAAAAGATGGGACAAAAAATACGTGAAGAACCCAATGTGGGTGATCAGGGAAAAGGAAATGTGGGCGAAGTTGGAACAAATGGGCCAAAAAGTTTTGATAAATCCGTCAGTAAAGGATTTTCAGGGAAATCAGCCGATTGACGAATAGAAGGCCTAGCATTACTTGAGACATGAGGGACAAAAAAGTCTGACATACCAGAAAATAACCAAAATGACTCCAATAAATGTGTATTTTCACTATCTCCTCAAATTTTTACTTCACTAGAACATTACTAAATGGTGTCAACTCAAAAAATTTCAAATTTTTGACTTTCAAAAGAGGGGAAATTTTGAGAGGATAACAACTGGCTCTTTTTGGGGATTACTTGACTAGATCAAAAGAACGAGGCAAGACAAGAACTTGAGAAAAACTTAGGGGAAGAAGACCAGTGCCTTACCCATTGGGAAAAAGAGTCAAGGGAAAACCAATACAGACGGCAACACACAAACAAGTAAAAACAACAACAAACAAAAACATGGAAAAACAAACACACACTATACACAATATACAAAGGGACTTCCTTTTCACCTAGGACTTGAACAATTTCAGGTACTACTAACTATAAGGGAGTGGGAGAGAGGATCCATCCATGTAATCAAGATAGAAATAATTTTCACCAGCAAAGTGCCTGATTCTAAAAGGACCAAGCCAAAGAGAATCAAACTTAGCATGGATTCCTCAAGGTTCATGTCTTTTATCCCTCAACAGAACAATGTCTCCAACTTTGAAATGTCTAGATCTATTTTTCTTGTCAAATAAATATTTCACCTTCTGTTAATGGGAAAATATTCTATCAAAAACCTGCAATCTATCTTCATTCAACTTATGAAGATACATAATCCTTTAATCTAAAGAATCACTGAAACTAGTGTCCTCAATGGCCTTCATCAAATAAAAAGCTGGTAGCTCCACTGTCACTGGTAGCTGGGCTTCCACACCATACAACACTTGAAAAGGAGACATACCAATTTCTCTTTTAAGTGTAATCCTATCTACTTAGAGAGCATCATAGAGCTTCTTGTGCCAGTTTCTTTGAGATTCATTAACAAGTTTCCTTACAATAGCCACCGGATTCTTGTTGGTTGATTTTGCCTATCCATTCCCTTGAGGGTAGTAATCTGAAGAGCGAGTAAGGTAAATGCCATATCCATAACAGAAATCCATCATCTCATCAAAATAATTTTTTTAAGCATTATCAGTCATAATCTTGTTTGGTACTCCAAATCTTACCAAGATGTTTTCTTTGATGAAATTACATACCACCTCAGAAGTAGTACTCTTAACTGGAATGGCTTCTACCCACTTAGTGAAATAATCTGTGGTAGTCAACACATGAGTATGTCATGCACTTGAAGATGGGTTGAGTGTTCCAATGAAGTCCAAACCCCACTGTTGAAAGGGTTCTTCTATCACAACTAGTTTAAGCGGTAAAGTAGCCAACTTTGGTCTTCCCAAAAGGTTTGAAAAGCTTCACATTTGTCAACCCACCTTAATGCATCTTTAAACAAAGTAGACCAATAGTACCCTGCATGAAGAATTTTGTGGGTAGTTACGATAGATGAGAAATGACCCCCACATGCTTAATCATGGAAGGATGAGAAAAGCTTCTGTTATTTCTCTTTGTCAACACATTTCAAGAATATTCCATCCACTCCTCGTTTGAATAAATCATTCGCCCACAACACATATTGTGTTGATATTATTTTGATAGCCCTCTTCTCCTTGGTAGTTAAATGAGATGGAAATTCACCATAGGTGAGGAAGTGAGCAATGCTAGTGTACCATTCATCTATTGAGATGAGAAATAGAATAATAAGAACATCAACCTCATCCCTAGGAAACTCATGACCAGCTCCTACAGCAATGAGTTCACACTGGCCTTTACCCTGAACTAATTTAGTTGGTCTGATGTCAATATCATATTCCTAAACCTTTTCTACCCAGTTTCCTCTCTTAGTTCCAAATTCTTGTTGTGTAAGAATAGACTTGATGGTTATATCAGACATCAGTACCATAGAGTGAGAGTTAAAGATATAGAATCGAAACTACTTAACTTTAACCATTACAAAATCATGTTTCTCCATCATCGTGTATTTCAACTCATGATTTTTAAGAATATAACTCATGAATGCAATTGGGATCTTGTGACCTTCATAATATTTCTAGGTCAACACATTAGCCAGGGTATTTTTTGTGGCATAGCAATACATAATAAAATATTTGCTGAAATCTGGACATGCTAAGATAGGAGTCTTAGCAATAGATTTTTTAATATTTTCAAATGCTTCCTTTCCATCAGTGGACCAACCAAACATCTACTTTATTTTCATCATCTGAGAGATATTAAAATTCAACTCTTCAAAATCAGGGATGAATCTTCTCAGGAATTTGATCTTACCAAAGAAAGAATGCACTCCCTTTTTACTTGTAGGAAGAGGAATCTGCTGAATATCTTGAACTTGTTTAGGATCAATCTTGCTGCCTTCCTTGGAGAAAACATGTCCCAAAAATTTTCCCTCCGTGACACAAAAGACATATTTCTTAGGATTCAGGGAAACTCGATGTTCCCTACATTTCAAGAGAACTATTTCTAGATGTTGAAAGTGATCTGCTTTGTTTTTGGAAAATACGGTTAGGTCATATAGATACAAAACAATACATTTTCCTTTCAGACTTCCAAAATCCAAATCCATGGCTCTCTGAAAGGTGGCATCGACATTGATGAGACCAAAGGGAATCCTCTTGTAAGAAAAATTACCCCAAGGAGTGGTAAAGGTATTCTTGTGCTAATTTGCAGTGTTGACTTCTACTTGGTTATATCTTGAGAAACCGTCAAGCATGGACAACATCTCAGCTTCTGTAACAACTTGCAACACTTGGTACATCATGGGTAGGGGTAGTTTTCCTTCAGAGAATCCTGATTCAGATTCTTGAAATTGACATAGATTTGGGTCTCGCCATTTTTCTTCCTGACAGGCACAATATTAGGAATCCATGTTGAATGATGGATGGGGAAGATAATTTTGGCCTTCAAGAATTTTTGTATCTCTTGAAAAATGGTGTCGGCAATCTTTGGATTGTACTGCCTTTGATTTTGTTTGAATGGTTTAATCCCAGGTTTGAGAGGAATGAAATGCTGCATCTCATTTGGCTGAAAAGCTTTCAGATCATCATAAGAATAAGAAAGTACATCAATGTACTTCTTCAAAATATTTACTACCTTCTTCTTTTCCTCTTGTGTGTAACATTTCCCAATGTTCACCATTTTGGGGTCAGCAGAGCCCCCAATGTTAACCTTTTCATATTCAGTAGATTGTTAGGCTCCTATAGAAGCTTTAGCCTTAACATACCTTTCATGTTTATCAAACAATTCCTCCAGACTCACCAGTCCTTTAGGAATCTTGTTAGCTTTTAGTCTGATGCACCCATCTTGATCTGTCTCTTCTTTGATACCTTCCTCATTGGAAGATACACTCTCACGAGGAAAATTATCACTTCCTTCAAAATACAATTGTTCAAAGTTATCCCTGAGTTCCAGGAAAGAGAGAAAATGTTGATCATCATTGAAAATTTTCCAGTTGCTTGCATTATTTAACACTCTGAACTATTGTTACTTCCTCCTGAGCATTCAAGTGTTGATATATGATTTCTTCTGTATAAGGATGTGTTCCTTTGATTGTGAAGTCATGCTTGATATTGATTGTATCTTCTTTGCTCTTGAAGATCTTTGACTGAGTCAGGATATGCTTGGACTCTTTTATTTCTTTCATTTTTAGCACCTGAGTTCAATCTGATTTCGGGATGAATTGTGGATTTACCCATCTTTATGACTCAGCCTTGGATCAGTGGCATTGATCCAAGAGATGTTTTAAGTTTATTCTGGATGAACAAAAATTATAGACCTTACGAAGGGTGCAAGGTCTGAATGTGTTGAATAAGCAATTCTGGAGTCTAACTCAGGTTGATCGTGTTAAATGAATTGGTTCCCGATATCGTAATATCAGGAAGGTCTAGACCTTGAGCCAGGTAATAAATTCTGGTATATACTGCTAGCTTATTATCAATGCTGGATAGAATCCATTTCGGGAATGTATATCTGTTGGTTCTTATACTGAACGATTCTATTTGTTAGACCTAGACTGGATTTATTAAGGTTAATAACCTAAACCTAAACTATAACCTATGGGTTGGATTAGTGCTAATCTAACCTAGCCCTAAACTATAAGCTAAATGTTCCTAAGGTTAGCGACCTAGCACTAAGGAAGTTAGACTAAAGTATCACCTTAAGATCTAACCTATGTTTCTAACCTAACTAATGATAGTGGATGAAGGGGGACCTATGAAGGGGTGCGAGCCATGGGCGGTAGTTTCTATGGCATTTATGAGATGGATAAGTATGAAGGACTTGGGATTTGGTGGAGGTTGTAAATATCTGTTGGGACCGACGTGGCAGAGTCGCCAAATCTGGAAATGGTCTTTTGTTTGCATTTGTCAATCGCCAACTATGGCGGTCGGTGGCAATGGAGTTTGGGCGGGAATTTTGGAGTTAATGTCATTAATGAACTCGGTTCCCGAGCACGGATTGCTCGGGAAGGCATGCAAAATGGAAAACTAGTTGGTTGTTTGGTTTTCCATGCGCTCCGGTTTTCTCTCTGTTTGATCACTGGTTCTTCGAACCAGTCTACTTGGTGTTGCATGGCAACTATGAGAATAACTAGCTCTTTTCTCTGTCGAGGAAAGTTTATAAGGCATGAGGGTAACAAATTATTGTTGCTGAATCTATCGTGGAAGAAGAGGAGAAGGCTCGAGCTCATTCAGAGGTCTTCTTCAGATTTTTAAAGTGACATTACCAGGCATGATAGGCCCTGACTTTTAAAAATCTTGCTTTACTTCAAATGCTTTCATTAAAACAACTCTGTTCAGGTGATTTCAGTTCAGTTGGTTTGAAGCAATGTTTTGGTTCTTCTTTTCCTGTGGAATTATGAATCTCAGGTTTTTCGAAGACCTTGTTGGAATGGTTACTGTATTATTCTTCTTTTTGGTTTCATTTGGATTAAAGACCGGCTGTGCTTTTATTGTTGATTGAACCCTGTTTGATTCTTGCTGTGAATACTTGAAGTTCTTCTGTTGGGAATGCTTGCTGTGATTATTCTACTTGATTGTGACTATTGTAGAAGTCCTTACTGAGTTTGTGATTTTGGGTTAGAATCTGTTGAAAGTAGCAAGGATTAAATACGAAAATGACTCAGTGAGAGTCTTTGTAATGTTTCGTATGTTTCGACTTCTGTTGAAGTTTTGTAGAGGATACTTTTAGCATGTTATGGTTGGAACTCTTGAAATTGATAGTATGTTATGACTTCTGTAGAAGTTTAGTTGAGAATGCTATTTGGTTTCGACTCCTTTTGAATCCTTGAAACGTAACTTATGTTTTTAACTTCTGTAGTAGTTTCCTTGTGCATACTGTTGGAATCCTTGAAATGGGTGGTATGTTATTGACTTCTGCGGAAGCTTGTTGTGGATACTCATTGGTTTTGAGTCTGTTGAAGTCCTTGAAATGTAACTAGTGTTTCTACTTCTGTGTAAGCTCAGTTGTGAATACGGTTGGTATTGACTCAGTGAGAGTCCTTGAAATGTATCTTGTATTTCAAACTTCTGTCTAAGCTTGGTTATGAATGTTGTTGTTTTGTTAAGAATACTAAATGTTATTGACTTCGATGGAGTCCTTGAAATGTAATTTATGTTTTAACTTCTGTAGAAGTTTTGTTGTGAGTACTTTTAGGATTCTTGAATTGTTGTCGTATGAATTCAACTTCAATCGAAACCTTGGTTATAAGTACTGGTTGGATTTGACACTGTTGGAGTCCATGATATGCTGCGTGTTGGCTCGTTTCTCGATTTGAGTCCTCGCTGAGCATGCATATCATTTTGACTCTTTCTTAATATTGTTGTGTTATGTTCAGTTCGATTCTGAGGAATTAAGGGATGGGGTTTCTTTATCAACTCGACTTTGTTTGAGACCCTGTTATATTTCGTAGTAGCTCGACTTCAGATGAAACTTTGAGGAAATTTATTGATATGGAATTGGCTTCTGTGAAGACCTTGTTGTGATTATTCTTCTTGAAATCGGACTTCTAATTTACATCCTTGTTGTATAATCGTAGGGATTTGATTAGTTGAATGAAGCTGTGCATGTTGTGTTTCGACTCAGTGTGAATGTCACTGTATTTGCATATGGAAACGTTATTTGTTTTAATGTTATCTTGTCTCAAGTTTGACTGAAACAAAGAGCTCTTAGCTGTACCATGTCAGGCGATGGCGTTGGGTATTTTCATGTTGATAAATGATAGGGAAAAGATTTGTTGAGTCTTTCATGGTTGGATTATTTTCTGTTGCTTGGCGCGAGAGCTCTTGAATTGCTTAGTAGCTACAGGTGACTTTTATATTTGGATTTAGATGGAACTGTAGTTCTTCTTGTAATCTCGACTGTTTAGTCGCATGCGTAAATGTATTTGCATTAATCTAAAGGAGTCGGTACAGTCCAGAATGTTATTGATTTAGGATTCTGATGGACTCTGTTTCTTTCTTCTAGACTGTAATTTATATGTTGATGTATATAATAAGTTGAATAGGAAAATTCTCTCTCTCTCCTAGACAGGAAACCTTGTGTGCTTTCTTCTTGCATCCTTTTGCGATCTCTACGGTAAGGGCATAACAAGAATAAACTGTGGTATTGTATGGAGAGACTGGTATAAAATGTGTGTTGCTGTATAAATGGGTATACTTGTCAATACCATTGAAATGTGTTATGATGATAAAAGAATTAAGACAGTGAGCTTGTTGAATGTTTTAACTGCCTTTGAGAAATTGTTAGAAACAATCTTGTAGGAGTTTTGTTGTCTTTAGAATGGTTGTATTCATATGTTCTTAGTCTCTAACATATAGGATGATTAGCCTGATTTAAGTTTGGAATGTGAAGAAATGATTTCATATAAACAGGTTGTTTAATGAGAACAATTGGTGGATTGCAATTGTTTTAAGAATTAGTGCTTATCATGCTCAGTTCACCGAACTGACCCGTGTTGACAATTTTTGCAGATGGTTGCCGTAAGTGGTAAAGACACGCAGATCTGATGTGATGTTCAGATTGTTTAATTTGGTTTTATGATGAATTCCAATTTGATTCTCTAAATGTACTACTTGAAGAAAGATGTTCTTTTGCTGTTGAGTATTGTATCAAATATGCTGAATGCATAAAATGTATTTGATTAGCTTAGAAATGAATGAAATGAGGTATTTGTTACGTATGTGTTTGCATTCGTATCTTGATGGATTGAACTTCTTCGGTTCGAATGATTTTAAGAGCATTGTTATTATTGTATACCTTGGAGACATTTGGGATTCTCTAAGTAAGCTTTGCAAAGATTATGTGACTGAATACTTGTGTATGTTTAGTAGTTCTGTTATGTTCTATCTAAAGCTAAATTGGAATTTAGATCACTGTCTTTCGAGAAGCTAAGGTTAAAATAAACCTCAACAGGAAGCTAAACGGGCTGAATAAATTATTACTTCCTAGTCTTGATCTAAGTCAAGACAACGTTTAATTGGATTTTTAATCACTATATCTCAATACTAATAAGTAAGATATATTTCAGTTATGAGAACTGATATAAACCAAAAAGGGTATGGTTAGCAACCTTATGTGAAGATTAAGGGCTATTGCCCAGTTTCGTTGATTTAGATTTCTGTTTTTCAATGAACTCCTTGATGGGACCTCAAGTCTTAATAACTTCTCTTTGTGAAATGGGTTTTATTAAGAAAGGTAATTCTAAGGTGAGGAACCCAGGGGTTGGGAAAAGACTACCCTAAAAGGAGCGTCTTAAAGTATAACTTTAACTCAACGTATGTAACACCTTAAAATAAGTAGATCTTTTCGAGGTGGATTTGAAGGTTGATGGCACAAGTCAACTGCAGGGTTGTACCTTCGAGAAGATTAGGATCTTCTCGAAGATACAACAATGCAGGTGACTTATGGCGACACCCTTTGCATTGATCGTTAAGATTTACACCTTAAACTCGAACAAGTTTTACTCTGGGACTGATTAGGAATGTGGTCATGTTATAAGGCTGCCCCAGGAGACTCGGGGTATCTTGACACACTGGGTTAACTAGGGTTGACCCAGTATGTCAGCGTATCCCTAGTCCTCGGGAGCATCCCTATAACGTTGTCATATTACTAATCCGTTCCTGAGTGAATAACTTGGGGCAGGAGAGACTGACAGAAGTCAGTATAAGACATTCTACATAACATAGGAATGGGGTGAAGGACGTATTCCAGATTGACGAGTATGCCGTCAAGGGATACGAGACATAAGCAGTATGTTTCAAATCTTTGGCCAAAGTATCGCAAGCTGCTGATTGCGTTGTCCTATGTCACCTAGTCTAAGGGACGAGATGCCGATGAATAATGGTAACAATTATTCAGATAGGTTCCTTGGACAGAGCATTCTGAATCCCAGATTAGGGAAGAGAACCGCAAGAGTGATGTGTTAAAATAAAAACGCCAACTCTTTGATACTCATGAATAGATCGGTAGATTACCGAGTCATGGAATGAATAGATCGGAGGTACTCCGAGTCATTACAGCTGCATATGGTTATCTGTTATAAGAATGGTTGTTTTGATTTGTGAGTTCTAAATTATGTATTTAGAACTAGGAAGCATTTATCAAAAAAAAAAAAAAATTTACTTGTTCTAATGTTCTAAAATGGGGATGTTACATCTTGGTATCAGAGCTGAAGGTTGCAGCTCTTGGACCTATTGTGTCCATAATCTGATAAAAACCTGAATTTTCTTGTAACAGAAAATGGTTAGAACAAGGGGGAACGTTGCGAATAATGCTCCACCAGAAGGAGGGGCAGCAACAACCCAAAAGCTTGATGAGATCCTTGCTGCCCTATTGGACACAAGAGATCGTTTAGCTGTACTTGAACAACAAGTAATGGGAAATGAGGAGGAAGATGAAGCTGGTAATAACAATCAGCAACCTCCTGAGGACAACCCCGATATGGGTGTTGATAATAATGCTGGAAATGCACCTGTCCAACCAGAAAACAAAAAGGCCAGGTTGGCAGCAGAACTCACTAATGATATAAAAAGGATAAGCCCACCTAAATATGATGGCACCACATTAGGAGATGGAGCTGAGAACTGGCTCAGCGAAATGGAGAAGTACTTTGCAATAAGAAACTTCTCAGAGGAAACCAAAGCTATTTGGGGAGCCTATCAGCTTTCCCACGAAGCATCTTCGTGGTGGGATAGCCGTAAAGCTGAGCTAAATATTGATGAGACCAATATTACTTGGGATCAATTTAAGGGCTATTTTAGGCAACGTTGGCTGCCACAACTTTTCTATGATCAGAAAATGACTGAATTCCAGAATTTAGCTCAAGGGAAGCTAACGGTAACTGAATACTGGGAGCGGTTTACAAAACTCCTCAAGTATGTACCGCAGTATCAAACTGACGAGAAGTTCAGAATACGGAAATTCATCATGGGACTGAATCCCGTGATAGGGGGAGAGGTCGATGTTCACAGTCCAACCACTATGGAAGGAGTTGTTGAAAAGGCCATAAGACAAGAACAGAAATTAAAGGCTATTTCTGCTCATAAAGAGGAAGTGCGGAAGAAGATTGCAAACCCTTCTTCAACTTCACTTGCACCCAAAAAGGGACCATGGAAAAAGTTTGGAAACAGAAGTAAGTTTCCAGGGGATAATAGTAAGAAAGCAGTAGCAAATAAGCCTGCTGGAAATGTAAGGGATAATTTTGCCAAAAATTATAACAATGGGCAGAAGCCCTATGGAGGACAACGTGATAATTACAAGGTTGGAGGTAATTTTGAGCCTAAAAAGGGACCTGTAGGAGGCTGCTACAATTGTGGCAAAGACCACTACGTGAATCAGTGCCCTTTGAAGAAGGATGATCGTAATCAGCAGCATAAGATACATGCTGCAGTAGCAGACAAGCAAGCTGAAAAGCAGGTGACACCTATAGAAGTTCCGGGTAAGTTATTTGGCATACCTGTCACTATTCTTTTTGATACAGGAGCTACTGAATGTTTTATTTCTAGTAAACTTGCTTCTAAACTTAAAAGAAAGGCTGGAAAAATGGATAAATCTTGGACTGTACAGTATGGTAATAATTCTGTTCATACAGTGAGTATGTGTCTTTTTGGGGCAGTCCTTGACTTACCTAACTTTTCCACTGAAGTTGACCTCTATGTTACACCTTTGGGATCGTATGACATTGTCATCGGTGTCAATTGGTTAGCTGACCATAAAGCAAAAGTAGATTGCTATGAAAAGAATATAAAATGTTTAGATGATCGGCTGAAAGCAGCAGAGATTCAAGGTGTGAAACGGGAGATTTCAGTTAGAAAACTGTCAGCTATGCAGCTTAAAAAGGCTAAAAACAAAGGATGTACCCTTTATGCAGTAAAGATATCTGAATTTTCAGAAGAAGATGGTGATTCCATGAAACGATTTCCACTGTTGCAAAGTTTCAAGGATGTTTTTCTGGAGGAATTACCAGGTTTACCACCCAAGAGGGAATTTGACTTCACCATCGAAATCAAACCAGGAACAGAACCTATTTCCAAAGCACCTTATCGGATGACTACTACAGAGTTAGTCGAGCTTAAGGCACAATTGCAAGAACTTTTGTCTAAAGGTTTGATTAGACCAAGTGTTTCACCTTGGGGAGCGCCAGTAATATTTGTGAAAAAGAAGGATGGAACACTTAGGCTGTGTATTGATTATCGGATGTTGAACAAAGCAACAATCAAGAACAGATACCCACTTCCAAGGATCGACGATCTATTTGATCAGATGCGTGGGGCAGCGGTTTATTCTAAGATAGATCTTCGATCTGGTTATCATCAGTTAAGGATTAGAGAGGAAGATATTCATAAAACAGCTTTCCGAACAAGGTACGGACATTATGAATTCACGGTTCTACCCTTTGGATTAACTAATGCACCCGCAGCTTTTATGAACTTAATGAATAATATCTTTCAAGAATATTTGGACAAGTTTGTACTTGTATTCTTGGACGATATTCTCATTTATTCTAAAAGTGTTGAGGAGCACAATGAGCATTTGAAGATAGTTTTGGGAATTTTGAGAAAAAGAAAGTTGTATGGTAAGTTATCCAAATGTTCTTTCTTTGATTCAGAAGTTCACTATTTGGGTCATGTCATTAGTAAAGAAGGAATTGCTGTAGATCCTTCAAAAATAGTGGCAATAACTGAGTGGCCTGCACCAAAGAATGTGCACGAAGTAAGAAGCTTCATGGGTCTTGCTGGTTATTATAGAAAATTTGTTAAGGATTTTTCTAAAGTGGCTGCACCGATAACTTCATTGCAGAAGAAGGATAAGAAATTTATTTGGAATGATAAGTGTGAAACTGCTTTCAAAAGTCTGAAAAGTCAGTTGACTTCCGCACCTATTTTAGCTGTACCAGACCCTAATGGGAGCTTTACTGTTGTAACGGATGCTTCTGGGGAAGGCCTTGGAGGTGTTTTGTTACAAAATGATCAAGTCATAGCATATGAAAGTAGAAAACTTAAGTTACATGAGCTGAATTATGCTCCTCATGATTTGGAGCTTGCTGCCATTGTTCATGCGCTTCAAGTCTGGAGACACTATTTACTTGGGAAACCTTTTGAGTTGAAAACTGATCACTTAGGACTGAAATATATTTTCACTCAGCCTAATCTAAATGCCAGACAGAGAAGGTGGTTAGAATTTTTATCTCAATATGATTTTGATATTAGCTACATCAAAGGGAAAGAGAATAGGGTAGCAGATGCTCTAAGTCGTAGGAAGCACATTTCTGCTCTTATAACATTAAGAACTCAGTTTAAGGATGAGGTAAAAAGTGCCTCAGAATCTGATATATACTTTCAGCAAGTAAAAGCAGCGCTTGCTGCAGAACCTAATGATGAAAGGTATAAGGGTTTTCATTTTGATAATGAAGGAATCTTACGTTATGAAAACAGGGTATACGTACCTATGCTGAACGATTTGAGAAGGAAGTTGTTAGTTGAATTTCATAATTCACCCTTCTCTGGACACCCGGGTATCACAAAAATGCTTGCTGATCTAAAACAACAATACTTTTGGAAAGGTATGAAAAAGGATGTTATTGATTTTGTGACTCATTGTCTGGAATGTCAGCGGGTTAAGGCAGAACACATGCACCCTGCTGGACTATTATATCCCCATAGCATACCGCAGTACAAATGGCAAGTAATAAGCATGGACTTTGTACAAGGGTTACCTATGTCCAGGAATAAACATGATGTTATCCTGGTAGTTGTAGATAAACTAACTAAGGTAGCTCATTTCATCGCTGGAAATCTAAAGGATGATTCACCAGTGTTGGCCAAAAGATTCGTGCATGAAATTTTCAGGTTACATGGTGTACCGGAATTGATTATATCTGACAGGGATCCTAGAATGACGTCAAGATTTTGGCAAACGCTTAATACAGCTCTTGGAACGAAACTAAACTTCAGTTCTGCATATCATCCGGAAACGGATGGACAAACAGAGAGAGTAAATCAAGTGTTGGAAGATATGTTGCGAATGTATTGCATGGATCAACAGTATAAATGGGAAGAGTATCTTCCACTAGTTGAATTCGCATACAACAACACTTATCACTCATCTCTTAAAATGGCACCTTTTGAAGCACTTTATGGAAGGAAGTGCAGAACCCCTGTTAGTTGGGATAGTGTTGAGGATAGAGTGGTAATTGGACCAGATATCCTCACTGAAATGGAACAGCAAGTAAAGTTGATTCGTGAACGATTAAAGGAAGCAGCAGATAGGCAGAAGAGCTATGCTGACCTTAAGCGGGTTGATCGAAGGTTTGAGCTTGGTGAGAAGGTTTTTCTTCGTGTTAAACCCAGAAAGAGTTCTATAACTTTTGGCAAGGCTGCCAAGTTGTCACCTCGTTACGTGGGACCTTTCGAAATTGTCGAAATAATCAATCCTGTAGCTTACCGATTAGCATTACCACCTGCTTTGTCTCGCATGCATGATGTTTTCCATATTTCTTTGCTTAAGAAATACGTTTCAGATTTGTCACATGTCTTAAATTGGAATTCCTTGCAGGTCCAAGACCCAGGAATAATCGTGGTTAAACCCACACGAGTGCTGGAAACTCGCCAATTGCATTTGAGAAATCGTGAAATACAGCAATGTAAGGTCCAGTGGGACCAGTTTAACGAAGAAAGTGCAACTTGGGAAAATCTGGAAGAGATGAAAATTGCTTTTCCTTTTCTTTTTCAACAGAATGAAATCTGTTGACAAAAATTTTTTTTTTTTATGAACTTATCTTTTTCATGTCTACATGAAAGCCAGATTGAGGCAAACATTATTCAGGCTGAATAAAATGTATCGTGACATTGATTTCTGGAACTATTCAAGTTGGAAATAGTCACATTGTATTGTGAACTAATAAATTGGTTGACCTGAAGGTAAATCAAATATGTAATCATCGGGACGATGAATCTTTTAGGAGGGAAGCATGTAACACTCTGAACTATTGTTACTTCCTCCTGAGCATTCAAGTGTTGATATATGATTTCTTCTGTATAAGGATGTGTTCCTTTGATTGTGAAGTCATGCTTGATATTGATTGTATCTTCTTTGCTCTTGAAGATCTTTGACTGAGTCAGGATATGCTTGGACTCTTTTATTTCTTTCATTTTTAGCACCTGAGTTCAATCTGATTTCGGGATGAATTGTGGATTTACCCATCTTTATGACTCAGCCTTGGATCAGTGGCATTGATCCAAGAGATGTTTTAAGTTTATTCTGGATGAACAAAAATTATAGACCTTACGAAGGGTGCAAGGTCTGAATGTGTTGAATAAGCAATTCTGGAGTCTAACTCAGGTTGATCGTGTTAAATGAATTGGTTCCCGATATCGTAATATCAGGAAGGTCTAGACCTTGAGCCAGGTAATAAATTCTGGTATATACTGCTAGCTTATTATCAATGCTGGATAGAATCCATTTCGGGAATGTATATCTGTTGGTTCTTATACTGAACGATTCTATTTGTTAGACCTAGACTGGATTTATTAAGGTTAATAACCTAAACCTAAACTATAACCTATGGGTTGGATTAGTGCTAATCTAACCTAGCCCTAAACTATAAGCTAAATGTTCCTAAGGTTAGCGACCTAGCACTAAGGAAGTTAGACTAAAGTATCACCTTAAGATCTAACCTATGTTTCTAACCTAACTAATGATAGTGGATGAAGGGGGACCTATGAAGGGGTGCGAGCCATGGGCGGTAGTTTCTATGGCATTTATGAGATGGATAAGTATGAAGGACTTGGGATTTGGTGGAGGTTGTAAATATCTGTTGGGACCGACGTGGCAGAGTCGCCAAATCTGGAAATGGTCTTTTGTTTGCATTTGTCAATCGCCAACTATGGCGGTCGGTGGCAATGGAGTTTGGGCGGGAATTTTGGAGTTAATGTCATTAATGAACTCGGTTCCCGAGCACGGATTGCTCGGGAAGGCATGCAAAATGGAAAACTAGTTGGTTGTTTGGTTTTCCATGCGCTCCGGTTTTCTCTCTGTTTGATCACTGGTTCTTCGAACCAGTCTACTTGGTGTTGCATGGCAACTATGAGAATAACTAGCTCTTTTCTCTGTCGAGGAAAGTTTATAAGGCATGAGGGTAACAAATTATTGTTGCTGAATCTATCGTGGAAGAAGAGGAGAAGGCTCGAGCTCATTCAGAGGTCTTCTTCGGATTTTTAAAGTGACATTACCAGGCATGATAGGCCCTGACTTTTAAAAATCTTGCTTTACTTCAAATGCTTTCATTAAAACAACTCTGTTCAGGTGATTTCAGTTCAGTTGGTTTGAAGCAATGTTTTGGTTCTTCTTTTCCTGTGGAATTATGAATCTCGGGTTTTTCGAAGACCTTGATGGAATGGTTACTGTATTTATTCTTCCTTTTTGGTTTCATTTGGATTAAGACCGGCTGTGCTTTATTGTTGATTGAACCCTGTTTATTCTTGCTGTGAATACTTGAAGTTCTTCTGTTGGGAATGCTTGCTGTGATTATTCTACTTGATTGTGACTATTGTAGAAGTCCTTACTGAGTTTGTGATTTTGGGTTAGAATCTGTTGAAAGTAGCAAGGATTAAATATGAAAATGACTCAGTGAGAGTCTTTGTAATGTTTCGTATGTTTCGACTTCTGTTGAAGTTTTGTAGAGGATACTTTTAGCATGATATGGTTGGAACTCTTGAAATTGATAGTATGTTACGACTTCTGTAGAAGTTTAGTTGAGAATGCTATATGGTTTCGACTCCTTTTGAATCCTTGAAACGTAACTTATGTTTTTAACTTCTGTAGTAGTTTCCTTGTGCATACTGTTGGAATCCTTGAAATGGGTGGTATGTTATTGACTTCTGCGGAAGCTTGTTGTGGATGAGTCTGTTGAAGTCCTTGAAATGTAACTGTGTTTCTACTTTTGTAAGAGTTGTGAATACGGTTGGTATTGACTCAGTGAGAGTCCTTGAAATGTATCTTGTATTTCAAACTTCTGTCTAAGCTTGGTTATGAATACTGTTGTTTTGTTAAGAATACTAAATGTTATTGACTTCGATGGAGTCCTTGAAATGTAATTTATGTTTTAACTTCTGTAGAAGTTTTGCTGTGAGTACTTTTAGGATTCTTGAATTGTTGTCGTATGAATTCAACTTCAATATGAAACCTTGGTTATAAGTACTGGTTGGATTTGACACTGTTGGAGTCCATGATATGCTGACGTGTTGGCTTTTTCTCGATTTGAGTCCTCTTGAGCATGCATATCGTTTTGACTCTTTCTTAATATTGTTGTGTTATGTTCAGTTCGATTCTGAGGAATTAAGGGATGGGGTTTCTTTATCAACTCGACTTTGTTTGAGACCCTGTTATATTTCATAGTAGCTCGACTTCAGATGAAACTTTGAGGAAATTTTTGATATGGAATTACTTCTGTGAAGACCTTGTTGTGAGCTTATTCTTCTTGAAATCAGCTTCTAATTTACAGTCCTTGCTGTACAATCGTAGGGATTTGATTAGTTGAATGAAGCTGTGCATGTTTGTGTTTCGACTAGTGTGAATGTCACTGTATTTGCATATGGAAACGTTATTTGTTTTAATGTTATCTAGTCTCAAGTTTGACTATGACAAAAGCTCTTAGCTGTACCATGTTAAACAATGGCGTTGGGTATTTTCATGTTGATAAATGATAGGGAAAAGAATTGTTGAGTCTTTCATGGTTGGATTATTTTCTGTTGCTTGGCGCGAGAGCTCTTGAATTGCTTAGTAGCTACAGGTGACTTTTATATTTGGATTTAGATGGAACTGTAGTTCTTCTTGTAATCTCGACTGTTTAGTCGCATGCGTAAATGTATTTGCATTAATCTAAAGGAATCGGTACAGTCCAGAATGTTATTGACTTAGGATTCTGATGGACTCTGTTTCTTTCTTCTAGACTGTAATTTATATGTTGATGTATAAATAAGTTGAATAGGAAAATTCTCTCTCTCTCCTAGACAGGAAACCTTGTGTGCTTTCTTCTTGCATCCTTTTGCGATCTCTACGGTAAGGGCATAACAAGAATAAACTGTGGTATTGTATGGAGAGACTGGTATAAAATGTGTGTTGCTGTATAAATGGGTATACTTGTCAATACCATTGAAATGTGTTATGATGATAAAAGAATTAAGACAGTGAGCTTGTTGAATGTTTTAACTGCCTTTGAGAAATTGTTAGAAACAATCTTGTAGGAGTTTTGTTGTCTTTAGAATGGTTGTATTCATTTGTTCTTAGTCTCTAACATATAAGATGAATAGCCTGATTTATGTTTGGAATGTGAAGAAATGATTTCATTTAAACAGGTTGTTTAATGAGAACAATTGGTGGATTGCAATTGTTTTAAGAATTAGTGCTTATCATGCTCAGTTCACCGAACTGACCCGTGTTGACAATTTTTGCAGATGGTTGCCGTAAGTGGTAAAGACACGCAGATCTGATGTGATGTTCAGATTGTTTAATTTGGTTTTATGATGAATTCCAATTTGATTCTCTAAATGTACTACTTGAAGAAAGATGTTCTTTTGCTGTTGAGTATTGTATCAAATATGCTGAATGCATAAAATGTATTTGATTAGCTTAGAAATGAATGAAATGAGGTATTTGTTACGTATGTGTTTGCATTCGTATCTTGATGGATTGAACTTCTTCGGTTCGAATGATTTTAAGAGCATTGTTATTATTGTATACCTTGGAGACATTTGGGATTCTCTAAGTAAGCTTTGCAAAGATTATGTGACTGAATACTTGTGTATGTTTAGTAGTTCTGTTATGTTCTATCTAAAGCTAAATTGGAATTTAGATCACTGTCTTTCGAGAAGCTAAGGTTAAAATAAACCTCAACAGGAAGCTAAACGGGCTGAATAAATTATTACTTCCTAGTCTTGATCTAAGTCAAGACAACGTTTAATTGGATTTTTAATCACTATATCTCAATACTAATAAGTAAGATATATTTCAGTTATGAGAACTGATATAAACCAAAAAGGGTATGGTTAGCAACCTTATGTGAAGATTAAGGGCTATTGTCCAGTTTCGTTGATTTAGATTTCTATTTTTCAATGAACTCCTTGATGGGACCTCAAGTCTTAATAACTTCTCTTTGTGAAATGGGTTTTATTAAGAAAGGTAATTCTAAGGTGAGGAACCCAGGGGTTGGGAAAAGACTACCCTAAAAGGAGCGTCTTAAAGTATAACTTTAACTCAACGTATGTAACACCTTAAAATAAGTAGATCTTTTCGAGGCGGATTTGAAGGTTGATGGCACAAGTCAACTGCAGGGTTGTACCTTCGAGAAGATTAGGATCTTCTCGAAGATACAACAATGCAGGTGACTTATGGCGACACCCTTTGCATTGATCGTTAAGATTTACACCTTAAACTCGAACAAGTTTTACTCTGGGACTGATTAGGAATGTGGTCATGTTATAAGGCTGCCCCAGGAGACTCGGGGTATCTTGACACACTGGGTTAACTAGGGTTGACCCAGTATGTCAGCGTATCCCTAGTCCTCGGGAGCATCCCTATAACGTTGTCATATTACTAATCCGTTCCTGAGTGAATAACTTGGGGCAGGAGAGACTGACAGAAGTCAGTATAAGACATTCTACATAACATAGGAATGGGGTGAAGGACGTATTCCAGATTGACGAGTATGCCGTCAAGGGATACGAGACATAAGCAGTATGTTTCAAATCTTTGGCCAAAGTATCGCAAGCTGCTGATTGCGTTGTCCTATGTCACCTAGTCTAAGGGATGAGATGCCGATGAATAATGGTAACAATTATTCAGATAGGTTCCTTGGACAGAGCATTCTGAATCCCAGATTAGGGAAGAGAACCACAAGAGTGATGTGTTAAAATAAAAATGCCAACTCTTTGATACTCATGAATAGATCGGTAGATTACCGAGTCATGGAATGAATAGATCGGAGGTACTTTGAGTCATTACAGCTGCATATGGTTATCTGTTATAAGAATGGTGGTTTTGATTTGTGAGTTCTAAATTATGTATTTAGAACTAGGAAGCATTTATCAAAAAATAAAATAAATTTACTTGTTCTAATGTTCTAAAATGGGGATCCTTATACTCTACTATGTTATTGGTATTTTCAAACTATAGTTTGAATGAGAAAGGATGAACCTTTCCTTCCAAAGATATAAGTACCACACCAGCCCCAGAACTAGCTGAGGAATAACTTCCATCAAATTCCAAATTCCAAATGCCATTAGGATCATGAAATACTTCTGTGGGACATTCTGTTTTATCATGAGACATAATCATATAGTTTCCATGCCAAATATATTCATAAAGTATTTGTGCTTTAGTATCATCTATCTTTTGCACAATATACTCAGATTGCTTCTCAGGAAACAACTTCTTCATCTTTCCATTAACTGGTATAAGGGCTTGTGACCGACCCATTTGGATTTCTCCTCACATGTCCTTACAAAAGTTCCTACTCAACAGCATGCCATATGAAGGAGGGATATCAACTACCAAAATAGTAGCTAAAACCTTTTTCTAAGGTAAGGAAGCAAAAGGTACCTGTGCATCGTTAATTCTTCCAACCAAGGTCACCTCCCTACTCTCCATAGAATAACAAGAACCAATAGTGTGTGTGAGGGTAAGACCCAAAGCATGGGCCACTTTGGTGGGAATTACATTATCTGATGCTCCTGAGTCTATGACATAGTTACTAAGTCTATGGCCTGCTATAAGGAGGTTCACATAAAATGGTTTGATTTTCTCATTAGGTGAGGTGACTGCAGCCACAAGGTTTGGTTGGGGTGCAGAAGATGGAGTAGGAAAAAGACCTTTAGAATAATTAGACAAAGTTTTGGAATGGGAATTGACAAAGTGGACCATTTTGGCAAAAGCTTTTGGATGGGTTTGATAATAATCAACCTCAGAAATTTGGATTTTTATCTTCTTAAGATGATCGATGATATCAAAAGATCCAAAGGTGGATGGGGAATCATCACTAGGAGTTTTAAACTTATCATGTTTTGAGGCTAGAGAAAAAGTAGTTTTAGAAGCAGGAGTAGAAGAAGAAGAATTAGCAGAACTGACCTTTTGCGTGGATGCAGTGGGAACATGAGATCCTCTTCTTGCTACCACTGATATAGTTGTGGGATATTATTTGGATATTTTAGCAAGCTACATCACTTTCTCCTTCTTATTTTTCTATTCTTGATTCATAACAACATATGACTCATTGTTCATCTCTGCTACTACTTCATCATAATCATCTTCTTCATCAACACCTTTTGTGGTGAAGAAATTAACCAGAGACCCCTCAAGTTATTCCATCTCTTCATCAACCTCTTCTTCAAGTTTTTCAAAATCTTCATTAACCTCTTCATCATTAGGTTCTTCAACCTCACAAGTTGCATTAATAGGGACCTTGATGGGTGGTCCCTCAATTTCTAGCCTTGTCTGAGAGGAAGGAAAATGATTTCTAGGCTGAAAATACCTCCTTGGAACATCTGTATAAGGAGCATGCTGAGAAAATTGTTTCTTGATGGCAATAAGGTCATTAGCAAGCTTTTGTACTAATTGATCTGCATTATCTCTAGGAGTAGAGGAAGAGGAAGAAGAAGCTTTAGAATTGGAAAGATCTCTTTTCAACTTACCAAACATGATTAAGTCATCTTCAACACTAATGGCTAATCTCTTGTCCTCATCCAATGTTAAGGTTGGCTCTTCTCAATGCATAGCTTACTTCAGGTAATTGAGCATTCAGGAAGGATTTTTTTTGAATTTGATCTACATTATAGGTATCTAGTGGGATTTTTTTAATTAGCTTATTGAACTTGGCCACAAATTCTCTCATGGGCTCCTGTGGTTCTTTCTTTATTTGAGAAATTTGGGCCAGCAAAGCAAGCACATCTTTTGCAGGCTTTAAACGATTCTCAAATCTTGTTCTCATCGTGGTCCAATTTGTAATGGCCCCAGCAGGAAGGCAATAAAACCAATTTTCTGCATTATCTTGCAAAGTCTCTACAAAAATCCTCACCGAGACATCTTCATGCTCTACTCCAAGGATTCCACATGCAATTATGAAGGCTGTAATATGTTCATCAAGATGCACTTTTCCATCACCTCTGAACTTGGGAAAGTTCTTCCTATTACCCTTGGGTAACTCATGCAAAGGTTGAGGGAGGGCAAGAGGCCCAACACACTAGCCCCAAGGCAATGGAACTGCCATTCTTGGAAAAATTTCTTGAAGAGGAATTGAAACACTAGCAAGAATCAAAGCATGGAGATTAGGGCTGAGTTGCTCTTGAGGGATACCACTGCCAAGAGTTCTGTTTTCAACAAGGGGTGTGCTTGTAGAATGATCTCTTCTATTTATCCCTATTAAAGGAAGAGGAAAAACTTGGTGCTCTAAGAGTTTAAACTGAGAATATTCGATTCCAAGAGCCCTCCTACCGTGGGTAAATCTTAGAGTCGCCAGATCAGAAAATGATTAAGAAATTGCTCCTAAAACTAGAATATGTTAAAAATGAATCCCCAGCGGAGTCACCAAAAACTTTCAGTTTTCAAATAAGGACTTTAATGAAAGAAACAGTCAAGGGACAAAAATTCCCTCCTCTTTAATAGGAGAGGTTCCCTTATTTAAAGGAAAAATTCTATTTACAAATGTACAATGTTTAGTTTTAAAGAGGAACTATGATATCATGAAAGCATTTTAAATGACCGATTATCAATACAAAAGGACATAAGAACTAAGGAATGGGAAAAGGTAGAATAGCATTCTCAAGAAATATAGATGGCAAAATAATTCCTTATAAATGTTGAACTGGGATCATATAGAACAAAATCATTTGTGTTAAAACCATAAGATGTTATTTCATAGACACAAAGTTCTAGAGATGACATCCACAAGAAAATAAGGCTTCTTGATGTAAAATAGATTAATAAATCAATAATTTTAACAAATAGGAAAGAACGAATAAACACAAATAGAAACAGAAAGGTAAATATTCTTGTATTGATAGCTTTTGACTCTTTTACACTTTCAAAAATAATCACAGTTCCAGCCCCTTAGAATGGCGTGGAGAGCTCATTATATAGCTTACAAATTGGTTACATTGGTAACCATTCTCTTAACTAAAATATTAATTAAGGAAATGCATAATACAACATCCTTAATTAATTACAAGGATCTTGGAACTAAACATAGAAGAAGAGAAAGAGGATCCAGAAGAAGAGACATCCGATTATGACTGAAGCAGGCCCACTAATTTGAGGATCCGATATCTAAATTTATTCAATGCTTCTGCAATTTCCATGCCTCTTGGAATTGTGGTGTTGGTAGTGGTGTGAGTCCAAGTGTCTAGACATTTCTCCATATCTTTATTGAATTCGGTATGCTACAGGTATTCTTTATTTGCCTCAGCAATTGCAGATTGGAGGGAGCAAATGTCCTTTATCTTCTCTTTGGTAATTGACTCCTCTCTGAATAAGTCATCCTTGACAAATGTTTTGAACTGAGCTTTGATTTCTTGAAGAGAGAAGGGAATGCCTGAAATTTCATCTTGAAGTTGGTAGTGGATATCTTTAAAGGCAGATGAAACATAAGTTTTAAAAGACTCTCCTTTCTACCATACGTTCTTTAATTCTCCCAGTGCTTCCTCCAAAACGTTCATCTTCCATTCAAAACTAAAAGTCCATGCCTTTAAAAATTTATTCTTTGTGTCATCAAATACATTGTTAACTAATATGATCTTCTCATAAGTTTAGCCCATTAGGTAGAGGTCTATAATACAACTACTCTAGAGCTTCAGCTCTTTATCCATAGCTTTGATTGAGGAGGAGAGTTTTTACTGCAAGTTGGCCACCTTCTCGTTGGCCTTGAAGGTTTTCTCAATGAAATTCAAGCCTGCTATAATCATGTTATCCACCATGGCCTCAAAATCCTTCCCATAAGTAGAATACTTATGTATGTCTTTGATGCTCTCAACTTCATCCTAGATGAGAATCATGGGGGGTGGAAGAGTAGCCAGTGGGGCAGGATTTAAAACCCTATCTTTGGCCAACAATGACTTGATAAAGTTGGAAAGAACTAGGTTTTGTTCTTCCAACTGTTCTATGGTCTACTTTCATTTCTCAACTTGTTCAATAACCCTTGTTACCATTTGTTGAAGGTTATGAACCTCACTCTCAGGAGTGGATTCTCCCATTGGGATCCTTGAAAGCTCTAAATCCGAGACCAAAAGATCCTGCTCTACCTTATTATCCTTGGACTTTGCAAATTCCAGGAACTGCTGGCCCTGAGCATCAGTTACTAACCTTGAAATGGTCTTGGATTTCTTTGCTGGAGGGGGAGGGGCAGTACTCAATAGAGCTGCCACAACATCAAAATTTGGCCCTGTTAGATGAGAAGAAGATTTTATCTGCTTTCTATCAACCAAGGGCTACACCCAGGAAAAGGTAGAAGAAGAAGAGGAAGGAACAAGAGGCCCAAGAGCAAGTGAACTTATGGCACTCAAATTATTAACCACTGTTGCCTCCAGTAGAGAAGTTCTGGAGACCTTAGGAACTTCCTCTACAAAAGAGTCTGGTATACTAGGAGGTTCAGTACTTGGCACTTATTTTCCTTCTGGAACAGTGATTTCAAGAGATCTTGCAGGATCCGGCACTTCACCTTCATCACTCTCACTAATAAAATTAATGTTCTCCATCCATGAAGGTGATTCTGACTTCTCTCAAAGAGATTCTTCATCAGTTTGTTCTTACTTAACCTCTTTAATCTTCTTTTGATACACTTGAATAGAAGAAGAGGTAGTAGATGATTCAAGCTCTTTTATTGAGGTACGAGGAAGGATTTTCTCAGGTACCTCGGTCCTGTATGTATGTGCTTCCTACCAGGGTTGGAAGTATCTCTGGAAGAAGATCCACACTAATTCTTCTTGAGTTCATGAACCTTCCTGTCAAACCAAAATTTAGTTCTTACAAGAACAAGGGCAATAATCTCAACCAAATCATATCTCTTTTTGTACCAATCCAAATCTTCTAAAGGATTTTTTTTTATTGATGTTTCATATTCAAAGGATTGTAAGTCCTCATCATCATCCTTAAATCCTTTAAGAACTTGGTAGAGATTGACATCTCTAATTTTTTGTAGAGAGAGTCTGCCATAGTGCCTCCGTCTGGCTTCAAAATCATCTGCACATTCAGCCCAGTAATCCTTAGTATTTGGCTTGTGATGATAGATTATCCCAAGGTTCTGATCAATAAACTTATTTAGATCAAAAAAAGTTCTAGGTCTAAAGAAATGAACAGTGAGAGGAGCAATATGTCTTTCTATATTTTGGGCATGCAGAGCTATTTTACATGTATAATTTCCCAAGGAGATAGGGAAATGTAGACCAGTGATCTTATTGTCTCTGCAGGTTCTATGTAGCTTATCAAGTTTCCTGTACACTTCAACCAGAGCCATTTTATCATTACAAAACATAGGGAGCTTGAGGGGTGTACTTTCATAGCCAGCTAGCCTGATGTACGAAAACCTCCTGAATTAGATGAAGAAATCCCCATACTTGGCTATCAGGTTTATAGCTTCATCATAAAATCTCCTAGTAGTATCACCTTCCAAGAGTCTTACAATATACATGGTGAAAGCATCATTAACTCTTCTAAAATTGTGATTGTTAGCTTCAAGGGTAAACTAAGGGTAGTATGCGTAAATAGGCTCATTCTTCTAGCCCTCCATGTAGGTGAAACCGAACCACTACCGAGATGCATCCAGGATATACATGAGATAAGAATTCATATAGAACTTCTTATTCTATTGAACACCAGACAATTGCTCAGTCAAATTCATGCAAACAATTTCAGCCCAATTAATATTCTGCTTTCCCTCGCAGATGATATTTATAAAGGGGCACATCCAGAAGTGAAACTCATTGGTGGAAGGAAACCCCATGATATTGGTGAGCAAAATAATAAAATTAGATAGCTTTTTATTGAAATCAACCCTGAATAATGCCTTGGAGAGTAGAGACGCTCCCTTCTTAGGGTTCTTTAACCATGATTTTTCTATTTGATCCTTATATTTCTCACTGTCTTGATCAAACAGGGTTTGAGCTTAAACACAAGTGAGAACTATGGAATATTTAATCTCTGGAATGCATAGGGGAGTAGCAATGGTGGTAGCATCTAGTTTAGCAATTAATTCCCCATGCAAATTAGTAAGTTCCTTGGTATCCGAGTTAAAATGGGATCCACATGCAAGCACAATGTTGGCACACTACACAAAGATAGGAAAACCAAATGTGTATGAAATTCCACTGTCACTGATCATTTGTGCCGTGGGAGTAGGATTAGAGCATGTTAGTTGGCCCCAAAAATCTCCAAAATCTAAGTGCCGAACCTCACTATCTCCAATATCAGGTACATAGGTCTCAAGAGGTGACACATGTTCTTGACCTTGAAACTTGATCTTCATTTTTGGCAATGCACAGGGGAATAGCCTTCCAAGATCAAAATCATGATGAAAATGTAAAGGGATACAGGGGCATGAGCAAATGACTTTAATGGCAAGTATTCGAACAAGAGATAGCAAGTGAGCAATGTGAAAAATGCATAGGGGATAGTCCCATTAAATAGTCATTCAGGAGAGAGAAGCTCATTAAATGCACATTAAATTCACCTTGAACAGACTAAAAAAGATAAAAGAAAAAAAAACTAGCCCGAACACTCTTTGGTACATTTGGGAGGTGAGGGACGCCAAGACATGATCCGGATGACATGGGTGATGCAGGTAATGTGGGTCAAATGAACATGGGTGGCCTAGGTACTTAGAAACATGAAGGATGTGAGGGACGCAACGACATGATTCAGCCAATGCATGCAGTGTGAGGAATGTGTGAATAGAAAGAACTAATGCATTGATGACAGATGGGACAAAAGTACATGAAGAACCCAATGTGGGTGATGCAGGTGATCATGGAAAAGGAAGTCCGAGCAAACTTGGGACAAATAGGCCAAAAAGTTCTGATAAAGCCATCAGTCAAGGATTTGTGAGGAAAGCAGTCGATCAGAAAACAAAAGGCCCAACAATACTTAGGACGTGAGGGAAAAAAATGTCTGAAAGACCCGCAAATCACCAAAATGACTCCAATAAATGTGAATTTTCACTATCTCCTCAAATTTTTACGTCACTAGAACATTACTAAGGGTGTCAACTCAAATTTTTTCAAATTTCTAACTTTCAAAAGAGGGGAAATTTTGAGAGGACAACAATCTACTCAGGAATTTTTTAAATATGGTCTAGGATATGAATATTTGCGCTACTATGGTTTTTTTTATAGGGGTTTAGGCCCGCAGGGACAAGGAGTTACAACACCTTGGGATCTTTCCACACAACCTAACAAATTTGGTTTGGGATATCATCTTCCACCTAACCCTCTTTTGGAAGCTTATACTTCCTTATATACTTCTTCGCTTCCTCTTATACACCCAGAACTCATCGGTGGTTCTGCTTTTATTGTTTGGAATAATTTAAACACTTTTGTTGTTAATGATTCTCTTCTGGATTACATGGTAATTTATGATCGATTACCTTCTTTTCACCATAAGAGGTGTTCTCCATCATCTCTCAGTACTACTACTTACTTTGGAGAGTGTGATAAACATACTAACAACATCGATCCTCCTAATACTATTCCTACCGACCCATACATTGAGTATCGATCAAATCTTCTCAATGAAGAGACCATTCAATATAATTTGGGTACATCTAACAACCCATGAATAATTTTTTTAGCTTCCTCTCTCATTCCTGATGAGAAAAAAGATATCCAGAAAGTACTTCACGAATTCTCTGACATTTTTGCATGGGACTACAGTGATATGTGAGGTATTGATCCATCTATTACCATGCATAATATCATTATTAACCCTGGTGCAAAACTTGTCGAGTAGAAAACATGCAAATTCACCTAAAAGTTGCACTCCTAGTCAAAGAATAAATCCAAAAACTATTGGACATTGGTTTCATTCATGTTGTTGATTATCTTGAATGGGTACATAACATTGTACCCATTATGAATTTGGATGGCCAAGTCTGTTATTACATGAAATTTTGTAATTTAAGTAAAGATTATCCCAAGGATAGTTTCTTGTTACCCACATTAATGCCACTATCAATTCTATAGCTGGATATGATATTCTATCATTCATGGATGGCTTTGCAGGTTACAATCAAGTCAAAATCAACCTGATAGATAAAGAGAAAACTTCTTTCACTACACCATGGGGGATGTTTTGTTACACCGTCATGCCCTTTGTCCTGTAAAATTCCAGGGCCACTTATCAATGAAAAATGACACATATATTTCATGATCACATTTGCAAGATTATAAAATATTATGTTGATAATATATTGGTTAAATTCCAACTCCATTCCACCCATGCCCAAGACATACATGTGTTATTTGAATGTTTTCCACAATATAAAGTATGTGTTTCACTCAAAGGTATACTTTAAGACAATGAATACCACAAAACTTACAAGAGATAGAAATGTTTGATTCTCATCATGTACAAGATCTCAAACATCTTCGTGCATATCAATCTCACATCGCCAAAGAATACAATTGCAAGACTCATCCTCGTGAGTTTAATGTGGGTGATCTCGTATTAAAATAAAATCATAAAAACATGAACATTGATGCTTCTCTCAAAGGAAAAATAAATCTTAATTGGATTGGTCCTTACATAATTACTGACAAGATTGGTAATGGTGTTTACCACCTTTCCATTCTCTTGGGAAATCCATTAAACAATCCACTCAATGTTATGCATCTTAAGCGATACTACACATAAACAACACACCTTACGTGATTATGCACTCTCATGCTTGCTTTCACACTCGACTATTTAGGGCATCCTATACACATGAACCTCACAGACTAAACATTACACTACACACTATACATCACACACTACATGCTTCACACCTCATGAGCTTATCACATATCTTTCTCGTAGCACACATTATCGACATATCTTTATGACATCTACCTCTACATGTTGCAGTCATCACCCTATGATGCACTCTAGTTTCATGGTCCATACTCGACTATTGAGAGTCTAAATTTCAAATGGACCTCACCACACTCACACATTCAATCACTTACTCATTCACTCAACCAATTACATTATATACTTTGTGCTTTGACGATCACATCTTTCTACTACACACAATTCAAACCATTTCTCGATGACTCACTCTTGTTCTACTATCCATGCTTGAATACTGAGGGGGCATATATAAATGACCCTCATCTCATGCATACACATCTACTCAGGGAGAACATTTCTCCTATCATTCACTCTACCTACCATTCCATCTCAACCATGGCATACTACATATCTTAGTCACATTTAGTCTTGTTTACATTTACTTGATACAAACGGTTTACACATGCTAGATAGATATCTTGTACATCATTATATTTATCATATACACATGCACATTCACTTTCTTTCTATTTATGATCACAAATTCTCTATATCTGTACACGCATCATAGATGTTTGAGGAAGTACCTATTACTAGTCCCACAGTGGCTCCTGGGGGCATCCACTTTTGTACACTACATGTGTTATTGTTTCATTTTTCATAGAAAATTACTTTATTGGATTATACACACCTTAACATACATCTTATCTTTCTAACATACTAACAGTTTATTCATGTGTAGCATTTATCTTACATGTCTATTTTCTTCCATGGTTGTCTATTATATTTATTGTCATTGTTTACCATTATTTGTGGGCTTTTCCCTTTGTCTTTTTTGCACACTTGTATGCTTTTGGATTGGTTGACCTTGATTGTCTTGTGACATCATGAGATATGTCTCATGTTTGAAACCCACTTTTTACAGTCTACATTGTCTTCTTGCATGTTTCCACTGTCTTATTGTGTCTTAGCTTACATCATTATCTTCTACGTGCATGTTTGTCTTGTTTGTACTAACACTTTTCTCCTATAAACTTTGTTTGTGTTTGCCTTAGTTTATACTAAGAACACTCCATCCTTCCTACATGACATAGTTTCAGGACAACAGTCAGTCCTCCTTTGGGTTTCATTCTCCTCAGTGATGTTGCATGCACCCCAAATGAGGGGGCATAATTTGAGTGAAACAGTCACCCCATATAACATCTTATAGTCACAATTTAATATAGTTCAAGACCATTACAATGATGAGTGAATTATTTTACTTTTTTATATTATCATTATGATTATTGATTTTTCATTAAACATGATTAATTAGTGCATGGGGATGCTTTATATAGTTATATCCTGGTAAGTTCAATACATTTCTCTTGTTTTGTTTCATGCAACTTGTTAACCATAGAACCTCCCACTAATCGCCTATGTGAGTGAAATGTGGTGACCTATTGTTTTAGTAGTTTAGCATTACATTTCCATAGATTAACAGAGATAGAGAGAAGCATAACAACTAAAAACCCCCAAAAGAATCCACATAAAAATTGAGTTTCATAAATCTTCATTGCATACAACCTTGGAAACACAACCTTGGTTTTATAATGACACTAGTATAAGAATTTATTAGTTAAATTATTGGAGAATACAACGACCCATCATTTGTGGTGCCATTGTTGGGGACACCATAAGTAAAAGATGTCATTTTATTCACTTTATATGCTATGGGTGGTAATGAAGTTAATCTATGAAACCAGTAGAAGTCCTAGGCCTTGTTTACATAACCAACCTTAATGCACAGGCCACAGGAAATTCAAGGGATATTTATACCACGTAATATCAAAATAATATCTCCAAACAGAGTACAAGTAGGGAACACTAAAAGTGACATTGAATCTAATACAACGCCTAGAATCCCTTCTAAACATTCTACATCATCCTATTTAGAACAAGAAAAACCTTTAGAAATTGGAGACAACAGGAATAATGAGAACTAACCCTTGAGTAGAACCTTTACCTGTCTCATTGTCTTAGATGAAGATGAGGGTGCACCTATGAAAAAATATCACCATCTATCCTCCCTATCTTTCAAGGAATGTATACAGAAGACCCAAATCAATTCTTGTTTGAATTCAAAGTTCTTTTCCAAACATATGAATATAAAACAGACAATAAAAAACTAAAATTATTTCCTTCCACCCTTAAAGACTTTGCTATGAGGTGGTTCATGAGATTGTCCCCTAACTCCATTCATTCTTGAGAGAAAATGGAGACAAAATTTTTGGAAAAATATAAAGACTACTGTAGGGGAAGAGATATGAAAGAATAATTCTTCCATATAAAACAAAAGGAAGATGAAAATCTAGAAGATTGTCTGGATAGATTTATCTTTCTCCATCGGAGGAGTGGTTATGAGTTACATGCATAAATCATTAAGATGGTTTTCCTTAAAGGAATTGATGAGGAAACCAATAATTCCCTACATCTTATGGGAGGAGGTGATGTGCACAAACTTAACATGGAAGATATCATTGAGCTATGAAAAAGTTACTCTAGAACACGAGGAGGTATAAGGAAAATAAAAACATCCAAGACTTCCTTAGGTACCTCAAAATTTCTAGAGGAAATGGCTAACATGAAAACAAACATCTTGTCATAATTAACATCACCCATAGATGAGTTAAAATCCAAGACCAGTGTTGCAAAAGAAACTCTAGACATGTACTGCCCTAAATGTAGGAAGAGACATCCTTTGAGAGAGTATCCTTTGGATGTCACATACATGTGTTTGATTTGTGATGTCACTGATCACGATACTAACCATTTCACTTTATTACCTCATTTGACAAAAATATTAAATGCCTTGTCTAAAATAAATTCAAAGGTAAAAATTATTGAAAGGCTAAATAATCAGGTTGTGTATGCCCATAGACCAGCTCAGAACCACTAGATGATGTCATAGCCCAATTAGGATCCTCATCCTACTTGGGGAGAGCCTAAATCGACACCACCAAACTGGATGGTTTACCCATGTCCACCACCATGGATGACTCCTTACAATTAGCAAGATTAGACACCACCAGCCAATGCAAATCAATAGAAAAACAAAAAATGAGCACCTCAACATAATTCTAATCAACAAAGGAGGTTCCAACAACCAAAAAAGGCTTTAATGGCCCCACCACAAAACTATCAAAAACATGGGAAATCAACACAATCTCAACTTCCAGCCCATCCTATAGTAAAACCTAAAAATTAATCGACAAATTAAATTAATGAAGTAGGAAAGAGTGATACAATGTAGGTTAATACTATCAATAATATGTGACTAAGGTATGGGAGAACACTGAATAATCCTCCTATTGTTATCATAGAAATACTAGAGGAAAATGAGAAAGAAGAGACACCTGAGAAAAATGAAGAAACTGAACATGTTCCACAAATGCAAGCTACTAGGAACTGTTAAGGAAAAGATAAGAATGCACATGCAACTCTATTTCTAGAATAATTACAGGAAACTGGAACTACAGAAGAAACAACACTAGTTCAAGAGTTGAAAAAGATGAACATTGAAGTACCACTTCTGAGAGCATTTAAGGAACATTCCTGAATTAAACCATACCATTAGAGCCCAGTGTATAAAGACACCATGAAGAAATAAGAAATGCCCAAAAATGATCCAAGTGGAAGGGAATATAGCTAACATTTTTGCTAGAAAGCTTATTTCACCAAAATATGGGGATCTTGGGAGTCCAATCATTACTATTTTTGTAAATGGTCAGTCAATATCTAACGTTTTGGTGGATCTTAGTGCTACCATCAATGTTATAACAAGATATATGTTCAATTTGTTTTCTTTAACAGGATTGCAGCCAACCAATACTGTTATTCAATTGGAAAATCAATCTATTATTGTACCAGATGGAGTGATTGAGGATGTAATGGTCACAGTTGAATCTTGGGAGTATCCCATCAATTTTATGGTCTTACATCCTAAAGCTCAGAATTTGGGATATCCAGTCATCTTAGGAAGGCCTTGGTTGGCTACTGTTGCTACATATATTAACTATAGGTCAGGAAAAATGACCATTTTAAATGGGTAAAAATCAAATAATATTTCATTATATCCTCATTCCCATCTATATGTGGATGTTTTTGAGCATGTATGGGTAGATTATTCAGATACTAATCATTTGAGTTCTTCTTATCTAGCCACCATTGCAGTGAAAAATCACATGGAAGAAATTGTTGATTCATACACAATGTCTTATAAAGAGGAAATTGTAGCTACGGAAATGGACATTGAGGTTACGAAAGATAATATTACCTCGGTAAGTGACATTTCCAATGAAAATTATAAAGAAACCTATTTTTATCATGAGGAATGTGCAGTCATTGATTTCTATTGTCCTTTAACCAAGGTTATGTATCTTGAAAATATGACTATTTTGCACATGCTTCAGCCTCATGTTTGTCCCTTGAATTCTTTAATTGTTGATGCAGAGCTCACTATTTTGAAAGATACCAAGAAAGTGACTGTTGACATAGGAAAAGAGCTGACCATTGGTAATAACTTAGAGACCAACCAAGAGACTAGGGTTGTAGAAATATTGAGGAAAAATTTCCAAATTTTTTTTTTCGAATTATACTAATATGAAAGAGATCTATCCAAGGATCTTCACTCATCATATATACACCAAGGATGTTAAACTTGAATTAATCCACCACTTAGAGACTTAGCCAAAAACAAGATAGAAAAAATGTTGAAGGTAGGATTCATCTATCATCTAATAGTCAATTGGTATCACCATTAGTTATACTTCCCATGAAAAATGGTAAATGGAAAATTTGTGTAGACTATAGGGAACTTAATAAATCCACCAAGAAAGACTAATTTCCCCTACCCTTTATTGATCAGGTTCTGGAAAATCTTACAGGTAAGAAATATTTCTCCTTCTTGGATGGGTTTAGTGGGTATAACCAAATTAGTATTGCACATGCTGATCATGATAAAACCACCTTCACTTTTCCTTGGGGTAAATTTGCATATAGATTCCAACCATTTGGGATTTGTAATGCACCTACTACTTTCCAGAGAGTAGTTTTTTCCATTTTTTCAGATCTTACAAATGATTATATTGAAGTTTACATGGATGACTTCACTGTCCATGGTTCCACTTTAGATGAATCTCTGAATAATATTGAAAAAGTGTTAACTAGATGTGAGCAATGCAAACTTTCCTTGAGTCATGAAAAATTTCTAATTATGGTTGATCAAGGAATTGTCTTAGGTCATCATATTTATTCTTAAGGAATACAGGTTGACCCCAAAAATATTGAAGTAATTACTCAGCTACCTACACCAACAAATTAGACTGACATCAAGATTTTCCTTGGACATGTAGGGTATTATAGGTGCTTCATCAAAGACTTTAGTAAAAAAATTACACCTATGTTTTCTTTTTTGATAAAATATTGTGTTATTGAATGGTCTTCTCAATGTCAGCAATATTTCGATATTATCAAAGAGAAGCTAACCACCACTCTAGTATTGATAGGACCCGATTGGGGGCATCCTTTCTATATTCACATTAATACATATAATACAACAATGGGAGATATTATTAGACAAAAGGATGAAGAAGATTAGATGTATGCCATTTATTTTATCAGTAAGAATATGACCCCTACTGTAGACACTAAAATTAGGTCACACTCCCCTTGCGTCCCTTGACATATAAACACCCTTCATCACATTAACCTAGCCATGACCCCCTTCACATCACTAATATTAATTTAATTAAATAAATTAAATTAATGCATGATCCTCACTATATTTATTATTTAAATATCTTATTTAAATAATATCTACACATATAGTTCACTTAGACACCTCACCAAGCCAACTCAACCTAGGACCTATTCTTAGCAAGTTCCCATAACTAACTAAGAATTACCCAAACCCTAATAATCAATGCCTACATCCCCTCTAACCACATTCTCGCATGCTCACAAGAAGCTCCTAGTCTAATCCACGGGATAACCACACAAGATCTGAGGAAATCAGGAGGATCTCCCTAGTTTAGTAAACCTAGGTGATCCCACCTTGACCAATGTCGGTTACCCCTAACCGTCACCGGTTAAGCCGAACCCGCCATCGATACCCCCCCCTTTTAACCCCT